>OZ022256.1:37301133-37820133 GCA_963978905.1 Trichostrongylus colubriformis
CCATTCGCAAGTCGTAGTGGAGGCGCCGCGAGTGAAACGCTGCGAAGCGATTTTCCGTCATATCTGCGCACACCTGCATACTGGTAGTTCACAAATGACGCAAATTTTCTCGCAATCTCAGGTTCGAAAGACAACCAGGTGGCGAAACACTATGTCGAAGCGTTGGAACCTGAATCAGTAAGTTGCATTGCTAAAATGACACAACTTTCTACTAGCAACATACTGCTTACTTGTTATTGAAACATTGCAACATTGAGATACAATGTTTGCCAGCTCCGCCTTGGAAGCAGATTTTGCGATACTAGGATATTACGAGCGCATCCGTGAGAAGATACAATGGGCGCATCCTTACCGCGGCGCCAGTGTGAGTGGCAAGCGCATTGTGCAAATCCATACATTGGATGGCGCCCACAGCCTCATGGCAGAGACCCGAGATCGAATTGACGAGCTGATTAACGCTAACAATTGCTTTGCGACAAGGCGTGCTATCAATCAAGATAAGATGGGATGGAAGAAATTTCTATGTTGAAGTAACACCAACTGGGAAAGCCAGGAGCGTTTCACGTTTTCTGAAATTCAAGTTTTTCGAACAGCTGCTTGCGGAAGCGATCTCGACCAGCCCAGAGGTCAGAATGTGCTTATTGTCAGGGTAATGGAAGGTTTTCTTTAGATTTAGCACTACCAAAACCTGTACTGAGCGTGACGGCCCCAAAAATTGTCGCGAACTGTGCCTTCAATAGTTCCATTTCTTATCACATTTGTCCATCCTTATTCATTTCGCCTTTGAATGGTGATGACTCCGTCAAAACTTGTGCATTCATCTCCCTTGACCCTTTTTTTTTTAATGGTTCCGGACGGATTGATGTATGCAACAGACCATGCTCCATAACATTAGCAAATAGAGGTCACTGCTGTAAGGCTTCAGATACAGAAGAGAACAGATTCATCAAACTGGATAATACAATCAATTAAAGAAAACTTTCTAGTTTATATAGTCTGTTAGAGGTGTTTTCATATCAGTGCTCTACTGGGTACTCAGAAATCCGACGTGATGTTTATTCCTTTCGAGCAGATGATTCTAGAACTAACAAGGGAAGGATTCTGGGTGAAGTGGCCATTCGGAATGGGATACATATTGTCTGACGTATTTTCGGACGCTGATCTCGAACCTGCATTCTAAATTTGCTGTCCGATTCTCTGGGCGGAGTTATGGAGGTTTTTTTGAAAAAACAATGCTATTATATGGTAGGTTTGGAAGCCCGTAGCACGCGAGCCATACGTTCTCGCGCAAAACTAGTGCGATTTTCGTGTTCAGAGGACCAAACTGCCCTATGGAACATGTTTTCAGCCAATTCGAGAATTTGACAGAATTTCGGAAAAATTCTTGACTTACCGAGAATTTGACCAAATTTCGGATAAACTCTTGGCTTACCCAATAGGCCTCGAATTGGCTAAAAACATGTTCTGTAGGGCAGTTTGGTCCCCTGAACACGAAAATCGCACTAGTTTTGCTCGAGAACGTCTGGCTCGCGTGCTACGAGCTTCCAAACCTACCATATAATAGCAATGTTTTTTCAAAAAAACCTCCATAACTCCGCTCAGAGAATGGACAGCAAATTTGGAATGCAGATTCGAGATCAGCGTCCGAAAATACGTCAGACAATATGTATCCCATTCCGAATGGCCACTTCGACCTAGATTCCTTCCCTTGTAAGTATCCAGCAATTACTGCTTGCAGAAAGCTCCCAAAACCAAAGGCTTTTTCTATTTCTTAAGCGCACAGTAACACAGTTAGTGGGAATTCTTTGCACAATTAGTTCCTCTTCCCATTTTAGCGCTTTAAATTTTTCTTGTTCATTTCCGCAGAGATGTAGGAAAGTTTGCAAGGAGCTGTGACACGACAGGGGGACCCGCCTCTCGCTGCTTTTTCTCTGAAAAACAGTTTTGAAGCAAACCATTAGTTAGAATGATGCGAGAAGTTGATTACTTCCGCACGATGGGCCCTGAATCATGAGCAACTAGAACCCAAACAGGATTCTGGGGAGCTACGTCTTTTTATCTGAATTGTGTATCCTCATTGTCGGCGAATAGTCACCTTTGAAAATGCAAAATGACCTTATCGCGATGAAAAACTCTGGCCAGTGGGAAAAAGGTCGTAAATCTCTCCTGTCGGGAGCCGATCTCATGTGCCTTTCCTAGCCTTTCACCACAGAGACGTTGGTATTCAGAAACCTGAAGAAAAAGGATTTTTCGAAAAGTTAAAGGACAACGTGAGCAGTCTATTTTCCAGAGGTATTTTTTGATACTTTCTAAACCACCATCATAGTGAAATCTCTTGGATGTATTAATGTTTTTAAACTAGCTTGCTAGCGCTTCTCCCTCCAAATTCTCGAAGTTTAGCATGATTGGTGTTTTAAAAGGTAAGATATTCCCTGCGATCTCTCCATCAGATTTGTTTTCCCACTGAGAACGTCATGACGTGAAACCATAATTCTCGCTGTGCTAATATTGTGCATGCCATGTCTTGCTGAGCACTGGCGATCATGTCAATCTCTCACAAGGGGTGACCTCATTTTGCTGTTTTGCACGTACTTCCGACCGGACCTTCTCATTTTTTGGAATTTCCACCACGAGATGAAATCCACTGTATCAAGCAGCGTTGATGACCGTGAGCGCAGTTATCTGTTATAGAACACAACCAATCCACATTAAGCCAAGAGGAGTGGTTCTAAAAATAAATGATTTAAAGACAGTGACAGGGATAATGTGGATTATAGGGAATCCCTAGAGAATATATTCACTTGAAAACTAGGAGTCTAGGAAGTCTATCTGCAGCGAAATCCTCACGAAGAAAGTATCCCTAGTCATGTAGGAGGCGCCCTTTTCGCTTCAGCCGCCTTCTTGGCTCGGTCCGTTCCCTAGGGTCGACTTGACGAAGGATGACTGGGATGTAGATTAATGAGCATGTTAGCAGAATAAGTATCGTATCGTATTAAATATTGTAGGAACGTAGGAATGAGCAGTATCGTATTAAAGCCGTATTGTAGGAATGACGTGGTGCTTGACGTATCGGCTATCGTGGTTAAAACGTCCACCGATCAGTATCAGAGAGTGGATTGAATGATGCAACCGAATCACCAGTACCCTTGCATTTTTAAGGCACCGTTCGCGCTCGCTTGGTGGGACGAGGCACGGCTGAATCTCATTGATAGTTGGGATCAACCACGTCCTATTGCATGCAATAGAGCATAGAGAGACTGCTTTCCAGCGCCCTACTACCACTGACATCCACCTATGTCTCCTCCTTTCAGCGAGCGCGAACGGTGCCATCAAAAACAGCGGTCGGGGTATTGTGGGCGATGAGGAACTCCTGGACTGATCACCCAAAAGAACACTGGGGGAAGAATAGCTGTAGAGCAGTTACCAGTAAAAGGCACTCTCTTGGAATTTAAAGGTGGGGTCATTCTCACAGGCCCCGTCTTTTCTGAGGTAGCCCGTCCCACAGGATCGACTTTACCGAGAAGTGACTGACCATAAGGTGTAAATTAATAAGTGTGATAGGGTGATAGAATGACACTTAGCGTATCGTATTATTACCGTATCGGTCGAAACTACGTGGTGCTTGACGGCTTGACTTCCATGGTGAAATCGTTCAACAGTTAGTATTAGAGACTGGAATGAATGATACAACAATCGCATTATCCCTACCAGTGCCTTCAAAAATTCATACATGGATGTTCAATGAGATCACATATGTAGCAAGTAACATCACAGGTGAAGTTCAACAGTCGAAAAAAGGATCGGTGCAGAGGATACCCAGAACAGTGAGTTCATGATCTTCGGACGATACCAAAAAAGCCACTTAAAGGCACACCACGCGATAATCACATTAGTGGCTTACCTTCTTGGGGTGAGTAGGTCCTTAGATAGGTATTCAGGCTGCACCCTTTTTGCGGCTTGATCGTGCATCCTCGCGGCGAAAGGCGCGCCTTATCCGAGCTGAGTTGAGCCCATCGAGCCGAATCACACCTGGCCTAAGACGAACAACTTCCCAACGTGGCTCTTTCGTGGAGAAGGAAACTTGCGATAAGACAAGATAAGGCAGCGATTTCAATGTTGAAGGCAGCTTCAACAGGGAAGAGCAGGTGATATCGTAGCACTTTGCGCGATATCATCGAGCAAAAACTCATTTCTGGTCTCCAATACTCGTACGAGGACTGAGGACAGGGCGCTTTATTTTTGATGGTTGTAGGGAGTTTTGATTACTTTTACTTCACTGGTGACCAGAACCTCTACATCCTGTACACGCGCGATAGCTATCAAAATTTATCGCGTGGTGTTCCTTTAAGCTGAGTGTGTGGACGTTACACCTCAACGAACGCTCTCAGGCGAGTAGCAAAACTACAAAACCGTTCACATTTTATTAGTCGACACTAGGCGACGGAGTCACACGCAAGCCTTCGCGTCGTCATAACTTTGTTCAATGCGGATGAAATGGGAAAAGGTGGAGAGCGTTGATCTATTTCTGATGGGTAGCTTTTACTTTCTTTTCACCAGCTTTTCCTTTACCGCTTATAAGAACCCTTTTCTTGAAGCAGGTCTCTGATTGTTGTGGGCCTACAGCATCTTTAAGTTTAGTAGTTGATGCTTGCTCACATTCCGCTCTCATCTCATTTTTAAGTGCATTCTAATTGAAATTGCGAAAGAATTTTCGAAAAGAGCATTTCACGACATTTTCGGATGGTTTGAAGCTCAGTTGCTCAAAATAGAAAGGAAAATTGAAGAAGTTCTCTTGTTCCATGGACGATGTGCTGCAAGCTGCTGGAACATGTTGCCTCCGGATCACAGGCAGTTTTATCTCTTGTGATAGATAGATAGGTAGATAAAATCTTGAACATTAATTCACGGCGTATTTTCAACGCAACACAATTTTCTCCTTTGCCCTTTAAATAGCACGTTGAAGCAAGACCGCATGGGGTCTTCGAAGAACAAGTCTATGACTTCGTAAACTGATAGCTGTGTTCAAATACTGTTCAAATTAGTGAATTTGCAAACAATATCAATTCCACATGATATTAAGAAGATGGACTGAAAACACGCAAACACAGATGAAATTTACATCTCTGTATCTAGGAGGATAACTTCTGTTTACAAATGTCAGAATCATAACAGTTACGAAATCATTTCTCGCTTTTTTTCTATTGCATAGGAGACTCAAGCTAATATACGCTCATTGGAGTCCCCAGGAGTAAGTAACCCGAGCATGTAAACGCTCTTAGAGTAACCGTGTACGAAGCAATCTATTTCTCTGATACCCATGTATTCGTGCTGTAACTGCTTAATAAGCGCGCATGCAAAATTTCACGCGGCTAAAATACATTTCCTCAGAGTGATGGCCTAGGGGGCGGGGCCTCAGAGTAAATGCCAACCACGTCATCCTACGCGCTCATAGACGAAGAGTAGGACTTAATGTAGCATTCTGTTCCCACTATACGTCTCCGACCGTGGCGGATGATGGGGTAGGCAACTACGCTGAGGCCCACCCGTCGGCCATCAGTTTGAGGAGCTACATCTCATCCGGACTCTCTAACCTTGCATCCTGGCCCTTACTAGGCAAATGCAACATAAATAATGGGTAACAGCTTCCAATTACTCTGCGCAGAAGAGAACAACGCCTTGCGGTGTTATCACGTCACGTCGTGCCACAAGACTAACGTGCTTGAACGATGTTCCGTTGAATGAATCATCCAACGCAGTGGCAAGGAGCAGCATTTACTAATCTATTGATATGGAGGAATAGCTTGTAAACTAAGTATACCGTAGGAGTTTAGATGGGGTGTATGTCGTTTGGCGCGGCCCTTGCAGCTAATTTGCCAATGGGGCGCATGGGCCGTCTGGACTCTCTCAGATTTACCTAAGCCTTTTTAGGGGAGGAGCTTTGGCAGTGTCCCATTGGCAAATTAGCTCCAAGGGGCCGCGCCAAACGGCCGTCTCCCGTTTAGATGTTCCCCACTATTTTTATTCGAGCTTCCCATATTCTTGTTAGAATCAGTGAAAACATATGATGGGCACCGACGTGATTTGGTAACGCCGCAAGGCATTGACCTGAATTGCGCTGAGTGATTAGTAGGTTATTGAGCGTCTATCGCTCTAGTCAGCGATTAAAGAATAGGAAGACAGTAACAGAAAAGATGAAATTGCCACTGTAAAATGACTTTTACACTTTTGAACTTGCGTGCTGCGAAGTTTGCGTGCTTTCACTCCATCCTCGTACTTTTATGTGAAACTAAAATCCTTTCCACATTCCCGATTTTGAGCCCTGTTTGAGCACAGCTATGCTCTTTAGAGATTCCATGCTATTTCCAGTTTGAACATGCCATTCTAAGAGTGTAAGTGGGAATTGTGTTGCATTCAAAATACTTCGTGCACCGATGTTTAAGGTCTCATCATAGAAGAACCACCTGCCTGTGACTGGTGAGGCAATATGACTTCCGTAGTTGCAATGTGTAGAATATTATTGTGAGTCCTTAACTTTTCCTTCCGGTTTCATCAAAATGAGCTTCAAAACTTTCGAAAATGTCGCGAAATGCTATTCCCGAAAAGAGTTATACAATTCAAAGAGAATGCACTGGAAAATGATGTGAGGGCGGAATATGAGCGAGCAACGACTAAGCATGTGAATGCGGGCTAAAAGAGGACCTCGTTGGAGGGTTAGAAGGATTATTGTGAGCTCTTAATGAGTATCTGGTGACAAACCTGACATTTTATACACGGATGACTTCGTGATATCTCCATATTTTCCAATTTCATCCACTTCGAACGAGGTTGTGAAGGTGCAACTGCTTGCGTATGATTATCCGTCTCTCGGTGTCGAATTAAAAAAATTGTGAGCGCTATTGCATTTGCACAGACACCCAACACAAAGTTACATCACGAAATACCAGCACTATATGGGGCGGTTCTCAGCGCCCTACTCAGTGCTGGTGTTCCTATAAAGTCATCGAACTTATAACCATATTTGGAAGATCGATAGTTTGACTCATCGAAGAGGTATCGATAGTTTTGTCAAGGAGTGGTAAAACATTTGCGACAAAACAATGTGCAAGTCGATATACAATCCCTAATTTTGAAGACATATGAGTAGGCACTATATAATATTCAGGTGAAGAAAGAGAAAAGCTTCATGGAATCGCTTCGAGAAAGTGCCAGCAGTATCCTTCAAAAAGGTAATAGTTCAGTTTCTAGAGTTGCCTCTGCCGTCCGCAGTTCCCTTCATAGAAATTTCGCTATGAATTGTAACAAACTGCAACGGATTACCGAAAAATTTTGGTAAGCGTCTACAAAAGGTGCGTCAGCAATAGCTACCCTTCTAGTTGCGATAAGATGTATGAGCAATAGAGCAAAAAAAAAACGGGAGAGGGGCAGCATGCAAGGCATGCAAGAGAGTGCAAGTATCAGACCATGAATCGATTGGCCTATTGTACTGTAATACTGCTTTCTACTCAATGGTCGGTGACCTCGAGAATATGTGATAACGTCCATTCTAGACTCCTTGTCAACATCCATTTTAAAGGCAGTGTTAGGGATAATGTGGGTGATAAGAGATCCCAAAAGGAGTCATTTAGTGAAAAACTACGGGTCTGAAAGGCCTATGCATGGCAAAATCCCTCGCGGAAGGCGCCCCCTTGAGCTGTGGCGGAGGCGGCCTCGTCAGGGCAAGCCGCCTTGGTTTAGGGCAGCCCGCCTCCAGGCGACGTGATTAGTGGTTTGTCACGGTGAGGTTGGTCAAGGAAATCGGTAGGTTTGAAAGTATCGCAGCGCGCCTTCTCACTTTTAGCTTGAAGCTCACCACAAGAAATAGATGTTGTCGCATTTCCGAACATCCCTTCATGTTAACGTCCTGGTAATGCCAATGGAAAACCCATGCGGACTACCCGCCTCTTGACGGAAAGGTCGTCCGCGCCTAGAACCAACGGTGGGAAGGGGTCCTATTTCTCGGGTATGTGGCCATTTCCATCCATTTTTTCTCCACTGTCCTGTTACTAGGCATCTCGGGGCTTTCATATTCACCACTTCTTTCACTTTTGTCCGAATTTCCCCTGAAGCTGCCTTTAACCTCGCGTTCTTGGAGCTCTGAGGAATGCACCCGTGCATCCCGTGCGCGCGCTACCTGAATTTTGAAGTCCATCAAATCCCGTGCCTGAAGACATGTCCATGTCTCGTCTCCTTCCCAGGAAAAAAAGAAGAAAAAGGAGTGTCGTAAGTACTAGTTTTCGTCGTTGCTTCCGAAATGACCGGGTCGTACACCCACGATGCCGTATAAAGGCAAAGGGCAATTAGAAAACCAAAGAGTCGAGTAGATTCGACGTGATGCTGAACGAGCACCAAGACTTTTTATGTACAAGCGAGATACCGTGGACGGAGATGGGAAAAGCGTGAAGCTACGAAGATTGGCAATATACCCGCGTCTGCAAGCAAAATGTTCATGATGAATACAGTATGGGAAGATGTAGAAACTGTAGGAGCAACATGATCTTCGTCAGCAACCTGGATCATGGGATTGCGTTCGAATATTCCTCAACAGAGCAGGTGAGAAGAAAGTGTGAGGAGTACAAAGGAAAGCGAGGCGAGGAAAATGGAAAAACATCAAAGTAAATCTGCATAGGGAAGAATTGCCACTGCTTCTTCGTGGAGTCACCTCGTGGCCATCACAATACAGCACAGATCTTTCACTACCATTTATCAGCAATTAGTGGGATACAGTCCGGCGCCAGTATGTACATATGAATGTTGGTGTCGATCTTCTGAGAGCCAGCCTCCACGCTGGGCCGGAGGGTGGCGTCAGCGTGTTGTCTTCCGGACCGGTCGGTGTCTGTGTTCCAGCCGGTGTTCCAGAAGCCCATGGATTCATCGTCTCCGCCTTCTGTAATCAACAAAGCTCATCGGGGATTCGGAGAACAACATCAGTCGGAGCATACTTATTTCCGCACAGAGTCAGACAATCACGAATTAAAGCGCTTTCATCAATTGTAAACCGAGTAACTTACTTCCATTTTTGCACGTCTGAAAGCAGTGGCAGACCGTTCACCAATTGGTATCCCCATGCAGTGAGCGGTCGAGTTCCCTATCATCCCCGGTACAACCACTCACTTGCGGACGGACAGAATGCCGACCGACGTACAAATCGACAAACAACGATGCACAAGGTCACTGTTTTATGCATGTATTAGGAGATATCAGGATAAAAGATTCACCCTTGTGATTCCGGCTAAGAATAAGTCATCGAGTGACACATCAGACACTTTTTGCTGACAGTCCCCAAAATCCCTCCTATGAGTTGTTATCGTCTTGATGTTGTCGAAGGTTTCCTCTGATTTGCCCTCTTCGTTGCTTGACCTTCGTGAACATTCACAGCACAATCTAGTACACAATATTTGTGGATTAGTAGACGTGAATGACCCAAGGCAAGTGTATTTTGAGCGTCATCACTTACTAGCATACTCCCGCACATCTGGCTCATAATGAATTCAGCTCCTCTTGGATACCTTCCACTCAAGCAATGAGGCATATACGATGCATCATTGATACCAAGTCTTCATGTTTCCGCATTGGTGCTAGCGATAACCACAGGACCGGTGAGCCTGTGCTAGCTCACCATTCAGGATTGGCGTTGTCACGCTCCAGAACATCAGTGCCAGCGCATTCCTACAGGCAATTCAAACCCAGTGCAGGATAACTACCAGATGTAGACGATTCCTTTTGATTGCACTGTTTTTCTTCTCTCCTGCGCTTCGAGAACGAAATCGACAGGGCCACACTTTATCACGTGAGGCACTTTGTGCGGCAAGATGCACAATCTTAACTCAAAAAGGCTCGAGGGGAACAAAAAATTTCGTCGTTGGTGAGATGAAACTTCCACTCCCGCTGATGTTTCAAATTTGATGTTCCTTTTCTTTTTATTCGAAACTAATTGCCTTCCCGTAGTCCGTGTGGCTATAATGAGATTTCTGGGTTATCTGAATGCAGAAACCTTTGTGATCTCTCCGTGATACATAAGTGGGCTTGTAAGCAATCTACAGTGTGCTGTTGGCTGGGATTGGAGCTTATCGTTGTTGAGCATCCATAGCATGTTAGTGGAGCCCGTACAGCTTTCTCTTGACGGTTCTTGGTCAGATCGTTTGAGAACACAGGCTTAGTGATCAACGCAGTTTCACATTTCGAAGCTATGGACTAGGACGAAGCTTTGTAGTTGGGTATCTGACCACTTCCTTACTCGATTTCGTCCTTTGCTTTGCTCCTGACTTAAGCATAGGCTCAGATTTACAAGTATTCAGGTTGATCTAACGTGCTGCAGTGAAAGTGACGTCCTGAAGCGTCCTAATCCAAATTATTAAAACGACCTGTTACTTCATCTATACAATACGTTTTCGAATAGAATGCATACAACAACATAGCACAATTTCAGCAAAAGTGCAATATAATAGAATTAACCATGCATTGGTACAGTGGTGGATGAAATTCAAACCTCCCGTTAAAGTAAGTGGAGTTTTACGGTACTTATAGTGGTAGAATTTCCATTCTCAAAGCTTAGAATGGTCATAAAATGAATTCTTATCAGATTAAAAGTAGCGGTCACACCGGTACCTAATTTGCTTGAACCACGGAAGTTGCTACGGTCGGCTGTACCTTACGGGCAACCTTCCAAGCTCTGTATTGGAGAGCAGCTGAGGGACTGCACTGGTACTTCCACCCGCAAACTCTTAGTGCCTTTTTATACGCTTAAAAGATCTATGTATTAGTTTGCGCGCCGTGTACAAATTTATGTGTCGCTATCTGTGGTCTAGTTTCCTTACCTTCGGTTGACCAATCAGGGGCAATTGCAGTAGACGTGTTACTGAAAACTTTAGCAAGCTTATGAACTTTTCAAGGCGAAAGCGACACGAACTGCAAGGAGGAGAAGGATTTCTCGGAACCGCGGTCTGCCACAGTAATCGAAGCAGTATTCGCCTTTCTCAATATGCGGTCCCTCAGAATAAGCTGCGTAAGTTTTGATGGCGCTGCCTTGTGCTCCTCGCTTCATTCACAGTTCTGAAGAGGACTTTTTTTCAGGTCATTTTTCCCACAACTTTCATGTCTCGACTGCTTCATCTGGAACTTTGTACATTACGAGATACTTTTTCAGCAATGTGGACAATAATTTGAATTTGTGTAAACTTTGTCAGTTTTGTGTCGCTAGCTCTTTTGAACACCATGAACAGTCGAGCAGGTCTAACATGATGCTAACCCAAACCCCACAGAAAATTCAAATTTGTCAATTTCAAGCGAATACCATCGCAACGAGGAAGCGTATCACTATGGACGCTATTTTACCTGAGCCTAGGAGGAAAAAGCTTGAGAGGAGGAAGAGGAAGTTCTCCTTCCCTTGCACTCCATTTCTGAGTCCAACTGTTGGAGAGTTTGATGAAGTACTTAATAGTATTCACATTCATTGAAAATACCAAACAATAGATGTATTCGAAAAACAAATAAAGCACCTTTTGGTAGAACAGAAAAAGTTCCATCGAGTACGTGTGCCCACTTTGTTGGAAGATGAAGGGTTTTTTTGTGAAACAAATAGGGTAAAAAACGGAGCACAGTGATTGCATAACTATCTTGTAATTCCCTGCAGTAAAACGCCAACGAAGTTATTAAGTGGAATGCGTATTTAAAGCCTGACATTTCGAGACTCTCTCACCTTCGTAAAAGGCCTGCTACGTGGCACAAAACCTGAGATTTTGTTCACTATATCGCCGAATGCCTCACACTTCTTGGTGGTCCTGAGAAAAGTTTCCAGAAACGGCTGAAGGGATCTCGTACAAGAAAAACAAGCTCACCCAGTGCACCACCGAAAGAGTGAAACGACGCCTCTTCGTCTCAGTTGTTGTTTGTGAATGTGAGATATGAATGCTATGCTGTCTTCATACATATAGTGCGTGCAGTAGGAACATGCATATCCTCCTCACATCAGTTGCTCGCAATGCGACGCAAGCGGCATTTGTGTGAGGAGGATATGCATGCTCCTACTGTTCCTAAGGCATTCGTAATGGATAAGCACTCACTTCGTTTTTCATACTTGGACTTCTTGTCACCCAAAACCATGCCAAAACGCATAAAATGAACTTCTCTGGAGTAAGATCTCAGTCTCGCAGGCCGAAGTTCTGCACTTCACATCAGAGGCGTTCATGCCCTGTGACCATGTGCTTTCCAAGATGTTCATATGACACTTCGGCTCCAACCAGCACGATGTTTTTGAAGAATTCTCTGGAAGCGCCAAACTTCGAAATGAGAGATGTTGAGGACTACAACGGAAAAGAATCTAAAACGTTTCCAATAATGGCTGAAATGAGGCCCTCTGAATCAGAATTCGTGCGAAATTATCGCGTGAAATGCGCCCTGAACCTGTTCTTGCTAGCTGGCACCATGAGGCTCTTGCAGTTCTATCACCTGTTTTTCCACGTCATCATTTCCTTCAATACCAAAATCTCCTCTTTATCTTATCTTACGGCAAAATGCTCAGAACTCTTTTGACATGTTGTTGCCACCGTTGCCACCACTGCTGCCAGCAATCACGCCTAGGGTGGACGGAAAAGAGCAGCATGGTGGCGTCGAGCTGGTTTCATTATCTCACTCTACAGTCACTCCCACTCCTCGGAATGGCATCACCCCATGGATGTGAATCGGTCTATCTGTCTACGGAGGGGGCATCAACATCGCAATGATCCTGGAATAAACATTAATCTGCTGAGGAATTTCTGTCGCGACCAGCGTCTTGATGACTACATTATGAAAGAAATACTTATTTGGCCCCTCTGTATCTCGCTATAACACATTTCCGGCATAATCGCCAAACCTTATGGCTTATAGAGTTATTTATGGTACCGTTTGAGCTCTGCACACGTGTTCTTTGGAGCCTTGCATCTGTTCGAACTTATAGTCGAATCCTGATAGAGAAACATCTCAATTGGGTGAAATATTCCGGCTTTTTCTCTTCGTTAAAGCTCGGCATCAATATTAATTTGATTCTGGTTTATCTGTTATGTCAACGGAGTTGTTAGGTGAAATATTTCTTGACGGCCAACGTTTCGACTAGATCGTCTTCCTTAAAGGCTTAAACGTGCTCAAGATGTTGGTTTTTTTCACTATACAGCAAACGCCTCATTCCCCTAGCGGTTCTCACAGAAAATTCGGGGGAACACCGAAGAAATCCCGTACGCTAGAAATGAGCTCACCCAGTCCACCACCGCTAGAGCGGGGCAATGCCATTCCGAGTTAAATGTTGTTTGTGAATTAGGGATAGCATGCTGTCATTATACGTAAGTCCTGCAGTGAATGATGAAGCCACTCATGAATTGTTGAAAAACTATCATAGTAACATGTTTCTGGGAAACTTGTCAAGTAATTGTAGAAAATTTGAACGCACAATCGTACATCAACATTAAGTTTTAGCTTAGAATCCGAGAAAAATTTTACCTTGATTTTCCAAAAATGTAGCTTTTGCGATAGCGAGAAATGATAAAGCTACTCAAGAATTTTCCGTCGCTTCTCATCAGTACTTGTTGAAACGTTTCAATGTTGTGATGCCTCTCTTTTCAGGTAATGGGGAAGGAGAAACCTCTATCTGATTTTGAAAAAAGCCAAATTGTCGCGAAAAAAGCTCTTCGGTCACCAAGTCGTCATATTGCGCGAGAATTGGACCGCAGCCTTTCAGAAGTCGACAACTTCCTAAGGTTGCGTTCATACCAAATCGAATGAGAGTTTTGGCGCATCGGTGCATCCGCGATTTGCGAGAATTGACGTGCCACGTCGTCCTTTTGAACGCGGCGCGTGCCAACGTGCGGTTGATTTCTTTTTCTCTCTTTTCATCTCTTGACCTTCTTCTGTTATGGCAAATATCCAAAATCGCGGATGCGCCAATACTCTCATCTTTCAATCGATATGTATCCTATCCATCACGCGAATGCGCCAATTCTCTCAAATCGCGGATGCGCGGATGCGCCGATACGCCAATACTCTCACTTTTTCGATCGACATGTATGTTATCAATCACGCGAATGCGCCAATTCTCTCAAATCGCGGATGCGCCGATGCTCCGATCCGCCAATGCGCCGGTGCGCCAATACTCTCATTTTCTATGTCGATACGTATCTTATGCATGACACGAATGCGCCGATACGCCAATGCGCCGATGCGCCAATACTCTCATTTTCAGATCGATACGTATCTCATGCATGACGCGAATGCGCCAAATCTCTCATTCAATTTGGTATGAACGCAGCCTAAGGTTGCGTTCATACCAAATCGAATGAGAGTTTTGGCGCATCCGCGATTTGAAAGAATTGTGTCACGTCACCCTTTTGAACGCGGCACGTGCCAACGTGCGGTTGATTTCTTTTCTTCTCTTTTCATTTCTTGATCTTTTTCTGTTATGGCAAATATCCAAAATCGCAGATGCGCCAATACTCTCATTTTTCAATCGATATGTATCCTATCCATCACGCGAATGCGCCAATTCTCTCAAATCGCGGATGCGCGGATGCGCCGATACGCCAATACTCTCACTTTTTAAATCGACATGTATGTTATCAATCACGCGAATGCGCCAATTCTCTCAAATCGCGGATGCGCCGATCCGCCAATGCGCCGATGCGCCAATACTCTCATTTTCTATATCGATACGTATCTTATGCATGACGCGAATGCGCCGATACGCCAATGCGCCGATGCGCCAATACTCTCATTTTCTGATCGATACGTATCTCATGCATGACGCGAATGCGCCAAATCTCTCATTCAATTTGGTATGAACGCAGCTTAAGGAGCATCATAGGGAACTAAGAAAAGTTCTGAGTGCCCTTCTCCACTATTCTAGAAGGATAAGCGGCGTGTTATCAAGGAAGCATCGAATTCCACCAAGTCAAGTTTGGATAATAGGTCTTCTTTGGAGGTGAAGATCTCCAAAACAATTGTTTAGCGGGTTCTCAAGAGTGCAAGTTTATCTTGCGCCCGAAAATGAAGAAATAACCATTCTGACACAAGAACACCTTTAAAATCTACTGCAGTTTGTCAAAACATGCAGCCTAGTGGACTGAAGTAAGGTACCTATTAGGTCGGAAAGTCCCTCTTGCTTTCTTATGATGTTTTTCCTCCAGTTTTTTTTCTGATAAAAAAAGTTCAACTGCGACGAATTAGATGGCAAGCGATAGTGCTGGCATGACCTGAGAAAGCACGTGCTTCGATTTTCAAGAAATTTCAAAGAAGGGGCCGTGATGGTATGGGCCGCAATGAAGAAACGCTGAAGCTATGTTTTGTTCTCAAAAAGATCAGATCTGCCGGTAATCAAGTGGTTATGCCCCGTACTCACCTGTACTGGCCGGCAAATATGTAGCCCCGACCTCAGTGCGGTGGGAAATGTACGGGGCTTTATGTGGCGGATTTACGCAGGTAACAGGGAATTCCGAGGAGGTAAGGAATTCAAAGAGGCTATAATCCACGCGTGACATCAAGGGGACCAAAATCTTATTGATAAACTTTTTTAATGAGTCTAGACAATCGGATTTTTCAGGTCATTTGAAGAGACGGAAAACCATCAGATTATTAAAGTGGCGTATGCCCTTCCTGTTGTTTATGATTTGTTGAAAATTTTGCTTTCCTTATAGGCTTTATCACTCTGCACCACAGCAAAGCGGCATTTTTCGAAAAAATGAAGATAGGTTTGTTCCAAGTATACTGAGTTATGGGCAAAAGCTCGGTGTCGGACGGAACTCGAACGCGCACTCCATGCTTTCCGGGCATATGTGCTAATCCATTACACTACCGACGCCCCTTTCACCTTAACTAAGCTCCAGGAGCTGAGTTGAGGTGAAAGGGGTGTCGGTAGTGTAATGGATTAGCACATATGCCCGGAAAGCATGGAGTGCGGGTTGGAGTCCCGTCCGACATCGAAGCTTTTGTCCATACTTGTAATACTTGTAACAACCTTGGCATCGCGGGCTACGCCGAAAATCAGCAGCTAGTATCAACATTCAAAAATAAATTTGTTCTATTGTGTCGAGCGCTGCGAGAACGCCCCCCGCAACTGCCCGAGTTTTCATGCTGGACTGTTTGTTAGATTTTATGTAATGTCTCTATTCACGCTAATTAGAATGACTTTGGTGCCTGGAAGAATCGTCAAATTTGGCGGGTGTTTGTTGACAAATGATTTCTCTTTAAATTCAGTAAGCAAGGCGGAAGCTGGTTTCTCTGAGTTGGGCAATAGACATCCCTTTACGCTGCACCAATCGAGATCACATTTCTCAGAAAGCTTTATTTCATACACCAGCTTTGTCTGCTCTCAATCCTCAGAGTATCTTCAAGCAAAGAACTAGTAATTTTACTTACCTATGTGAAAACAAGATCAAAAAAAGCACTTTTTAATTAAAAACCAAGGCAAACACATGTTATCAAGCAGGTGACCGAAACTGGTATTTAGAAAGGGACGATTACCAGACTGTTGAATTACGATTACCAGTTTGTTGAGCATCAACACCAAACACCTCCTGAAAAATATAGGTACGTTTGTTGACCATTGATGAGGACATGCCAACAATAGCAGCTGGAATTCAACGAAAACACGCTTCTACTATGATTACCACAAACCGATAACATCAAGAGAAATAATACACTATTATCAGGCGCCGTAGTAAAATACTTACTCCATTTTCCGCTGAGTGATAACTAGAGAAAGACTCACTTCTGTCGCAACTGGAATCTATGGCTAACCTTCTGAATTCCGAATGTTAAATCCTCCCAAGCGGGCATTGCAGCAACCGTATAGGAGAGTACGGTAGCCAGCAACAACGGCAGCATATCATAAACGCTTATCGGCGCTCATTAGTACGGAGCAACCTCGTAGAAAACTTTGACTTTGCCATCGTTTCTGGGGAGCAGAAGTGCCTGGAAAAGATAGAGAGACCAAGCCAGGTTGTATTTCGATAAAACCATTACAACCTCATATATATTCGCGTCTCCAAATAGCAGGAGAGAAAATATAATTTTCCTTATACGCAGCTATTGTCGAATAAAAACAAGCATTTGATAGCTTGGAGTGGTCTGTGGACACACTTCCGAGGAGATGTATACGTTCAGAATTTATAGAAATGTCATGGCGACCATACAATCACTCTTTCATACCCGTTCTTGTCAATTCTCACCCTGTTTCCGTCACCCCTCGAAGAAGTATAAAGTACGGAGATACATAGGGGCTGAAACTCTTTAATGCCACTTTACATGTGATTCTCAGCTCCATAAATTGAGACTTGCCGTGTAAGAATCGAGGGCAGGTTTTTGATTATGCAGACAACAGTACCGTGCTGACTTGGTTCCGTTCCATGTCGGAAAATGTCCTCGAACGCGTCTACCAGAGTCGGAGCTTTCTTAATAACACAGCACTGCTTTTGAGTTGTGAAACATCCTACCATCAAATCTTTAACGATGAAAAAATGTTCCACTTTGCTGACCACGTCCTTCACCTTTCCTTCCCACTCAATGGACCAGCTGAAGCTGCCCACCGAATGCAGTCCAGATGAAATGCTCTTGAAAGGCATTTATATATGTCCTGCAACAGGGTATTTTCCCTTCCTCTGGAGAAACGAGCCTTCGACCATTGTGTCATACCATGAGCGCTCTATTAGACGGAGACGTGGTCTCGGGCATCGGACTTCAGTAAGTTGGCTATGGCACAAGGAAAGTTAGAGAGAAGGATGATGATACTTCCAATGCTGCACCGATGGAGCGGTGGAAGGATGAGATCAATTACGAAACTGAACTACAAAAACTGAGCTGCGAACGAAACTTTCAGGAAGAAAAGATAAGAGAAATGAACGACAGTGAATGGGCACGGACGGTAACAACATGGATTTCCTGTGATCACGTGGGTCGAAGAAGGTAAGGACATTCTTGTACCAGATGGCGCGATGATCTATCAAAAAAGACTGGATAGAACTGGTGGAGTGACAAGTGAAAAATTCAGCCAGACCATGATACGGCATTCGAATATGAATTGATCCCGTCATTAAACTCAAAACTGAACTTCACTGACCCAAGCGAACTAACAAAACTGAACTGATCTTTTTAACGTGTATACCCAATAAAACAATCCTACTATCTGTGAAAAAGGAATGCCTGCATTCGATTGTCTAGCGCGTCTGAGGGTCCCTGCGCAGACGAATATAGCGCGAAAAATGAGCCTGGAATTCTTTAGTTCTAGCGCAGTTTGAGTTTGCACAGCAGCCAGTTACCGACTGCTTCACATGCTCGAGCATGAATCGAGAATTCCTTCGGGGTTTCGGCTCAATTTGGTTGGTAAGACTGGTCGTATTATTATTAAAGTCCTATCGGGCCCACTTCGATGACCACCTCGTTTCAGAGATTTTTGGACCGGTAAGGTTATACCTGCAAAAAAGTCAATAACTTTATTTTGTGTAGAAACACTACGACTATGGATCCTTTACCCTCGAAAGTGCGCTTAAATTCTAAAAAATTTCTCTCGACCCAGCGCTTGACCCTGCTTCATCACAGTCCCTTGCTACATGGTTACGGGTGACACATTGATACTGTAAGAGAGACCGGAAATTAGTTTTACACACTGCTTTCGAACTGCGTGGTTGTACCTGTCCTGCATGACCATCGGCCCGCGAGGGAAGCTAGTTCTCCCGCTGGTAGTGCCTTGACTTGACAGCCAGTGTTATTCAATCATAAAAACATCTCAGCGTATGTGTGGCTCACCCATGAGTTATGTTGAAATCTGTACAGACAATTCACCACCCTGGGAGGGAGAAGGACTTTAGTCAGGATTACTACTCCGCAGTTCATCGAACTCGCCCATGGCTTGACCACCTTAATTGCTTCCGCTTTCGACAAGAATTCATGTCAAGAATAGAACGCGTGAATTTCGTTTGGACAAACAAAGATTCGCCGAAGTAATGGAAATCAGAGTGAGTTCATAGTACCGGCGAAAACTGAGTGAAACTGGAAAGTCGAACGATGAGTCTGTGGTAGATGAATATAATAGCATATATGCGTTCATGGGAGTACTTTCTACCAGCCTCAAAACGCCCGTGATAGACAGGATATTTTCTTCAGACTTCACCCACACGCGTTTGCTGACGTAGCAAGGATTTTGATTATGTAGTTTTTATGAGCCGAAACAATTGAAACATGTCCAGCAGTCAGCTCATCTGATTAGGTGAGGTTATCCCACAGGCAGATAGGAGGAAGGTGCGAAGGTAGGTGCAAGTGACTCTTTAATTGCATTCCTAACCGAAGCCCCACACTAGAAAAACCAGAGATGGTCTGACTGACTCAAATCCCTCTGGTGACGCGGCAATATGCAGGTGCCAATATCTTGCTTTTCATTAACAAGATGATAAACACTGCACAACCAAAAAACGCAGATACTGAAAAAAATTTTGTAGCGCTTTAACGTTTCCCAGCACTACATTAGTGGCAGACAACACGAGTATCAGTGACAAACAACGTATTCACTGTTCAAAACAGTTGATCGATCTCAGCTTACTTTATAAGACTACCACAGGCGAAATCTGTTTGAAACTGCACGACCTTTTTGAGTTATCCTCTACCATCGGTACCTCAAGGGGGCACCCTTTCCGTATACGTCCCTATAAGCCCAACACCTCAGCATTTGAGGGCTCGCTTCTGGTCCGGGTAGTAAAACAATGGAACTCTTTGAATTGCGATTTCTTTAAATGGAAGCAGGCTTCTGTCTTTCAAGATCACCTGGCGTCCCACCTGAGGAACTTACCTTCGTTGTTGGATTATACAACGGCTGATTCAGTGGACTGGACTCCAAACTCTGCTCCATCTAATGAACAGCGCATCTGATTTCGGCTACGAAGTAATCAATTATAAAACAAATAACTGTTATTTACGTCGAGGATATGTTATTATCGCGTTCCTTTGTGTGTTTCCCACGTTCCTTGTTGTATTATTGCTTATTCATGTGTGCCTATCATGTTGTTCGTGGAAGAATAAATAAATAAATAAAACATAACACAAGAGGTGCATTCACGAATTCTTATCAGTTGAAATGTCCATGGAAGCAACCGATCCATTGCCTGTTCCAGTCTATATCACTTTCACAATTGCTCCAATAGGCGACATAATTCTTCTCCCTGTATATTTCTGCTGTCCATTAAAAAATATCAAGTCATATTTATATTTTTTTCTGTTATCCCGCCATATTTGTACTAGTCATACCGGTAAGGCTTCAATTTTAGTACTCGTTAAACTATGTGCAGGCAAGATTAAGTGCCTATGAAAGCCTTATAAACACGGTATAGGCTATGGGGACTACTTTTCACTACTGTGGCAGTGTAGATCTCCACTACATGGAATGCAGCCTGTTCGATTTGAACAGCAGGAATATCCATTAGAGTGTAACTGCTTTCAGCGAGTCGTTTCACAGTGTTCCTCAATGGTATTCGTTGCTACCGGTGCAGTTTCACAGGACCTTGCTGCTTTCATTTTGCCTATCGTATTCTGCACATATTTCTTCTGTCCGGTACTTTTTGTTACGAACAGTTTCATATATCGTTACGTACAGCTGTGTAGGTGAGTGAGTGCTTCTCTGCATTCTATGCAAAGGGAATGTATCATGATCACCTGTGGGGTTACGAAGTAAGATCAGTGATTTGTGTGTTACTTGTCCCAAGCTAGTGCTGCCCTCTTTCTTGGAAGCACCGGTAGGGGTAAATTTGGCAAATTGGGAGATTACGAAAGTAGAGGTGCTCAGCAATGTAATAGTAGAGAAAGAACGACATAAAACTGCGAAAAACCGAGATAGGAACCCGAAAATCCCCCTTCTCTCTCTCGTCCTCTGCGTCACTAGCCGAAGTGTACCGAAGACAGGCCACAGTCTGAACCAGCCGGCTGCGATCGTTGTCCCACCCCTCCACGGGGTCTCCCCCGGCCGCATAACCGCATAACGGCATGCCGAGCTGCGGTTTCGTCATAAGACCCCAAGCTGCGTTTTTTTTTATGCGATTTTCACCACATGTGACCTCTTCTGAAGTAGAAGCTTCGTTCCAGAGAACATGTACTCCCAGATCTCAGTTTTCCCTTACTCGTACTGGTGCCTTCAGGTTAGCGAAGAAGAATCAAACCTAGAGTGGAGAAATTTTTTCAGAAATACAGCCCTACCCCCAAATGTCCGATGGTAAACGTAGAACACGCGTTTTCATTTTTTGTTGCAAATTCCTACTCCGAACTTTTATGTAGAGGTAGACACTACTGGAGTCAGTTCACTGCGCTATACTAGATGATACTCTGGTGTTGCGAAATTCTTAAAATTATACCCTTCATTTTCTTGAACTGTCAGTACGCGTCCACTAGGGATCGACGCCGCCCATCTCATAACAAGAAAGCAAATGCCAAGCTAAAGTTATTTCGCCACGATTTCCACGGGTTTTCTGTGATACACTGAGCAGATTGGCGATTACTGTACTATCATTTTAGTTCTAGTTTTTGGTGATTGCTGTACTATCATGGTTCTAGTTTTTCCTTGAAAGCGGCTGTTGCTACTCTACCTATAGGTGGAATCTGAACTCGCTCATTGTTTCAGTATTACGAAAGTCCTATATATGTCTCCACAAGACCACAATAAGTAATTCCTCATGATTCTATATTCTGGGTGCTGTTGTCGCAGTGAAGGGGGATGGGGCATCCCACTATGGACGCTAGTTTTACCAAAGCCTAAATGGGGGAAGAAAATCCTTCCTTTTTTCACTAACAAGGGAAGGTATTTTACTTCCTATGGAACTTTGAAATGAGACCCGGGGGGTCGACAGAGCTTCAAACTCTGATTATAACTGTAAAAACCAAAATTGCTACCTGGCATTCTGAAGCGTGTTACGATGGGTCAAAGTTTGCCTGTGACTTGCCCGTGACATCTCAATGGCGAGGCGCTTCGTTATCAGCATGACTAGCGCACAGCCAGTAATGGCCTCTGTGGCTCAGGGGTAGTGCCCCGGTTCTGCGTCAGGTCGCGGGTTTGCTTTCCGCCGGTGCGGATTTCTTTGCATTTTGTGTTTCATTGTCAGTAAGTGCTTTTCTTTCACTGCTAAACGTTTCCTTGTATGATATTCGCGCGTAGGGGTCGAATTACATCTGTGTGCCAATTTCCAGCCGGATCTAGTTTTTGGCCGAACTTCGGAAAATTAGGGGTGGCCAGGGGTTAAGTAGGAGTTTTTGAGCTTCCTTCCACAAAAAATCCTGCAAGCTGAAGAAGATAACCTAAACATACCTATCACACTTGCCTATCACACTAAACGCACGTAACAAGCGCCAAATAAGAGCATTTGCTGGGCAAGGGTCAACGACTTCTCCTTTGTTAAATGGGTTGCCAGCCAATAGCCCATCAATTTTTGGTCAAATTCTCGAATTGGCTGAAAGCTTGACCCATAGGGTAATTCGATCCCCCTGAACACGAAAATCACGCTGGTTTTGCGTGAAAACGTATGGCTCGCGCGCTATGGGCTCCCAAACATACCATGAAATAGTATTACTCTTTTTTTTCAGAAAAACCTTCATAACTTCATTCAGGTCATTGTTTGACAGACTCTGTATACAGATTTGAGATCACCATTTAAAAGCGCGTACAGTGGTGTGTGTCTCATTGCAAATGGCCATTTCGACAAACCGTCTGATGGCAAAGCGCCTCGCCAATGAGGTGTCACAGGCAAACTGACCCATCGTAACTCGCTTCAGAATGCCAGAGAGCAATTTTGGTTTTCACAGTCATAATCAGCATTCGAAGCTCTATCGATCCCCCGGGTCTCATTTCAAAGTTCCATGGGAAGTAAAATACCTTCCCTAGTAAGACATGGGCAAAAATATCCCTTTGAAAGTGTATATTGGTCTCAGAAACGCTTAGGTGAGCAACTTTTTATAACATGCCCCCTCCTTGCGATAGCACCATATTCTACTCTGTTTGAAGTATTAAGTACTATTTTTCGAAGGACTCTCACACTGCCAATCTAATGGGTTCTGAGCGCACTGGATTGGTACTGTGGTAGTTCTTTAAAAGCGGCTCCGGCAACTCGCACTGATGGCTCCACGACTGCGACGCCGCGGCGAACATTCGTCATAATATCCTTTGATCTATGGTTTTTCGCAGATTCCCCCGCCATGTTTTCTTGCTGCACTCTTTTTCTTCTTATTAAGAAATTCTTGTCAAAGCAAGAATTGAAAGTAGACGCTGTACTTCTTGCCTACATCATTAGGAGGTAGCAGCTCCATTGCGCAGTTTTCACTGCATTGAAGGACAGCGTCAACTAGTTGATCTGTTAGAAGTGAAAACAACATATACTTTGAATCAGGTGATAAATAATAGAAAAATTTGCTGCTTTAATCATTTTTTACGATCATTTTGAGACAATCAGTTTCGGAATGAGAGTGAGGAGGCTTATTATCACCATGGAGCAGCCGCTGAAGGAAATTGGAAATTCTCCATTTTGGACAAGTTTCGAAAACAGACAACAGCACTACACAGAAGATGGCTAGTGGGAGCACATACCTCATTTGTCTCAAAGTTCTCTCAGAAGACTGACACAAAATCTTCCTCGAATGCAAGCGTGACTGCTTCTGCACTATGAATAAAGAATTCGCTGCAGCGATGACGATGAGGTAAAGGCACTTGTAATTCAATAAACTTTCCTTTACAACATGGCAAAAACCTCGATCCATGGGTGCAAAAAGAGATTTTTCGGATGGACCCATTTGGGATTGGATAAGGTGCGTTCTATGACCACCACTAGTACTTTGTAGCTAGGGCCCGTATAAAAGGAGCACCTTTACAAAAAAGAGCAGATTCATACTTATTCCTCTCGACCCCATCCAATTCGACAAGCTACCATCCCACTCCAAGCCCTACCTTGATAAACTGGACCCCACGAAACCTGATCGCAATCCCAACTCTTTCTATCCTACATTGTAAAGTGCTTTGTTTACTAATAAACAGCTCGTCATTGCGAGTTCGAGATCATCAAAGTATTCGGTGAAGTATTGCCGTACAGATTCCACCATGGCTCAATAAAGTCTGATTATGTAGCCGAAGATGGAATGCTGAAGCTGACCATACAGAAATCGCCGTGCTAGCCGTGCTCTGAGAGGGGAGCATATTAAGCATGGCATTACAACAGCTGTTTAGAAACTGGGCTGACTATAGTCGTGGATCTTTCATTTCCACACTGAGATCCAATTTTTTTTTGTTATTTGGGCATGCCTAGATGTATACATCAACCTTCAACTCCCCGACGACTCGTGGCTTGGTCACACTCCGTTACCGGTGATGAGAAGCAGCTTTCACAAATGAACCTATGCACAGTGGATCTGGTCTTGACTGAGGGATTCTGAAGTGCTCCCCATAACTTGTTCCTAAAAGGCAATTCACTAGAATTGCTGCAAAATCAGTATTGCGGCGACCTATCAACAATGTTCATTTTAGCAACATGTTTTAGGCCGATTGCAAGAAAAAGTTCCATCAAAATGGCAAAATCTATTTTCTTTGTATATGCTCTGACATGTCTTTCTGACCCGGACAATCGCTGAAGAAAATATTACAAATCACATACATACGTTACCTTTCAAATGAGGGGTGTTTTGCTGAAAGCTTGCAAAGGATTCTTTAAATTAAGCATCGTTCATTCTTTTGGAGTTCACGAAAAGAAAAAGATGGAGCTTGCGTATTTGTGGAAATGCAGAACTAAGAGTTTTGCAGAAAAGCATCAGATGAATATCGATTCCATGCTACGAAGAAACGAGAGCATTAGAGAATTAGGGAGCGGAAAGTGAGGAACTGTGGTATTTGCGATTTCGTGGAAACGGAGAAGTGCGGAATCTGCGGAAAGCCTTTTTTGTGGAAGTGAAGAATCGTGCGATTTGCGGAATCGTGGAATCTAGAAATAAAAAAGGATATGTACTGTTCGGAAGAAGGCAGCATTTCAAGGGTCACATTTCCTGACTAATACAAGATGATTTCCCTTATAAGGGACTTTCCGTCTCCGAAGTGCATATTTTCAACGGTGAGTCGTGCAGCTAGCAGTTATGCATTATATAAAGAAATGATTTTTCATTTAGTAATCAAAAACTAGTTGCTCGTCGTAAGGCGGCGTTCATAGTTTTCGAATTTGCGGGACTGCAGAAATGTGACCCTAGTAAGGCTGCATTTTTCCGATCGAAACGTGTCTTTTACGCAGGTTCCACGATTCCGCAAATTCCGCTGTTCTGCATTCCCACAATCCCGCAATTATTCCAATCGATATGAATCTTATCCCTTTCCGCAGATTCCACATTTCCGTAGATTCCACAATTCTGTATTTCAATAGGGTTGCAAGTACCACAATTTCGCACTTTCCGCTTCTTAGTTTCTCTAATCCTCCCGCTCATTCGTAGCATGGAAATAGATACTCGTTTTATGCTTTTCCGCAAATTTCATAGTTTTGCACTTCTACGAAAACGCGAGCGCTATTTTCCCAATCGATACGTATCATTGTCGTTTTCCTCAAGTTCCATTATCTTTAATACCGGAAATTTCAAAATGTAAATGCTGCTTGAAGTTTTTGATATCTCAGTGCAGCACGTCATTCTACGTAGGCCAGCTAATTAAATCAGTGGGTGTAGTAACTAATGATGTTCCAAATGAGATACATCCAAACAGTGTTATGCACAGACGAGTGGTTACCGTATCCTTGTCACACGGGTGGATTCTCCAACGCTATTTTACTCAGAAATTCTGACAGTGAGTGACAATGGGCGTAGACAAAACTAGTTCTTGTTGATTCGCCGCAGAATCCTCTAATGAGACCGAGGCATAAAATTTCATTCAACGCTCAAGCCACAGTTATCTTCCTCTTATCCTCTTTTTCTAGTGTCATGTAGTTTCAAATGACCGTTAAATTATGCGAAACTTAGACACAGAGGAGTGGGAATAAGTGGAACTTTTCGACACCGCTATTCATAGTACAATAGAACGAGAATTTGAACAATACTGCAAGAAATCATGTACATTTGTTGCTCATGATGATTCTTTTCACACTTTATGCAAGCGAACTTGGGCCTGTAGATAAGATCGCGTCGCGTTTTTTGTGGAGTGTTTTTAGGCTAACCACTTTGTTCCTCTCAGAAGCCAGTAAATTGAAACCAATTCCCACCAGTAATTACAAAAACATAAGCGCTGATCAGGTCCAGAAAAAAGCACATGCTATTCTGTTAGCGTCTGTAAATTCCGGATCATTCCTTGAAACTTTTTCATTAGTCCCAAGTCTTGTTTCATTTTTAGGGTTCCGTTCCTTCTATTTTTCCTTCCTCCTTTCATTTCTTATCGCAATCCGATCTACCAGCACTAATAATTTTTGTGTGCGTACTCTTACGTCAGGATTTCGCGTTGCGTGGTATTACGTATAAAGCCAAGCGGTAGCCGGCTCGTAATTGGGTACGGCGCACCACTACAGTGACCTTCCCACTTATATTTATTCAAATCAAGACGCTGTTACAGTGTCAATGGCGAGAGAATACTTTTTTCAGTATTTCGGGAGTAAATGGCATCTAATGTACACACATATGTTGAGGAATTAAAAGTTTCCGCAGTTCCTTTAGCCCGTTTTTCACCTTGTTTCTTTCATCTTTCGGCAAAGCTTATATATGTTTTCGATAGAGCTTTTTCTGCTCTACAAATGCTACAATCTGTTTTTTTATTCCTTCGACTACCTAATATTTATGAGTTTTGGAACTGAACTAAGCTGAAGGCGAAAAATTGGTACTTGCGCACCTCATCTATCTGGTCTGCCATGGAGATCAATAAATGTATGTGTGTATGTTTTCGACAAAGATTTTTCAAGCGTTTTAGAATGGTACTACATTTCATACAAATCGCTCAATTTTTTGCTGTTTTTAAGACGGTAAGACAAATGCAGTACTCGCAAAAATGTGCACTTTTGCTATCCTCTCTTCCTCGCTTACCATCGAAATTGGAGAGAATGCGCATATACGCATGCGATAGGGTTCTTTTCGCTCTACAAGATAGGTCTTACGGTGTTGTTCGAATTAATTCTTGACATCTTTTAGATCATTTAAAAGTCTCGAGCATTTTCGACACATGTAGTCAAAAATGCTCGAATTCGTCGACTTTTAAATGATCTAAGAGATGGCAAGAATCAATCCGAACAAAAACCGTAAGTACTATCTTGTAGAGCGAAAAGAGCTCTATCGAATGATACAAAACACTCCGCCAAAAAAAATCACTTTTATTGCGCAATTTCGGTTTGAAAAACAGGTGGAAACTTATTCCCACATGCTAAAATATGGGAAGATACAAAAAAAGAGTGGTATCATCTTGTAGAGTAAAAAAAGCTCTATCGATTGCGTATATGCACATCCTCTCCAATCTCGATGGTAGGCGAGGAAGAGAAGATAACGAAATGCACACTTTTGCTATGTGCTGCATTTGTGAGTCTTATAAACGCAAAAAGTTGAGCGACTTGTACGAAAAGTAGTACCATTTTGTAGAGCTGCTCTATCGAAAACATATACACATACATTTTTGATTTCGAAGGCAGTCGAGAAAGATAAGGTGCGCAAGGGCCAATTTTTTGCCTTCAGCTTACTTCATTTCTAAACCTCATAAATATTAGGTAGTCGAAGGAATGGAAAAGCAGATATAGAATTAGAATTAGAATAGAATTTTGTAGAACAGAAAAGCTCTATCAAAATTATGTATAAGCTTTGTCGAAAGATGAAGTAAACAATGTGAAAAACGGGGTTAAAAAAACCGCGGGGACTTATTCCTCAACCCAATATATGTATATGTGTAGGCTATAATGCTGTGTAGTGCAGGTGTGATGAGGGAGATGGAAGGAGGGAAGCGCTGCACTTCTCTGTGTCCAGTTCCGGTGGTGCTGCAACGAGTAGGACCACTCTACGTTCAATAAATGACGGAGGATTTGAAGAGCGGTAGTATCACGTGTCCACAACCGAACTAATCGAAGACGGGAAGATTTATGGTGCCAGTGTAGTTGTGAGAAAGCCACTCACTTTCACGCACTCTCTCTCACCATATAACTTCCATCAAGTTGCACAGTCGAGAGCACATTACTCAAGCCTTAGTTTAGGAGATTAGGTTACCTGCCCTGTGCTAATGTAGTTGGAGCGAGGCACTCTTTCGAGCTCTGCGTACGGCGCTGTTTTCGCCCGAGAATTTTCCTAAGTCTTACTTGGGGGTGGGGGGAGTACCTACTTTCAACAAATAAGGCTTAGGTAGCGAATGTAATGCACACACTTGAATGTGAAAATGGATGATTGTGGAACGGTATCGGATGAGGGACGACAGCACGGCAGTGCCCTCCCCAACAACTATAATACCATCTTCTCCACGACTGCCCTGAATCTGGTAGATAAATCTACCCTAAATCGCGATTCTGAGCTCATTGAAGACTGCGGCTGCGTCTGCGGCGCGCGACACCGCCCTGACGCGGTGTTGCGCGCCGCAAACGCAGCCGCAGTCTTTAAGGAGCTCACAATCAGAATCGCGATGCACCCTTCAGCCTCGACAGAATTGACGAGAATTGTAGGTAATGACGACAGAATTGTAGTTAATGTTTACTCAACTTCATTTCTAATAAAGAGCCACTCATAAGAATCTTAGTTTAACCCGTGTAACAATGACCATTCATTCAAAATTTTGACGCAATCTCCATCTCACTCATCTCATGTAGCAATAACTCTTGGTCCAAGGCCCTCAAAAAGCTGTTTACAAACGTCTCCTCAGGAATTGAGTAGAATGTCGCAAACTAAAGCAGCTACCTCTCCATAACTCATTCTTTTCCTGACGCCGCTTTTGGTATATCTTTCACTTGTTGGGCCGGCCAACCAACGTTCCCATCCAGCTCTCAAGTTGACCTCAAACTGTTTATTAATGCAATGCCAACGTCGAGGGATTCTACCGTTACATTAAAAGAAGAAGAAAATAGCATAAAGGATGACTAACTCACTGGGTTGGCGGTGCATGCAAGGGCGTGTTAAAAGGCGGTGCTGTACGTAGATTTATGGGTGAAATCTCACGGGGACAATTTCGTTATTCCTCCCGTATGCTGCCGACCATAAGTTGTTCAGGTATTGCAGTGGGCTCAATATCTAGAAGGAGGGCTTACATCAGGTGCAAAAACTTGAAGCGGCAAGCAGAAGCGCGGTTAACAGGGAAGAGATAAGGTGAAAGACGCATGTCCGCGAGACTCTGTACACTACCATCATATCGGAAATGAAAAAAGTTCTCATTCAACCGCTATTTAAAGACACCGGAAGGGTGTAATTTTGGCCTACGGTGGATCAGACGTAGTGTGGACGAGTTTAAGTGGCCGCCATTGCACGAACTCGCCAATTTCACGCCTTGACATGGTGCCAAGAGGAGATGTTTCTATTATGGATTTGTTTTTTTTTTACTTTTTCCGTTGTTCTTTATTTTATTGTTACTAGATGTACTTACATGAATGCTAATGTAATTGGGAATGGCCACTCCACTGCGCTGCGAGTCAGGTGCCACAACTAAAGTTGGCCCGCGGCTCGTCTCCTACAGCGAACAACTCGGAAAGTCTTTGTATGGATGCGAATTGGATGCGAATACACACCGCAGCGTCGCGCTTTTGAATCCGGGTTTTTTCATAGATTATCGCTTCTACCCTTCAGCGTTCAGTACAAAATGTTCATTTCTTTGCATCTTCCTCTTGTTTCTGACCCCTTCCGGTTCCTTTAATAGCTAAAGCCATCGTAGCATTGAAACCCCAGCTGAACGCAGATTCTCCCCTCGCTTCTTAGTTTTCCTCTGCAAACAGTGAAGATTCTGTGTTCATCTCTCGTACGACCCAACTCTATTTGCTGCTCCTTTTTATACAATCCACAAATCACAGCTTCCTCAATTTCCTCCATCTTTGTTTCTCTGAAGACTGCGCCCGCGTGTGGCGCCCACGACACCGTGTGAGGGCGGACTTATCCATCAGACTTTGAGGTAATTCCTGGGTCAGGCCGCTGTCGTACTTTGCGGTGCCTGCGACAGGGCGTGGCTGCGTATCTCTGCGCCTTCGCCTATGCCACCCCGCCTTGTTGCGTGCGTCCTCTCTGCACCTCACCCGTGGCACTCTCCTTCGCTGCCTGAGAACGCAGCCATGCCCTGCCGGCGGTGAGTATGACTGCTGCTTAGAGAGCATGGGCCACAATAGCGCAGGATATTTAACACAGAGCAGTGGCCCCTCTTAACTAGACTAGCACTACTCATGCGTGAAATACTAGACATAAGAAATCTCGTAGTCGTAGTGACAGTAAAACAGCGTTTGAGCAGTCCTTGAATAAATATAGGAGAAAGGGTTACTGTAGAGGTGTGCCGAACGTAGCTGCTACCCGGCTGTCGCTCGTCATTATACCGCAATGCGACGTGTTCCGAGCGTTGGTGGAGCGTGAATTCGGAATTGTGTGTTTACGTGAGAGGAGCGGTCACCGCATTCCTTGTCTATTTTTATCCAACTCGACGTTCTATTGACCTTGTTTCAGTGCTGTTTCCTTTTCCATACACAGAATTCGGGTGAATTCAGTATAGTTTGACTATTTTTAGTCCATGATGGTTGATGATAGCGCTGTATAGGCATTCTTTCCATTTTCTAAGCTCTGTATCATCCTTGTATGCATAATTTTTGCTGACCCGAACTTTCGCGTAACGTTTACAGTGGTTAAATTTGCATTTTTGCGGAGTTGTGGAATCTGCTTAAAGATCAGATACGTAATCGAAGAAAGGGTGAAAATTGCATTCTGTGGAACTGCGAAATCTGAAAGGACACAGTTACGTTTTGATCGAAAAAATTGTGAAATTTTCATTTCCCTGACCCTCCCAACCAGGCGAACCTGAAAATGGATATAGTCTCGACCACTTCCGCACACTCTACCATTTTGCATTTCCACAAGACGAAAATTCAACATTTCTTCCTAACGAAATGTATCTGCTCCTTTTCCAGAGATTTCACAATTCCTTGAGTCTAGGCGAGCAAAAATAATGAATATAAGGTTGATAGAGTACAGAAAATTGTATGTATGCAAGCAAAACTATCATTAGCCAATACTGAGTAGAAAACATTCTAGTCGAAGAAATTCTGACTGAGAATTGTTCTGTCCCGAAGCCTCATGCCAATTCAAGTGTGTGAAAAACAATGCAATGTGCGACAATGCAATGTGTGAAAAATGTGTGAAAAACAATGCAAAATCCGAAAACATGCCTACGCAGATCCTCCCAACTGACTGTAAAGTGCTGCTACTGGAGGCACTACAATGTTTTTTACAATTGTTACAATACAAAGACTGTCCTCAGAAACAACTAGCAAAAGCGAGATACGTGACTCTTTTCAGTTGATCACATGACTACGGTGACTTGCACTGTGGAACGAATGTGATGTCATACTATATCAGGTTGTCGCAAAATTAATTTCGGTTTCAAGGTACTTGTAAAAAAGTTGATTTTTCACACTGAGCTATTCCATCCCAAGGGAATACAGACATATCACTTGGTAGGTTTTTTCTGTTCTTTCAGAAACTTCTATGAATGTCTCCCTAAGTATTCCAGCCAGCCTTTTCCAGGGCTGCGTATAATCATAAACCGACGCGACTATCGAGTCATTATGCTTTACGAATTTAAACTGGGACACTCCGGAGCGGAGGCAGCCCGTAATCTCAGCAGTGTTTCTGGCACGAATTGTCCTTGCGAAAGGACAATTAAAAAAATTTGCTTCTGGCCATTTTGATCTCGAAAGACTCGGTTCGCGGCGGCGGGTCATCTCTTAATGATGAAAATTCAAGGAGAACCGTCGAGGCAAATCCGGAGACGAATACTCGCACGTTAGCGGAAGACCAGGCGTACATCACTCTACAGTGGCCAGACATTTGCTGGAATTCGGCAAGGTGAAGATGTCGAAGTGGGTGCCTCATGACCTGACCGATGAGCAGCGTCTGGCATGTTTCGACACGTGCTCTAATCTCCTACTTCGCCATAAAAATGAGCCATTTGTAAACCGTGTTATTACTGTAGATGAAAAATGGGTTCTTTACTATAACAGGAAGCAGGTATTAGTCTGGGTAGATAAGGATGCTCCTCCAAAAAACTTTTCCTAAACCCGACCTTTACCCTTAAAAGGTTATGATTACTGTGTGGTGGTGCTGTAAAGGTGTAATCCATTACAGTTTCTTGCAACCTAGTCAGCCAGTCACAGCAGAGTCTTACTGTTGTGAATTAGAGCAAATGTATAGGAAGCTGCAAAAACTGTGGCCGGCGGTGGTGAATAGAGGAGGGCCGATGCTGACGCAGGACAACGCAAGGCCACACACCTCACAAATCACTGGGCAAAAATTGACCCACTTGGGTATAGAAGTTCTCCCTCACCCAGCGTATTCATCCGACCTTTTCCCCACAAACTATCACTTTTTTCGAGCCCTCAATTCTCATCTGCGTCAGAAACAATTTACTAATTTAAACGATGCTGAATGTGCCTTCCTTGACTTCGTGAATTCTTATGGTAGTAGTTCTTACAGTGAAGGCTTAAAATTATTACCTGTTCGTTGGCAAAAATAAGTAGTTTCTGATGGTTTTTACTTCGATTAATAAACTTGTGTTTGAGCTGAGTTACAGCAGTTTGAAGTATGCGGTCCATTTCCGCAATTAATTTTGCAACAACCTAATATTACCGTAGTCATAGCACGGCCACGCTATTCAAGGATATCAGATCAGGGTGGCTCATGCATTTCTTAGATCAGGGTGGCTCATGCATTTCTGCCCCACTCCCGGTTCGATAGGGTACGTGGCAGCAGTGAGTCAGTCAGAAACATATCTGCTGACTCCTCTCATGAAAAGTCAATAAATAAAATAAAGTTAATCTTTATTTCAGGCTCCAAAAGCAGCTAGCCGGAAAGCTTGCCAATGCGCTCAAGTTTCTTTCGCAATATTTTGTTGATCTGTTTGAGTCTTTTGAAATAGAGAAAAATAGAAACTAAGCAAAGAAAATCCGAAATGAAGGAAAATAAAGCAATGAAACCCTCACATTGTTTTTTACACACTCAAATTCTGACTGTTAAAATGAAAAGTTCGAAAACTAGCTCAATACAACGGTCAAATGGCTAGAAGTAGACGTAGGATACGGTCACTGCTCTTCCTATTCAACTGCACTCTATCTCCACCAACTATAGCCATCTCGCACGCAAAGGTCGCGTGCCTCACGACGCAAAATCCTGTCAAAGGCACACAAACATATCTGTTACTACCAGGAACTAGCTCTATCGCAGCAAACAGAAACACTTGTATTTCACTGTTTTTTTTACTTGAAACTATACTTGTTTTCCTTACACCCTAACTGCTTGCCTTGCAAATTCATGCCCATTCTTGCGAGATTGGTCACGTAACCTCCCTCCCACCCACATAACGGGGTCTCCATTGATAAACCTCGTCGATGAAATGGAAAAAACTATTCACGACAAATGTGTAAACATACTCCATTTTAGGACCAAGGAATCCATGGAGGTGTTTTATCTCAATATTCCGTGGAAGATAAACGAAAAGGAGTACAACTGCAGTTCAAGAGACCTTTATGAGTGGAGACGACGGGGTGCTGTCGATATAGTCCAGGGGACGTACTTCCTGGTACTCGGCACAATCTTTACTGTAAGCTGCACAAAGGCTATAGCAGTAGCTCTCAGAGCTCTACAGAGCATGGAGTTCAAAATTCGATCGCATAGAAAGGGTATGACGTAATCATTCCAGTCAATTTATATACTGGTAATGATCGCTTTGATGCGTGGGAAACTCCTGTCTATTCCCTGCTACAAACTGATGTTCTTCAATGGATTCACCGACATCTTGTGCCTGATCTTGTGCTCACATTTCGTTGCATACTTCCAATACGTAGTGTTTGAATTTTTATTTTTGGTTTCCTATGTTTTCTAGATTTCTTTTAATTCTTGAATACACACAACGTGAGAGCTCATGTCTTGGCATTCTTCAGAACGGCACGGTGTTCTGTAGCAACGTGGTTCTCAGTCACATCATCGGACATATTGCTTGGAGTGAGTTCTTTTCTTCCAAACAAGGGCGATGGTCACGTAACCTGCTAAGGACTGAGCATCAGATTAAAAGGGAGGGATAGGGGTAATTTCGTGACGAATATTCATGTATATGCACTTCTCGCGGTAATCTTGGAAGGGTGCTCCTTTAAAAGTAGAGCTTCTAAATTACCATTGCATGACTGCACGAGCTCGTGAAGGTGCTCGGCGATAAAAGTGAGAAAACAAGGTAAAGAGGCAGGCTACAGAGAGGAACAAAAATCAAGTGGGTGCTATAGCTCTAGAAGATCGGTTCCGACAGGGAATGCTTGTTTTTCTAGTCGCTGTTTGAGCAGCCTCCATGCTCTAATAAGCGTCCGCAGTATTCTGGATGCAAGGTTCCAGTCAATCTATTTACCCATAGAGGGGAGTGCGGTACACCAATTATTGCGAGTTATGGTTCTGAAGTCCCACGGATCGTATGGTTAGCTGTGGTTTTTTACATCTCCTGTAGAACGGCCACGGTGACCTGGGAGCCTTCCCTTGTAAGTACGGGATCTCTTCCTGATATAACGCGATACTAACCAGGGATGGATTACAACGTCCCATGGAATTTTAAAAGGTTTAGGTGGAATCATCGAGTCTTGGATGCCAATTACAAATATGAACCAAAATTGCAAAATGGCATTATAAACCGAGTTATGATGATTCAAAGTTTGCATGCGATTATTCATCTGCGGGGCATGTCTCTTCAGCGGGGCTAACCTCCCCGGAGAGAAGCTGATATGGCTTAGTGATAGTACTTTCCCTTCACAGATGAGAAGTCTGGTTTCGTTCCACGCGGTTGCTCAGGTTTTTGCACTTTGAGTTTTGGCCTCAATGAATGCATCTAGTTCGATCCTTGACGCTTTTTGTGTAGCGTCTGACTGTAACCGTTTGTATCTTTGTATTCAAGACTGAATACTTCCGCCTGATGTTTTCTACTTTCGATGAAAAGAGATCAAAACCTACTCCAAACTGTCAGTAGCAACACCTCACAGCATCAACATCGGAGAAACATCTAATGAGATTTCTTCTTTATTCCCTGCATATCAAACTTCTGCAGACCAGTACCATTCATCGCATTCGGTACTCGAGTGTATTTTAGTCCCGGTGTCCTTAGCGCGCGACCCTGTGTTACTTCGCAAATGAATGTGTTTAAAGACAGTGTTCGCGATAATATGGGTGACAGGGAACGCTAAAAGAAGGCATGCACTGAAAAATTACGGGGCTGAAAGGCCGATGTATGGCGAAATCCCCCGCAAAAGGCGCCCCCTTGAGCTGTGGCGGAGGCGGCCTCGTCAGGGCAAGCCGCCTTGGACAAGGGCAGCCCGCCTCCAGGCGACGTGATTAGGGGTTGGTCACGGTGCGGTTGGTCAAGGAGATCGGCAGGATTGAATGTATCGAGCGCGCTTTCTCACTTTTAGCTTGAAACTGACCACATGAAAATAGATGCTGTCGCATTTCCGAACATCCCTTCATGCTTACGTCTTGGTAATGCCAGTGGAAAACCTATGCGGACTATCCGCGTCTTGACGGAAAGGTCGTCCGCGCCCAGAACCAATGGTGGGAAGGGGTTCTATTTCTTGGGTTTTTGGCCACTTCCATTCGTTTTTTCTCCACTTTCCTGTTACTAGGCATCTTTGCTTTCATATTAACTACTTCTTATACTTCTCGTCCGAATTTTCGCGAAAGCTGCCTTTAAGGGACCAAATTTCCCTGGGGAACCATTTTCTTTCCAATTCACAATTACTTGACCTGACTCTCAAAAAGTACTATGGTCATGGATATGTCACTTTTCTTCCAGACAGCAAAAGCATACGTACCAAAGAGTTCTACCGCAACAACTGCAACAAGCCCGAAAAGAAGCAGTCATTAATTACTTAGCAAATGCTCCTGACTTCTCCTTCGTAAATGCAATGCCACCTATGTTTCCATGGGCATCCCACCTTTCTGAAGTCAGAGTTAAATAACGAGTCGTCGACCAGAAAATTTTCTTCATGGGTAATTCACTCCTCTGAATAGGTTCATTTTGCAAAATAATACTTGACTCGTGCGCTACGGCCACTGTGTCCCAAGAAGCTTGATTACCAAATGTGGTGAATGATGGTGGTCAGAAGAAGTCTGATATGCGGCAAACGAAGAAAAAACCTCTTTAGAGGCTTTTTACAATGTTGATGCATGAGGGGTGTTGCTAATGGCATCTTACTAGGGAAGGTATTTTACTTCCCATGGAACTTTGGAATGGGACCCAAAGGGATCGATAGAGTTTCGAAAGCTGATTATAACCGTGAAAACCAAAATTGCTAAATGGCATTCTGAAGCGGGGGGGGGGGGGTCAAGTTACGAGGGGTCAAGGTTTGCCTGTGACTTGCCTGTGACATCTAAATGGCGAGGCGCTTCGTCATCAGCATGACTAGCGGAGATCCACCAGTAATGGCCTCCGTAGATCAGTGGTAGTGTCCCCGGTTCTGTAGGCGCGAGGAGGTGGGTTTGCTTCCCGCCGGTGCGGCTTTTTTGCATTTTGTGTTTGATTGTCAGTAAGTGTTTTTCTTTCACTTCTAAACGTTTCCTTGTATGATATTCGCGCATAGGGGGTCGAATTACCCCTCTGTGCAAATTTCCAGCCGGCTCCAGTTTTTGGCCCAACTTCGGAAAATTAGGGGTGGCCAGGGGTTAAGCAGGTTTTTTGAATTACCTTCCACAAAAAATCCTGCAAGCTGAACGAGATAGCCTAAACATACCTATCACACTTGCCCATCCACTACACGCACGTAACAAGCGCCGAATAAGAGCATTTGCTGGGCAAGGGCCAACGACTACTCCTTTGTTAGATGGGTGGCCAGCCAAGAGCCCATCAATTTTTCCGAGATTTGGTCAAATTCTCGAATTGGCTGAAAACTTGTCCCATAGGGTTTTGATCCCCTGAACACGAAAATCTCACTGGTTTTGCGTGAAAACGTATGGCTCGTGCGCTATGGGCTCCCAAACATACCATGAAAGGTATTACTCTTTTTTTAAGAAAAACCTTCATAACTTTATTCAAGTAATTGTTTGACAGATTCTGAATACAGATTTGAGATCAGCATTTAAAAGCGCGCACAGTGGTATGTGTCTCATCGCAAATGGCCATTTTGACAAACCGTCTGATGGCAAAGTGCCTCGCCAATGAGGTGTCACAGGCAAACTTTGACCCATCGTAACTCGCTTCAGGATGCCATTTAGCAATTTTGGTTTTCACGATTATAATCAGCTTTCGAAGCTCTATCGATCCCCCCGGGACTCATTCCAAAGTTCCATGGGAAGTAAAATACCTTCCCTAGTTAGAGTGGATTTTTATCTTTTTAATGTTGAAAGTACAGATACTTATGGGCGAAAGTAATCAGCCCCGAATTCAAAAGTGCATACAGTTACAGTCAGACGCTAATACAAAAAAGCGTCAAGGATCGAACCATTCATTGAAGCCAAAACACAAAATGCAGAAACCTCAGCATCCGTGGGGAACAAAATCACAATTCTCATCTGTAAAGCGAAAGTATCACCACTGTGCCATATCAACTTATTCTAAGCAAGGGTCAGCCCCGATGAAGAGACACTGTCCCGCCGGTGAGTTATCGCATGCAAACTTTTACTCCTCCCAACTCGCCTAAAGGTAGTGTTGGTAATTTGATTGCTTCATTCCTTCCATTCTCTGATACTGATCGGTGGACGTGTTCACCGCGAAAGCTTACACTTCAAGCACCAGTCATTCGATCGGTATGGCACTAATACGATACGATAAGTATCATTCTGCTAGCACGCTCATTAGTCTACGCCTCAGTCATTCTTCGGCAAAACTGACCATAGGATGCGGGGTGTCATACAAAAGTGTCAGGTGTTATCCGTTGCGCCGTTTCTACAGCTCGGAGGCGCGCTTTTTCACCGGGATTTCGCCACAGATAGCCTCAGACCTATAGTTTCCACATGAATGATTTCTTTTAGGGATTTCCCAATGACTATATTACCCCTAATGATGTGTTTAAGAACGCCATTCTACAATTTTGGTGTTCATATTTGAAATGAGCATTCGAGACTCCATGAATCTGCCAAGGCCTCCTTTCAAAATTCCATGGGAAGTGAAAACCCTCCCCTGGTTAGTATCGCGTGAATCAGGAAGGGAGCTCGTACTTACAAGGGAAGGCTCCCAGGTCACCGTGGCCCTACTAGATGAGATTTATATGGTCTAACACAGTTTTGACTTATAATCTCAAATCTGCCCTCCAAACGCAGTTGTGCTAAACGCAAAAGCCTGTGATATATGACGCAACCTGCATTACAGGCCTTATGCTATTTGCGAAATAGATCCTTTGGAGCCTCGATGCCCTAACGGTTAGCGTGTTGGGCACGACAACAAAGTTCGGTTCCTTGATGTAGCCATCAGAAGCTTGCAAACTTCTTTTACTTCTCTACAGAGGTAATCATGGCCCACACTAGTGCGCTACATCCTTCCTCCTCACTATCGTGACCATTGGAGCCAAGACACCAAAATATCGCTATACCGTCGACTGGGTAATGACGAAAAAGGGAATCATCATCAAACATATCAATTTGGCTACGAGGTTGCATTTGGGTTGCGTTAGTGGCGAAATGCAAATATCTTATCCGCTTAACGCGAAAATCCTTGTAGGTCCTGTGTTTGTGGGTCCTTACCATAGGCACATGCTTACAAACAAGACTCATCATCCGATCCTTTCACACGTGCCTTCAAATTCAGTGAGACTTTCTCATTACGAGTGTGGAAGCAGCGTCTTCACTTTGTGGAAGGTTACTGACATACACTTTCTTTAACAAATCAGTAACATGCAAAACGATGCGATGTCTGTACTCTTAAAAGGGAAGGACCCCAGGTCGAAGTGGCCATTCGCAATGGGATACATAGGATCCGACGTATTTTCGGACGCTGATCCGAACCTGTATTCGAAACTTGCAGAACGATTCTCTGAGTGGAGTTATGGAGGTTTTTTTTTGAAAAAACTGTGCTATTACATGGTAGGTTAAGCCCATAGCAGGCGAGCCAGACGTTCTTGCGCAAAACCAGGGCGATTTTCATATTCAGGGAGTCTAATTACCCTAAGGGACAAGTTTTTAGCCATTAGAGAGTTTGACCAAATTTCGGAAAAATTCACGGGCTTTTGGGTGGCAGCACATTGAACAAAGGAGAAGTCGTTGACCCTTGCCTAGGAAGTGCTCCTATTTGACGCTTGTTTCGTACATTTAGTGCGATGGGCAAGTGTGAAAGATATGTGTAGGCTACCTTGTTCAGGTTGCAGGGTTTTTCGTAGAAGAAAATTCAAAAACCACCACTTCACTCCTTGGCCACCCCTAATTTTCCGAAGATGGACCAAAAACTGGAATTGGCTGAAAATTTGCACAGAGGGGTAATTCGACCCCCTGTGCGCGAATATCATAATCTTTTTAGGCAACAACGCCTAATTCGTGTGGTACGGGATTCCTTCGACTTAGTATCCTTCCCTTGTGAGTAATGTTAGTGGTTATAAATAAAGTGGCAGAGTAAATGATGGGTGCGATAGGTACCAGTACAAGGAAGCTTCCAGAAGTGGAAGAAAAGCACTTACTGACAATTAAACACAAAATGCAAAAAACCTGCACCGCCGGGGAGCAAACCTACGACCCCTGTCTTGCAGACCCGGAACACCACCAGTGAGCCACTGAGGCCGTTGCTTGTTAAGCAAGCGGCCGTGCTGATGAAATAGTGCCACGCCAGAGAAAAACCTCCATAACCTTGCACAGAGAATCGTTCTGCAAATTTCGAATACAGATCCGAGATCAGCGTCCGAAAATACGTCGGACCATATGTATCCCATTCCGAATGGCCACTTCGACCTGGGGTCCTTCCCTTGTTAGTCGAGGAGCTAAACAAGCCTCGGGGACAAGCTTTATTAGAGTGATGAAATGATCTTGCCATAGAACCGTAGCCAGGGAGGGTTCTTTGGCCACGGTTCTATGGCGAGAGAAGACCTTTCACGCACTAAAGGAATGTGAAATTTGTATACTGTAAGACTCCCTGACTGCAACTTTCCAACCAGAAGTCAGGGTGGCATCTTTCAGTGCCTGTAGCGCACTGGTGAGGGCATGATCACCCCTGCAGAGGTGTTAAAGCAATTCGCAGGCTTTCTGGAGGTTCTTCGAGGAAATCAAAACAAGCGCATATGTCATGGAACCGAACATTGCTTGCGAGACTCAAGCCCAACGCTCTAACCGTCACCCCATTGAAGCTCTGCCGGGATAATCTCGCAACCAGCACAAGGCCTGTAATGCTGATTGCGCCGTATACATAGGCCTCTGTAACAGCGCTCCTAAAATCGTTTACCAGATTTGAAAAGCATATTTTAAATCATCGATCGAAACTGCATGAGGCCATATATATCTCATATCGAAAGTCTACGGTTACCTGGGAGCCTACCTCCGTCAGTTATTTTGCAAAAATGTGAGAGCGGGAAGCTGCTTTTTGATTTTTCGGTTCTGCTCTTGCGGCGTTATGTCTGCTGCTCGGTCCCAGATCAAACTTGTACGGCACACACCGACCTTCGCGAGTCATGGGTCGTATCGCTGTCGTATTAATGTAGTGAATTTCCTCATCACCGTGCTTCATTTTGTAACACAAAATAATTTGTGATAGGAAAATCAGTATAGTGATGCGTTTTGAGTATTTTGACGTATTCGCTACCGCGAATGTGACCAAAATGCTTTGCAAGTGCATATGAAAGCTCTATGACAACACCGATGGTTGCAGTAGAACAGTCAAACGTGAAACATGCAGAAAATTACTGTTGCTATACATAGTGTCGCTTGATCACAGTGCAGCCTGTCGGCTTCCACAAAAGACTGGAATTCGGCTGGGAATACTGCTGCACAGGGAACACTTCTTAAGATGGGAAAATAAGCTCGAGGATAACCGATTTCAAGAGAGGCTAAAAAATATTTTAACAATGGTGCAATTTTCAGGTGCTTGGCTTGGATCTAGCTTTGGCGCCGTGGTGTTGGCTTTCAATCGGCTTGTGGAAATGATTCCGTCTATGAGTGCTATGCGCTTTCTTTTCACAGGTTCTTGTTCAAGAAGTTTGCGCACGGTTCTCAGTGTGTATGTCGTTAAGACAGAAAAATTGCGCAGGCGCGTGCGGCGTGCGGCGATTGCGCACGAGTTGTACAGTTCCGATTGGGGCAGCGCATTTGCGCCAGAGCTACAGTGCTTCTACATATTGGGATCTTTCGTTGTGCTTAGTTTCTTTTGTTAAGCAATCGGGTTTTACTAGTCGCGAACATAAGGGAAATAGGGAATAAAGTGAAAGTAAGTGTGTAAACAAGACTAAAATTCAAAAACTTTCTTTTACGTATCTGCAAACTACAATTCGAAGTATATGAAAAAGTGCTAGCGTACTAAGGGGAAGATCCACTTATTGTCGCGCTGTCGTCCCTCACTCGAAATCGCTCCACAATTATCAATTTGTACAACCAAGTGTATTGATATTTTTTAATTTTTGATAACTGCTGTTTATCGCCGCAGCTCGCGATGCGAAAGTTACTATAAGGATGCTGAGTTATGGGCAAAAGCTTCGGTGCCGGACGGGACTCGAACCCGCACTTCATCCTTTCCGGGATATGTGCTAATCCATTACACTACCGACACCATCTTCACCTTAACTCAGCTTTTTGAATGGTATATTTACCATAGCTTATCAGCACTCACACGTATAACGTGTTGAGCCGGTTGGGCAATATCGGCATCGAACCGTGAAGCTGAAAGCTTCATGCTCAGCATACTTATAGTAAACAAGTGTATAGTTTTACCTAAAGGAATCGTCCACGGAAAATGAGTTTTTTTGTTACCCATATGTTTATGTTGTATTTGCCTAATGTTGGCCTCATGCAAAATTTCGCGCGAAAAAATGTGAATCTGGCTGAGATACAGCACCACGAAGTGCGGTCCAGGAGGGCGGGGCCTCCGTGTAAAAGCCTCGTTCTGTCGTCCGCCGTGGTCGGAGACGCATTGTAGGAACAGAGGGTTACGTAAACAGTCCCACTCTCCGTTCCCAACGGTGGCGAACGACGGGACGAGGCTTTTACACGGAGGCCCGCCCACCTGGACCGCACTTTGTGGTGCTGTATCTCAGCCAGATTCACATTTTTTTCACGTGAAATTTTGCATGAGGCCAACATTAGGCAAATACAACATAAATATATGGGTAACACAAAAACTCATTTTCCGTGGACGATTCCTTTAAGAAGGTAAGAGCTCCACCCTGAACCAAGGCTTAGGCTGAACTAAATTAGCACATAAAAATGTTAGGCTACGGAAAAAAGACATACAATGTCATGATGCGGATAAAAGGCTACATATACATTGAAGCCGGAAATTGCCCCAATCAGAAACTGGCGACTCGTGCGCGAACATCGCGGGCGCGACGCCGGTCGCGATTTTTCTCTCCTAGCGGCATACGCCCTGGTTCTCGGTGCGATGCACACACAGTCAACAGAACCATTGCTTCTGCACCACACCTGCAGTACATTTGTGGGATCAGCTTGACAGGAACTTACGCACGCTCATTCTAGGTAAATTCATCAATATTTGGATGGTCATATGTGTTGCATTAATGGTTGGACGTATGTTTATAACAAGGCCAACAATATACAATTCTGCTGTGGGTGCATTCACAGCGACTCCGTTCATCTCCGACGACACGCAATGGGTAGATGTTTTTCTTTCAATAAAATAAAGCATTAATATTAGCAGTTCGGAAAGTTCTTGAGGTTCCGAAGTTCCCAGACTGTGAACAAATTTTGGCTCTTCCCTAGGGTGCTTATGCCGGCTTCTCGCTCCAGTCAAAAAGGTAGCGTTTGTTCAAAGCGATTTTCCAATTTTTTAAGGTCTCTAAAATAGAATAAGTAAACGACAGCTTCACGCCATGTCTCCTACATCCTTCTACTCCGGCTCAAAAAACACTCACTTATTAACCGCATCGCTCTTGTTCACTACAGCTTCATGGATCCCGTTGAAACTAGTACGGTTGATAAGTACTGTAAGAAGCTCGCGAGATACTTCGCAAATTTCAGATCATAAGCTCAGTAACAGCTACTGCAGACCATACGCTCAGAAATGGCTAGTTAGAGGGGACTTATTTTTCTTTTTGAAAAGACCTGGCCCCATATTGTACAAACAGCCCTGGAAGGGTTGAATGAATGGAGCTGCGAAACTCCGCTAAATCTACCATAATATATGACATGGTCCCACCGCTTGCCATTTCTTCAAGCGTCTGACCGGCTTTCTTCGGGAGAAGCGGTACTGAACCCAATATGATGTTGGAGTGAATTTCAACGTATTCATCGTCATCAGACCTCCACAATTCTTGTCAACCTACCAGCTAGCAGGATCTGCTGATCCTTACGGTTCTTATTTAGATGCATAAAATTCCATTGAGCCAAAGTATGTGCATATGAAATTACAGGTCGAGAACCGCAAGAACTTTCCGAACAATTCAAAGGAATCTTCCACGATATCACATGATTCTTATTCTTCTGAAAATCACTCTACTGACTAGAGCACACGAACAGAAACACGAAAAAAACGTGATTTTTTCTTTACTGAAGCAGAAATGGAAAACTGGAATTTCCGCTACTTTTCCGTCCACAACATTTGGAGCCGTCAGCTGCCAGAGCGCATTTTAAGTATGCGCACTCACTGATGAGTTCCTTGTCTCCTACCCCCTGGTCATGCGAGTGTCGCGTTTTTGCTTATCAGCTCTTTAGCATCAAATTCACTGAGATGCCTTCACTTCGGGGAGATCTAATTCAACTGAATTCTTGTATATGGACGAAATCTTTGCATAGTATTAGGTACACTCATCAGTGCTTACTGCTTAGTGCTTACTCAGTAAGCACTTCATAGTAAATAAATATAACACAAGAGTGTGAGTGATGGAGAAACTTAGATTTCCGTGGACGATTCCTCTGATAATTGCTAGTGTCCTCGCTTTATACCGCGCCCACATGATCAATCCACGATGCAATTACAGGAAGTAGCACATTACGTTTCCGTTTTGCTGCCTATTCATAACATATCAGTGATGGCTGCACTAGTAATATTTTATTCAGTTATATGCTGTTATGTCATCAGGATAAGCCGTGTTGCCAACACATGCATCGATAGGGTGCAAATACAAGTATGCTGCCATAATTTCAAATGCTCTCACGCCCTTGCCAGCTTGAGCAACTGCAGTGCGCTAGTCATAATCGAGTTATCACACATCACCTGCGAAACTTGAATTTATGCTTCTCGAGCGTTAGTGATGCCGACGTTCATTCCCTATCAAGCTAATGTCGCACAATGCGATCTGATCACGCTCATGGTGAATGGATGTGAAGCGGCGCTAATACTTGCTTGCTTCAAATCCAACATCAAAGAAGCCATAAAATAACCGGCTCCTCGGAATCCGTAGGTGGTTGCAGCAGGTCGATTGGTAACTATACGTTTCATCGCTCGCGTGAATGAGACTGTGATTCACACGCATTGTTCCATATCCCGGAAAGCCTCTGATCTTTGATAAATCATGGAAAACAGTAAATCTCCTTCTTCAATACAGCGAATACTGCTGCTTTATAGCAACAACGTTCGATAGCGCTGTCCACATCTTCATCTGTTTGTAAGGTGTGTGTTTTTGACGTGTTGGATAATAGTGGAATAACTGTGAGCTCAGCTCAGCTCACTTAATTTTCTTTGAGCTTCCAATTTGATCACTACCTTAACGAGTGCTTAGCAGCAACAAAAAGGTTAAAGATTGGGGATTTCTAAGGTATCGGTCTGAGAGCAGGGCTATATAGTGGATCAAAATATTCTTTTTCACATTCTGCTACCACTATCAAGAGCTCATACAGTTCTTTTCCCATGGCCTGTCAGGCGTGACCTACGGACTGGGGGAAGTGGAGTGTACACTGATGGCTCAGTTTAGATTTGAGGTTGGTGATTTCGGAACTCTTTGTGCTTTCATCAGCACCCTGAATCGGATCGAAGGAAAATTGTCATTATCGAACATCTCTCAGCCTCTCGGGCAGCAACCCACCAGGAATGTCACTCTCCTGCAGTGCTATGCTGTTGAAATCATATCGACTTTGAATGCTCACTAGACCCATACACAATGAAGGGAGAAAACGAAAATAGAAGAGAATGGAATATGTAGTGGAAGAAAGCAGCCCCGTAAGCCGAAGTGTTTAGGAATATGAATTAAGTCTACCGAGTGTTTAGGAGTATGAAATTAGGCCTACCGAAGAGAAGATGTACTTATTGCAAATGATGTGACTTTGAATTGAAATGGCCCTTCTGGGTTCACAAAAGCAGACTCTCCTTAGTCCTCTGTTAGAGGGATTCGCCAGTATCCGCTACATAAATCTAGCGTTGAAAAAATGTTTTCCTGACAAAGTCTGTAAAATGGCTTGTATTGGGTTGGGGAATAAGTCCCCGCCGTTTTTTTCAACCCCATTTTTCACATCGTTTCTTTTATCTTTTGACAAAGCTCATATATGTTTTCGATAGAGCTTTTTTTGCTCTACAAGATGCTAGTACCTGTTTTTCGATTTCTTCAACTACCTCATATTTATGAGGTTTGGAAATGAAGTAAGCTGACGGCAAAAAATCAGCTTTTGCGCACCTCATTTTTCTCGTCTGCCATTGAGACCAAAAAATGTTTGTGTACATGTTTCGATAGAGCTTTTTCAGCTCTACAGAATCATACTACTGTTTATCCAAATCGCTCACCTTTTTGCTGTTTTTAAGACTCAGAAATGCAGTACTCGCGAAAGTGGGCCCTTTGGTTATCTTCTCTTCCTCGCCTAACATCGAGATTGGAGAAGATGTGCATATGCGCCTTCGATAGAGCTTTTTTTGCTCTACAAGATGGTATCACCTTCTTTTGTATCCTCTCATATTTTAGCATGTAGGAATGAGTTTCCACCCTTTTTTCAACTCAAAATTACGTAATAAAAATAAATTTTTTCGGCACAATGTTAGGTACCATTCGATAGAGCTTTTTTCGCTCTACAGGACAGTGTTTATATTTTTTTAAAATTAATTTTTGCTATTTTTTAGGTCATTAAAAAGGAGTGCCAAGTCGACGAAATCGAGCCTTTTTTGTCGATCAGGCTCGATTTCGTCGACTTGGCACTCCTTTTTAATGACCTAAAAAATAGCAAAAATTAATTTTAAAAAAAATATAAACACTGTCCTGTAGAGCGAAAAGAGCTCTATCGAATGGTACCTAACATTGTGCCGAAAAGTTTATTTTTATTACGTAATTTTGAGTTGAAAAAAGGGTGGAAACTCATTCCTACATGCTAAAATATGAGAGGATACAAAAGAAGAGTGATACCATCTTGTAGAGCAAAAAAAGCTCTATCGAATGCATATATGCACATCCGCTCCAATCTCGATGCTTGGCGAGGAAGAGGAGATAACCAAAGCGCACACTTTTGTGAGTACTGCATTTGTAAGTCTTAAAAACAGCAAAAAGGTGAGCGATTTGAATAAACAATAGTATCATTCTGTAGAGCTGAAAAAGCTCTATCCGTGTACACAAACATTTTTTGGTCTCAATGGCAGACGAGAAAAATGAGGTGCGCAAGTGCTGATTTTTTGCCGTCAGCTTACTTCATTTCCAAACCTCATAAATATGAGGTAGTTGAAGAAATCGAAAAACAGGTATCAGCATCTTGTAGAGCAAAAAAAGCTCTATCGAAAACATATATGAGCTTTGTCAAAAGATGAAAGAAACGATGTGAAAAATGGGGTTGAAAAAAACGGCGGGGACTTATTCCCCAACCCAATATATTCGGAAGCGGATAATCTAATTTGATTTTCTTGTTCAGTTCCCTATAGTCCACGCATAAACAAATGGAACCGTCTTTCTTCTCTACAAGGACTATAGGGAACGACCAATCCGACCTACTTGAATCTATCACATTCCTTTCATCAAAGCCAGCAACAGCTCCTTCAAGTTGGGTCTCACCGATAATGGCACTGGTCTAGCTCTCATCTTGACTGGAGGGGTACCTCATGTGTCTATACTCATCTGAACTTAATCGGTCTGACTCAATTCCTGGTCCGAAACGGAGAATGCGTCTGGGTATTCATTCAGCAGCTTTTGAACACCAGTATCTAAGATTCTGACTGCGTGTTACTGGCTACTAGCTCTTCCAACAATCTCGTCCTCCTCGCCTGTGTTAACCGATTTTTTTCTAATCTAGTACTAACTGGTCCAAATCCTTCCATCTTTCCTTCCATTTATCGGTGTCCCAGTAACCAACGCCTTCACCCTTTTTCAAAAGCATTGGCTCATCACTATTGCTGTAGACAGGGATCGCTGTCCTCCGGTCCCTAATAGCATACACACCTGCCGTCATCCCTAGCTTGCATGGCCAGATGATTTCCTCTGTCACGCCCTCAATCTCCCTCACAACCAACCTCTACCAGCCCCATATCTCTGGGCAGTATATAGCGTCTTTCTGCTACCACAACTTGGTTCGAGTAGCCTTTTTCTATCGCCGAACTACCTTTGTCTCAATCAATACACTGATACCTAACTTGTTCAGGGTACTCGAACCCAGTATTACCTCTGTCTCCTTCCTAGGGCTTATGTGGAACGCTACCCTCTCAGCCATTCCACCCTCCACTTTCACCTCAATGTAAACTGCGGCGACAAAATCCATCCTGTTGTTCAACGCATCAAATACTGGCTTCAGGTCTGCCTTGGGTACCATATCCAGTGAGTCCAAATCGAAACCCTTATCCTGAACTTTGGCCGACAGCTCTACTAGGACGATGCTTATCATCGACCCCGTGTCGACCAACGCCTCACAACTTTCGCCCAGTAAGCTCAGGGCCACTGTCGTTTTACTTCCCATAATACCGCTCGCCGCTGATTTTCCCTCACTACCATGTCCATGGTTTTAGCACGGCTCACAATTGACGACAACGTTGTGTCCCTGCTTTCGTGACCGCATCTTTGGTTTCGATATGAGTCACTCGGGTGGCACGCAGTGGACACTCTTTTGCTACGTACCCATACTTAGAGCTGTTGTAGCAGTTCTTGCTATCCGCTGGCGCTCTAGCACTGGAATCATGCGAACTCCTTCCAGCTGCCCTACGGAGGTCAGCTGTAGGCTTCATGTGCTGTGGACGCACGTCCTTGTCGGCGTTTCTGTCCTGCCTATCCGATCGCTCTAGAACCACCACATTCCCCGCGCTCGTTTTACTCCTTTCGTGGTACTGGGCTGCCCTCGTTCTCCAGTCCCTCTTCTGCGCAGACAGAATCAACTTGGACTGCTCTATACCGAAGGCGAGATTCTTATTCTCATCATACGCCCTCCGTGGCTCCAACTTATGCAGAGCCAAGCAGCTGAAAATGTTTGGGCCAACCACTCAAGTTTTCCAGGAGAATCTGCGCATACTCCATGGACCGGTCCTCCGGCGAGCCTTCAGTATTCGCCTGCCTTCCCAGCTTTTCCAATACTACGCAGAATTCGGCGACGTTCTGATTGGGTCTCATCCTCAGATTCCTTAGCCCGGTTAAGGCCCACCCTGCTCGCTGTCGAGTCACTAGCCAACAGCTTCGCCATCTCAGCAGTTACTTCGTCAAACCCTTGCTTCTTAATTGTTCGAGGAAGCGATATGAACACGTCTTTCGCGCGCCCCACCAGGTGGTCGTCTGCCAATATGTCAAACACTTTCATATCTTCTTTTGAACTTCCTAACGAACTTCTTGAATTCCCATTCTTAGAACCCTTAATGACCCCAGGGTCGGCGCACGTCATAGTGCGTAAGTAGTTAACCAATTGCAGATCAACATCCGTACCTGCGCCTTCCCACATCGGGACTGTCGCACTCGTGTCCATTGACGGCGACCTCCAACTCCTCGCAGATGCTACTCCAATCGAACAGCGATTCACCTGCAAAGATTCATTTTGTGCTTCAGTGTTACCATACATAAACGGTCCTGCTGCACTGAACGCACCTTCAACTTCATGGTTCTCACTGTGCCTCGGTAGGGCTGCCACCGAATCCTTTTTGCGGAAAATGTTAACATTGATCATATGACCGAGCTCCACTAACAAGTCCCCATCACGCTCCATTGTAGTCACATCTGAGACACCCGAATAACGATTTTCAATGACCCAACGCGAGAGCTTTTCGAGACAAAGAAGGTGTACGCGAAGGATGAGTCACCCCAGCAAACTCGATTGATTACCGAAATTGGCAACGAATGCGTACAAAAACAAGCAAAGCTTGCATGCAAAGACAGCCACTTTTAAAGTTGTAAACCAACCTGAAGTTCGCTTCGGTAACCACTTGGAACAAGCCGATGCACCAATTGAAGTCCCTCTCTACACCAAACTCGCCAACTGATTTTTGCCACGCGGATTTGTGTGTGGGTGGTGGAGAAGGACCTCAAACTTGGGTAATTAAACCTTTATTTCTAAACTAAGTAAAAATCGAACAAATGTTCACGAATTAAAAGAAGTGAAAATTGCCCAAATCAACCCTTTTTGAACAGAACCCCAAAAGGTTAAAGCATAGCACCATATGAGTATAAAAGGCACTTCAATACTGAGAAAAGGAAAGTTAAAAATGTAGAAAAGTCCGATTGCTACGCGAGAAGAAACGCGAATGGTCGGTACGCGATCAGAATGCCTCCTCCTAGAATGACTGCCCTTTCATACGGAGAAGCCGCAGCGCGAGGCTGAGGGTCCGTAATCAAGCCCTCTGATCAAAACATCGACGCTTCTAGCTCGCTGAGTATCTCATTGATTGCAACAAATGGAAAAGTTCAAATAATGACAAAGCTCAGAGAAAAGCAAAGTAAGTTTCCAATCATAACATATGAATAAATGAATAAGTGAAAAAAGGAGTAAGTAAATGAAAAATGCGCAAGTACAAATCGTGGACGGTTTACCGTCACTCGTGTCCATTGACGGCGACCTCCAACTTCTCGCAGATGCTACTCCAATCGAACAGCGATTCACCTGCAAAGATTCATTTTGTGCTTCAGTGTTACCATACATAAACGGTCCTGCTGCACTGAACGCACCTTCAACTTCATGGTTCTCACTGTGCCTCAGTAGGGCTGCCACCGAATCCTTTTTGCGGAAAATGTTAACATTGATCATATGACCGAGCTCCACTAACAAGTCCCCATCACGCTCCATTGTAGTCACATATCCATCCCAATCCTCTTCACTCTCAATCTTTCTTTCGGTCAATGTTGTATTCACAATCCTCATCAACGCCTCACTTGAAGTTGCCTATAGCTATGCCCTTTTCAGAACCGGCCCAGTTCCTCAACCATTTTGGTCCACTCGGTTTCTATTGTTGTTTCGGCCTGTTTGGACGCTTTCGTCTTCTCCAAAATAGACATCTGTCTCTTGTGGCCATCATCCGAAACTCGCGCCACTTCCTTCTAATGGCTCTCTTTCCCCTTGTCTTCTTGACAACTCTCAAATTGGCTTACCTTCTGGGGTGGAACATTCCCGTCCCCCATCTTGACGATGTCACCGTCATCCATTCTGAAACAATATATGCTAGAATACGACGGATGAACACATAGTACGCCATCGGTAAACACACAGCGAACGGTATTGTAAGACACGGGCACTCTTGCATACGACTACTACACGAAAGAAACCCACGCTCACGCGCCCTCTCGGCGTCCTCCTAACGATTTTCGCGCTTGGCTCCCTTCAAAGGTTTGATCGATGATCCAGCGCTCGCCTTTGCGATTCTCAATATTGCTCTACTCCTCGGGCTTTCTTTCTTCGGCCCAGAATCCTTTGATCAGCACTAGGCTGGTTACTTGATTCAATAAGTCGCTGCTACCTGCTTCGTTCGTATCAGTAGAGTGGTTCGGCCCCCATGTAAGCCGAAGTGTTTAGGAATATGAAATCAGGTCTAACGATACGATCCGATCAACGGTCGATGCAGGGCGACACGAGTTTACCGAACAAATTTATTAACACAAATAACAACACGGAATGCGAATAAAACAATGAAATCACAATTGGAAGCGGGTGGGATCCAAAGCGACAGCAATCGTGGGGTCCGATGAAACCGCCAGGGTTTCAAACCAGGAGTATCCGTCGATAGTGCCACACAGGCGATGCAAGTGAGTCACTGGGGGTAGAATATACAGGGTGCCACACAGGCAAGAAAAAGATGGTTGGTGCCACACAGGCAAGAAAAAGATGGGGATGGAGGGAGAGGTTTCGGAGTCCCTTTGACTCCCTTCTACTGAGGACACACACTACTACCTAGCAAAATTTCTTATCCTCCTTATATGCGCCTCGACCCGTGCACAGATCTCTTCCCGGGCGTTCTTTAAGCCCGCTCTATCAACAACGCTACCTTTTTGATCATTCGACCACCTATAGCGTCCTGCGTTTCATCGGCCTCTCGCTACGAGAGGAGGGTCGCTCCGGATTCGAATCTTTCTCCCACAGCTCTTTTCTTGCACTGTAGTTTCAGTGGTACTAAATGCTAATCGAAAGGCGAGCACTATCTGTGTAGGCTAAGCAATGTTCTTATCACGACGTTTGCAAAACTGAGGAGTGGAATTAAAGGGCAGTACCCCAATTTATAGAAATAACCTTCAGTCTTCATGAGATAGTAAATCAAAAAACAGCTCGTAATCGAATCGAAGAGAAGTTTATTTCATGATTCCCGTAGTTTCGAGGTCATGCTATCTAACAAGCAATTAGTGTTTGCGATGCAACCATCCTCGAAGTTTACGATATCGCTTTATAATAGTTTCTCGCTTTTTTCTGCCTCAGTGGGGCGAGATTGCTGCGAAAGTGATGGTAGGTAGCAATAAGGAATGGCAAGTTAACACTCGAGAGCCAACAGTACCAGTGCCATGCCATCCCACACATCGCTTGACAACAGGAACTGATAGGTGATCGCAAAGATACTGAGCGAGTGGTAAAGAAGAAAATTTTGAATTGGATGGTGCAAGTGGTGGTGGTATTTTTCGATAGCGTTGAGTGATTAGCAGATAATCTGCACCTGTTTAGCTTTTGGTTCAAGCTCTCGTCATCTGTGCAAGTACAGCTATTGCAGCTGGTCTATATTCAGTTTTAGTATTTATACCAGTACCTAAATACATAGTAGTGTTTGCGAACGCTACATGGCAGCTCAGTCAAGGTATGTTATTCTCTCTCAAAGCAGCAATCGTATTGCAAAGGGATGCTGAAAAGTCATCTTAAGCTTTGTACTAGAACGAAGTCGGCAATAATACGTCATTCAACCTTCGTCGGATGAAAACATTCTCCATCCCTGAATTTCTGATTTCTCAAAAGCCAATGATATAGATGGGGACTTAGGTAGCCCGAGCTGTAGCGTCAAATCTAGGGGGTCACGCTAGTCAGGCTACCTGGTCTTCGAAAGCCGGTACATGCAAAAAAAAAATGAAGAGGATCCCAAACGCAGTGTCAGTGTAAAAATTGATGTATTAACTTTGGAGAGGGCGGCGGTTGCAGAAAAGTGGCCAGATGTGGAAATGACTTTTTCACTGGCATCTCCTTCACTTGATTCAGGGTAGCAACAATAAACTCGAACTTCCGTTCTGAGCTAACGGATGATGAAGGCGTTACTCTAACACTTAGACATTACATTTTAGGAATTCCTGCTCTCGTTCTGATCTTCCTAAACAGGAATATTCGCGAAGAAGTGAAGAGACTTTTCAAGTGCGAGAAAAAAATCAATAGAATGTTTGTTCTCTCGTCGACTGTGACTAACAAATAAAAAATGTTCGCCTCGTTGCATGTTGAGAAATTGTGTCAGTATTGTGTCGGAAACTGTATGTTTCTGTTTCTGTCAGTCTACCAAATTAGAAAACATGTAATAAACTTGCTGTAGGAATAGTGATTGATTTGTGTGCTATCTTTGGAGGCACACCACGCGATAATCAAAGTAGTCCTTACTTCCTCAGGGCAGGTAGACCCTAGGGTCGTTGTGAAGATTGCACCCTTTTCGCGGCGCCACGGCTCACCCCCGCCGCGCACATCCTGGTCAACCTGAGCCGAGTTGAGCCCACCGAGCCAAGTCACACCCGGCTTAGACGAGAGATAAACTTGCGATAAGACAAGCTAAGGCAGCGACATCAATAGCGAAGGTAGCTTCAACAGGAAAGAATTTTAGTCTTCCATATTCGTACGAGGACCGATGGCAGGGAGCTTCATTTTTGTTAGTTGTGAAGGGTTTTGATTCATTTTTCTTCACTGGTGTGTAAACCAGGGCCTCTACTTCCTGTAATACGCGCGATAGCTCTCACAATTTTTCGCGGGGTGCGTCTTTAATGCAACGCTATCCAAGATAAGAGTATCAACCAGAGTGATCCACCACTGATCTGGCAGCGCCTGCTAGACACAGAAAACGACCATCAGACTATGTGATGAGAATCATATACATGGAGTAGCAATAACTCATTCTATCAGGAAATGATCGACAGCCTTTGGAAAGTGGTTCACGATAATTTTCGTTCCTTTGTTTTCTCCATAAAGACCCTGGGGTGCTTAGGATCTCATAAGTGGAAAGAAAGAGAACCCTCGAAATCACTAGAAATCCCTACTATATATACCATTTCCACTTTGAACTGGACACTTTTCAAAACACCTGGGACATTCTTGAAATGGAATCAGACCTTTTTCAAACCGCCTGGGAAATTGTTGAAATCGAACTGGACGTTTTTCAAATGAAAAAAAGACGTCTTTCACATCAACATGGACGTTTTTTCGTTTGATGTTTTGTGATTTTTTTGTTTATTTGAGTTTCTTCTTGAACTTCGTAATGTATTCTCAATGCAATATGACAAAAACAAATACAATTTTTCACAAAAAAGTAAACAGATTATTAAAACAGGTTCAGCTACTGAAGGGTTCCCCTGCCCCAGCAGCCGTCATGTTCATCATGTTGACTCGGTCCAATTCATAGTGGCATTTCTTCAGTTTAATCTTCAACTTTCTTAGGCCGTTGAAAATAGAAGAAACGGCCAACTCGATGTTTACTTCCTTCAGCCGTTCCTGAATCATCCGCAAGGTATTATCTTCTGGATGTTGCTCCACGATCTCTTCAATGCGCTGCAGCACTTCCGCGGTCAGCTAGGATCTTCTGTTTCCTCCACAGCTACGCTGGACAATGGCACCTTCCTTGCTGTACGCACTGATGATATTCCTTGCCGTACTCTCTTTAAGACTAGCGACATGAGATTGATCTTCTGCCCACTTGTACAAGCTTGACGAGGATTTCCTTCTGCGCCAAGGTCGTCCGCCTGTAACGTCGCCGCTCACCAGAAACTGAGCTCTTCTTGCTGCTCATGGATGCCCGTGAAGTAGACTGGACAGTACGCAGTTTCGTCACAACTGAAGGGATTACGAAAGTCAAGCCGCCGTGTTAGTATTTCGCGCGCTTGACGCGGCAATTCTTTTTGAAAAGCGGCTATTTCTCGACGGGTACTGCCATTTGACACCTGTGTTTCGTACTATACGCTTCTCATCAGAACATTCAGAAATGCTCATAGGAAGTTGTCCGACTTAAATTGAAAAACATCCATTTTGATTCGGAAAGAAAAATGTTCTTGGTGGTTTGAAAAAAGTTAATGTGGTTTGAAAATCGTCTCTGGTGATTTGAAAAACAACAATATTGGTTTCGAAAGTGTCAAGTTCAAAGTGGAAATGGTATATAAAACGCTTCGCCTGCCAGTCCATCCTTCTGTTCGCCCTCCGTCCATCTCTTTGTATCTCCCGAAATTAGGCATAACATGAAAAACAGCCTGTGGAGATGGGAACAAGTTTGGGATGGATGGGGCATGGAGCAGGAAGTAAAGAATGTACATGAACCAAGTTAAGCTCCGCCCACGGTGGGCGAATGTTCACTTCCTGGACTGAAAATTGTTGATTAGATTTCAATATGACCAAAACGTGGGGAAAAGATGGATTTAGGTCAACGATGAGTTACTGAAAGTCCCAAAATGATTGTGGACGGGTAGGTGGGCGGAGCTTGGATGTTACATGAAAAACAACCTGTAGAAATGGAGATAATTCTGGGATGGATAGCTAATGGAAGAAGAAGAAGTAGAGAGGAAGCATGGATCAAGTTAAGCCCCGCCTACTGTGGGCGGAGCGTGTGCAGGAACTTGGATTGAAAAATGTTTGTTCGGTTCGGAAATGGTACACATGTGAGGGACAGATGGGCTCAGGTCAGCCATGAGTTCCCATAAAATGGGCATAGGCACAGTGGACGGAGCAAACCCTGAGTGGGGGTCCGTACAACAAAAAATCATAGCAGGTTCCAGGTTCCATCGCAGCCCTGAGACCAAAAATCGGCAGGAATCACTAGTGTGCGACAATAAAAAAGAGTGAAAACCCGTCCACAATGGGCGGAGCGTGATGTTATGATGGATACTGAGTAGTTTCATAGAAAAAGCAGTTTGGATCGAATGATATTACGCGCGCAGTACTGGCATAACTCTAGCATAACTGGTAAGAAATAACAGGTTCCTGAGGGCAGGTTCGGCCTCGACAACCCAGAAGTAGGCATTTGAACAAGTTTTCGTGTGAATATCGTCCGATAAGGTAACACTTATTATCAGAGTTTCCTCCATCTTATCGCACTCGAGAGCGAGACTCTTTTGCCACGTAATTGCCACCACTACTCCACCGACTGAATCGAGAACAGGTGTAAGCCATCTTGGAACGGTGGCCGCTATCTCATTTTCGGGTTTTGTTTATGTTCACCACTCACTCGCTCTGCAGTCATGGTACACAACTATAGTTGTCCGAACGGTCCTTTATTCACGGATGGAACCAAAATATTCAATTTATTGCCAGCTGTGGCTCAAAAACCATTACCACAGGGTAGGTGATTCAGGATAATGTTCCCGTTTTCCAAAATCACGACAACATCCAGGTCTTTCCCGGGGGACCCGCGCGTGGAAGTGAAAATGTGGCGAATGAGGCTTGCAAATAACTACGATAGGAGAAAAGGAAAGTTTCCATGCTCCATGCTCGGTGTCCCGTTTGCAAGTGAAAGCCTATCGTCAGATCCACTCTGTTGCGTGATTCTCGGTCTCTGGACTCTCCGTCCTCCAATGACGAAGTCAAGCCCTTTTCTTGCACAACGAAATCCACGCACGAGCCATCGTTACAGTTTGACACGAGGCACTATTGCTAGCTTAAAAGCTTATACCTGTGGTAGGGGTGATTCAGTTGTCGCATCCATTCCAGTCTTTGATAATAACCCGTGCCCGTTTTCACCACGAAGGCAGACACGTAAAACACCACGTTGTTTCGATCTATACGGCAATAAGACAAAACGCTAAGTAGCACTGCTTATTACTATAATGTACACCTGAGTCAATGTCGGCAAAGTTGACCCTAGAAAGCGAAAAGGTTAACGAAGGCTGAACCTGTTAGCACGTTGAAGACGATGTCGGACAACATTGCCCGAAAGCTGTTCGGTCTCACGGGGCGATGTCGGACAATGCTGACCGACACTGCTGAAAGTTTGCACAATCACACAGAACTCGCAATTTCTTTATTATAGATTATTTTGATTTTCATCACCATAATGTGGCTTTGCGTGTATCTATTCATTTACTTCAGCTGTGAACCCTCAGTTGCCCAAGAGCAATCAGTGAAGGCACAAATCAACAAATAAAACAATCATTTATGAAACTAATCAATTACAAGGGATCTGAAGGTATTTAGGGTACCAAACTCATTGCATCCTTTACATTTTATGTTCGTTTTCTTTGCTTTATTGATAGATGTCGCGAGGTATCAATAAATTCGTATAGATCTCTATAAACAATCATCGATATAAATTTTCTTCTTATCCCCTTTGTGACCCTATGTACTTCTTGGAGTGGCTTATTTGAAAAAAAACAAGACGAATGGTGTCTTATGGGATAATCTGATTACTGTTGACCATACGGTGCCTCCTCTAGATCTCTCATGCGCACTTTTCATCGTAATCTGCGCCAAATGTAGTTTTCCTAGACCTTTGGTTTGACTGACTGCAAGAATCCCTCATTGCCCACATTACTCCTACCATTGCCTTTGAAAGCTCTTCAACATTTAGGTACCTTTGAATAAATAGAGACCGATTCGGGCTTGAGGAGGCAATTTATGAAGGTACAGCATGGTTTGCACTGCAATTCTATTGACCGTCTCGGCACGGTGATATCTGATTACTGTATCCTCTCCTCCCTAACATTGTTGTTACAAGAAAATCAGGCGAGATATGATTGTTCTGTTCCGCTGCTAGTGGATGCAGCAACAAAACAAACGTAATATGTTAATCAACTTGAGCTCAAATCGCGTTTTTCTTGCTCTCATCCTCTTTTTTATTGGTATGTGATCATTAGAGAACAAGAAAGATAGGACCATAGTCAGTGCGAAGATTAAGTGGTTGCTATGAAGTACTGCTGTTTCAGAGGCTAAGAAACTGAGAAGTTTGGCACTACAGGAGAGGTCGACCAAGTACAGCTGCAATCAAGACTGAGAATGTGAATGAAGGGGTCGTGTCGCACGTCTTTAGAATGGTTTTTGCATAGGCTAACCACGTCGTTAACTGCTTAGCTGCTTGCGCGTTGAGGCTAAACTCAGATATAGAAACACAGGCACAGATATGATTAAACTGCGCAGAACACGCTTCAATGTGCCACGATTCCATTTTTTGCTTGCTCCAACCTCTGGTCCCCTTTTTTGCTATCTTCGTCAGTTCCCTGTCTCTATTCAACCCGTTCACTGCTATTATGCAGTACTCTACTTTACCAGCCTGTATCGCATTGTTAACATCTTCCATTTACCTCATCACTGTATTACTTTCCCTTAAAATAAAAGACCGCGCTTTCCGCCATAATATCCTACTAATATTATAGTAGATCACTGTCTGTGCGTGTGTGTCTCCGTCGTTTGTCACGAAACTCCTATCTCGGATCGCAAAAGATGGGAACCTGAATTTTCTAAATGTTATACGGGTAGGTGAAGAGACCGTATCGTGGTGGACCGAAAGTGATAGCAGCTGGTGAGAGCCGATAATGAGTCTCGAAAAGCGAATGCCACCTAATTCGTTTTGCCTTTCGCTTTGATCCTAGAGCGTTCATACTTATAGGTGTTCAGCAAGGTGGGACGGAGACAACACCAGTGGGTGATCCAAAATGATGACGGTTGATGAGATTCGATAAGAAGCGTCGGAAGGCAGAAGTCGCCAAATTCGCTTCGTCCTTCTGGTTGATGCTCGAGTACCGACACTCATAGTTGTTTTGTGGGATGGGACGAAGTCATCACTGTGGATGATCCAAACTGATAATGCTAGCTAAGATTTACAATGGAGCGCCGAAAGGTACATGTCACCAGGTCCATTTCGGCTTCCCGGTTGACAGTGGAATGTTCACCTTTACAGGTATTGCAAGGTACTGGGACCTTAATGTGACATATCAAAAGTGATGGCGGCTTGAAGGAGCTTACAAGAACCGTTAGACAGTGGGTGGGATGAAAAAAAGGTTCACTGCTATCTTCTACTGTACAATCGCAATAATAAAAGGGCCTCATGCTCCGTGTTATTTGGTGGGCATATTTTGTATATGTTGTGATATCAGTTGCCGATGTGTCAACCGCTAGATTGCCTAACGTTCCAAGCAATGGTCGATCTACATGAATGATCAAGATACGATCTAGATTTTTGATAGTAAGGCAGCATTCATAATTTTTGACTTTGCGGAATTGCAAAATTACAGAGTTGAGGAAAAGCATTAGATAGGTATCGATTGAGAGAACTGCGGAACTTGCTAAAATGCAGAATTGTGGAAAGCGTGGAATCCACGTGTGCGGTGCGTGCCATTCCATCCACGATTCTCCATTACCACAGTTCCGCAAATTCCGCATTTCTCACAGTAGATACGCATCTTAACTTTTCCACAATCTGCATTTCCACAAATTCCACGACTCCGCACATTCCATTCCCTTCCTTTCACTAATTCTCTCTTCTCTTCGTAACATGGAAATCGATGCGTATCTTACGCTTTTCCGCAAATTCCACAATCCTGCATTTCCACAACTCCGCAATTCTTCCACTCGATACTCTAATGCTTTTCTGCGAATTCCGCAATTCTACAATGCCGCAAGTTCCAAAACTATGAACGCTGCCTGAAGCAAGTGATTCATTTTCTCACGTGGTGTTAGCAACAATTATGGTTATCAACAATTATGGCAAGTGGCTAGACTGCTACCAGTCGATGCAGTTGAGCCCAAAAGTATGAATCCATAATCCATAGTGCCAAATGTTAGTGAACACTCATATTTCATTCTTGATCCATTTATATTGACCACAGATATGCTTGTGTTTGTTTTCTGCCGTACAGGTCTGTTAAGATGGAACTTTTATTACACCTGACGTTTCGACAACTTCGTCTTTATCAAAGGCCTGGGAGCATTTCACAAATTATTGCTTCTGCTTATCGTGTAAACCAACGAGGTCAATCCCAGACACTGGACTGCTCACCTTGGTTACACCAGCACCGCCTTGCCTGACTTGGAGTACACAACGGAGCAATTGAGACTACCCGGTCGCGCATTGCTACTGTACTTGGATAGGATGCGTACGTGCAATGCGTTACATTCTCACTATCAGAGTTATCAGAGCTCACATAGTTGAATGTAGGGTAGAAATTCGTCAGTTATCGAGATGCACTCGTTCCTATTGTTCATGCGTGGGCCGTGGCGCCTTATCCAGAAAGTCTCAAGGGTTTTCTAGCGCCGATATCATTTTCATAGGCCAGTATGGTACACTTGATGTCGAAATCTTAACCAGCGTGATCTTCTTTTCTGTGCTTTCCATGCAGTGTGATTGAACTTTCCCTTCTTTTATTAGTTAGATGTTCCTTTACGCGAACGCTTAGCAGCCTTCCAAATTCTCCAATATACAATGCCTGACACGTTAAACATTGGAGCTGGTAAATTACTCCTCTTTGCGCATTTAGTGATTGCACTGATTCGCGTAAATTTCTTATCGACTCCTTGTCACTAGCTGTTGTTCTCCAATGGACTCACCGACACCTTGTGCCTGATCTGAGGCTCACATTTTGTTTCTTATTTCTCATATAGAAGCTTTGATTTTCAATGCTGGCAATGCGAAAAATTTTGCAGCATCCTCCTTTTTAGCCAGGTCACAGCACACTTCGGTTGGTGTGGTTTCTTCACTTCTTCAACAGATGCTACAACCATGTAGAGATGTGCTGAAGACTGAACATGAAATGATACATGGATCAAGTCGGGAAAGGATGGAACATGTATCCACGAGGAGCACCAAGATATACAATTACTGAGGTGTGGTTTCGAGATGTAAAAAAGCCGATGCTTGTTGCCTCGTACGTAGAAGACAAATACGGATGAAAACACTAGAGAAAGTCTTCCAATTTCTTGAAAAAGATAATTAGATTTTGAAAAGACGCCAAATAAGTAATGGCGAAGAAGATGACGAATAAAGGGGATACGTCCCTGCATCTTTCATGCCTAGTGCGTTCCACAACATGGATATTCAGACATCGCGTGTGTAATTGCCGGTAAGGCTAAATTCCCTTATAACTCGAAAACCTAGTGGTTCCACTGGAAACATATACATATTCACAAAGAGGAACTTATCGTGGTGTTCGACGTGTCCGCCTTCTTGGTGAAAACGGTCACAAGCCATTGTCAAACTGGAATGAATGAGACAACCGAATCACCCCTACCACTGCTTTGGAGCTCTTCACTATCATCTGTCGTTCCGTTCCTCATCGAGAGTCTCGAGAGAGTGGTAGCAACGTCTCCATTCATCCCTGTAGCAAGTAGAAAAGTCCAGTGAAGCTTTCTGGCTCCAGGGACACGCAGTATCTCGCTTCCTTCGTGCGAAGCTTCCGTGGAGAAGTCTGATCATAAGGCGGTGGTTGTGGTTTGACGTGTTGGTTTGACGTCCCGAGGGATCCAGTAGGTAACCGCTCTTGTCCTACGGTCATCCCAATATCGCATGAGGTGTCCGTCCCATCTAATCTGCGATTCCTTGGCAAATACGAAAGCGTACCTTATCTTCTATTCACGACAGAGTTCGGAACTCCAGATTCCCCTCTGCGTTTGCGTGTATCGAGATACTCCAAGCATCGTCCTTTCTATGACGCGTTGGATGAGTCTCTAGGGCTTATATTAGGGCAGAAAGGACAGCGGAACTGGAGGGATGGGGACGGGGCCAGATGTTCGTCCTCCTCTTCACTACTGCCCCGATGATCTTGAAGGCTCCCCGAGCTGCTCTTCTCCTATTACTCAGCTCTAATGCTAAGTTGTTCATCATTTTGGTTTCCCGACCTAGGTACACATAGTTGAAGCATTCAAAGATGATAGTTCCGTTGAGCGTGAATAGTGCATTAGACACCAATCCGTTTCTTATGAACATCGTCTTCGTCAGGCTCAGCTACAGACCATCTTCTCTACACTCGCAGTCATAATCTGCTAGCATTCGCTCCTCTTGCTGGATTGTCGGTGCTACAAGCACAATGTCGTCAGCGAAGCGGAGGTGGTGTAGATGCCGGCCATCGATCTTCACTCCCATTTCTTCCCATTCCAATTGACGTATGACATTCTCGAAAGTGGCGCTGAAAAGTTTAGGCGAGTTGGTGTCGCCTCGTCGAACCCCTCTCTTCAAGTCGATGATGACTTCTCACATGTAGAATGGCGAGATGCTGGTCGTGAAGATGCTGTAGAGCTCATGAAGTACTCTTACGTGCTGAGTAGGCACACCCTGGTTACAACGAGCTTAGATAACCGCTTCTAACTCTGCTGTGTTAAAGGCTTTCTCAAATCGATGAATGTGAGACACAACGGCATCTCGTACTCTTGCAATATTTCAATGAACCTAGTGACCACGTGGATATGATCGATTGTACTGAACCCTCTCCGAAACCCAGCTTGCTCGCAGGGCTGTCCTTCGTCCGAAGTTCTATCAATTCCGTTCAAGATGACTCGAGTGAAGAGCTTGTAAACTACAGACAGCAGGTGGATTGGACAATAATTGCCAGTGTCTTGTGTATTTCCCTTCTTATACAGCAACACAGTGCTGCTGGTTTTCCACGAGATGGGTACCTTGCGTTCCGACAGGTAGCGTGTGAAGAGTCGCTCTAGTATTTTGATGATAACCGGCAGGAGATTCTTCAGATATTCTGGTCTGAGCCTAAAGGGGCCGGGTACTGTGCCATTCTTCACCGAGGGAATGGCGTGTCAGACAGTCAGTTGGAGTGGGACAGGCAGTTGGACATGGCTATTCAAAAGATCTAAAAGGAAGGCCGATTAGGTTATGGTGAGCTTTTTTAAAACCGTTTTTTGCAACTTGTAGGGTCACATACGTGAAGCAAAAAACCGGGCCAAGTTTGGCCAAATGGTTTTGGGGGGGGGGGGCAGAAAAGAGTTGAGTGTTCTATCCCCACTGAGTACAAATTTTTGCATTTTTCTCGTTTTCATCCATTTGTGCTCATGTAAGATCATACGTGCAAAATATGAGCAGAATCAATTTTTATTCTACCAGGAAACCGCTATCTCCACTATTTTTGCGTACTGAGCGAATGATTGGTTTTGACCTGCTAACCTCATAACAGGGGAACTAGGCGTTTTCCTGCAAAGTACGTGTGATATTCATGCTCAGGGGATCGAACCACCCTAGGTAAGTTTTCAGCCTAATCGTGATTTGGATCCAAACTCGAAAATTTGGGCACCACTAAAACTACTACTGCCACAGTAAAGAGCACTCAACGAAAGGAGGACGCTAGCCTATATAACGAAATAATTGCTATCTTGTGCCATCGCATGTTGTTGTTATGAGCAGTTCACTAGAAATGCGTTGATTCTGCACATGCTCCATTGCATTTATTCGAGGCTGTAAGATGATTGTCTGTACAAGTCGAGCAGTGACTGTGTGCCCATGTCCACCCCACTGTTTCGAGTTTTCGTCAAAATCTCAATTTGGATAGTATTTTGTATCTAGGGCTAATTGAGTCTCATGTCCACGAATAACAGACTAGTTTCGCACGAAAATGCCTGGCATGCGTGCTAGGGGTGCCGAAGAGTCCAAACATCTTAACCACTGAAAGCTTGAAGGTCACTTTCGTGCACCAGCGACAAAAACTGCAGTCATTTTGCATGTGCGCAAATAGTATAGCGCTGGACAAAGAAAATTAAGAAAATGCAAAGGCAAAGACGCCCAGGGGAGTTGAACCACAGACGCCTCCTGCACCCTGCCGCCAGCCCATCCCTCTGCCCATTCGGCCATTCAACACTGCAAACTCGTTGACCTATGCATCCCTTTAAGAAATTTCAATGCTCCGTTTAGCAGTTACCATGAGTGATTCCACATTTTTTGACCAGCTTACAGTGGTTTCAGCGTGAGTTTGAAGACACTCTTCTGATATGCATATAGTGAACGCCGCAGCTGGAAAACATTGCAGCAAACTGGTCGAGATGGCTTCTTTCTGGGCAACTTTTGTCAATCATTTTGTGGCCCTCCCAAAGCCATTTAGCCGAATTTGCGACCGGTTTTTCGCTTCACGTATGTAACCCTACAGGATGCGAAAAACCGTTTTCAAAAAAGCTACCATGACCTGATCGGCCTTCCTGTAAGTAGAAGTCGTGGATAACCTTCTCCATTCCCCCTTGGAAAGCATAAATGTACCGTTCGGACGCCAGAGACCGGTCATTTTGGTCCTATAACTGGTTAAACTTCAGTGGGCATTGCGGATACTCCTCCGAGTCTCTGCTTCGCCAGCCAGCACTGATGCTCTTCTCTCCTTGAGATCTTCTTTGACCGCCTCTCTGCATTACTTCGCAAGTTCGGACGTCAGTTGGTAATCGCCTGTGGCTGGTGCGGCTCCACGTTGGCGTATCAGCTAGAGGGTTTCCGAACAAAGACGCCTCTTACAAGGAAGGCCCATGAGGTCATGGTGAGCTTTTTCAAAACGGTTTTTTGCATTTTATAGGGTCACATACATGAAGCAAAAAACCGGTCTCAAATTCGGCTAAACGGTTTTGGGGGGGGTCAAAAAATGAGTGACAAAAGTTAGTTGGAAAGAAGCAATTTTGACCAGTTTGTTGCAGTACTTACCAGCTGTGACCTTCAGAATATGCATATCAGAAGACTCCCTTCGGACCTACGCTAAAACCAATGCGAACTGAATCCAAAATGTGGAGTCACCTTTGGTAACCAGTAAATGAGGCGTAGCAAACTCATAGCGGATGCTCAGGTCCTAACTCTCGGAGTGGTCGGATGGCCGAATGGATAAGGGGACGGACTGGCATTGGCGCGGTGGAGGGGCTGTTTGTGGTTCGAGTCCCATCACCCTTTTCGCTTTTGCATTTTCTTGATTTTCTTTGTCCAGCACTAAACTATTTGCGTACATGCAAAATGAATGCAATTTTCGTTACTGGTGTACTATAGTGACCTCATTTGCAAGCTTTCAGTGGTTAATATGTTTGGACCCTTCGGCGCCCCTAGCACGCGTGCCAAGCGTTTTCCTGCGAAACTAGTGTGATATTCGTGCTCAGGAGACTCAACTAGCCCTAGATACAATTACTATCCAAATCGAGATTTTGACCCAAACTCGAGACAGTGACATGGACATGAGCACATAGTCACTGCTCTACTTGTACTAACGAACAAATAGCAGCATTGCTTAAATTTAATGGAGCATGTGTAGAATCAACGAAATCCGAGTGAACTGCGCCTAGCAACACCAAGCGATGGCAAAAGATAGCAAATATTTCTTTATATCGGCTACCGACCTCCTTCCGTTGAGTGCACTTTACTATGGCAGTAGTAGTACTAGTGGTCGCCAAATTTTTCGAGTTTAGGTCCAAATCACGATTAGGCTGAAAACTCGTTACCTAGGGTAGTTCGATCCCCTGAGCATGAATATCACACGCACTTTGCGGGAAAACGCCTAGTTTTCCTGTTATGAGCGTTGGCAGGTCCAAACCAGTCATTCCCTCAGTACGCAAAAATACTGGTGATAGCGGTTCCCTGGCAGAATAAAAATTGATTCTACACATATCTTGCTCGTATGGTCTTACATGAGCGCAAAAGGAAGAAAATTAGAAAAATGCAAAAATTTGTCCTCAGTGGGGATCGAACCATCAACTATTTTCTGGGCCCCACAAAACCATTTAGCCAAATTTGAGACCGGTTTTTTGCTTCGTGTATGTGACCCTATAAAATGCAAAAAACCGTTTTGAAAAAGCTCACCATGACCTCATGGGCTTTCCGTGTTAGTGTCTTTCAAACTCTCTGCCCTCCTGGCACAATCGTGAAGATGCTCCAAGAGCAGATTGTACTCGTCGTCAAGTTTTCGCTAACGGATTCCTCCCATACATCTGCGAGAGAAACGAAGTAGTCTCGATTGATGACTGTCTCAGGTATTCGCTCCTTAAATTTCGCTGCTCTCTCTCCACGTATCGAAAAGAGGAATTATGCGCGAATGAGTCGACGGTCTGATCCCGTATAGAACTACGCACAAGGCGCACACAACGTCGGCCAGGCAAAACCTTCAATTGAAGATGGCGTGAACATTATGGAATTGTCCACCGGGTGACTCCCAAGTTCATCGTAGGCGAGAGGGCTTCTGAAACTGTGAGTTACCATGGATAGAGTTGATCGACACAATAAACTCATACAGCTTTACATCCTGCTCATTCCATTCCATTCCATGAGTTCCGATGTGAAGTTCATTACCCGTTCTTCTAGGGCCGATCTCAGCCTTCAAATCACCGACAATGAACTTGGAGAAGGTATGGTCTCCCTTACAGGACTTCCCTACTCCACGTCAAATGCTTCAAGCTCGTCCTCATCGTAGCTAGATGTTGGAGATGGTCAAAGCCGGGATTGAACCACATTTTTTCAATCGCAAACGTCCGATTCGTTGTCAGATTTTCGCACGAATTGAGGTTCATGGCCAAGTGCGTGTTGACGAGAACGCCCACACCGCCAACACCTCTCCTGTCGCATGTTCCAGGGAACAATACTTTCCCAGACTCGCAAACGGCGTGTAGAGGGCGATGCCTTCTCGTCTCAGTTAGTCCGATGACATAGTACATAATCGTCTTGGCTTGCATCATCAGATCTTCGAAACTCGCTTCCGATGCAAGGATTCGTGTGTTGAAAGTACAGATCGCCATCTTAGTCCTTCTCGATTTAGGCAGCCTGTTATAGCCCTGAGATTTTAGCAGCCTCCCCCGAGCGGTCCTACCCAACGCTGCGGTATTAGAGGCTCCTTCGGGTTCAGGGAAATAAAGCCCATTTCTTTTGCTGTTTTCGTCATAATGATGGCCAACGAGTGCCAGACTCTGTAGTGGAGGCTGGGTATGAAGTGAACTTGGGGTTTATTTGCTGGAGACGACCCTGGATGGCCTCCCATGTCGACCTCCCATGGCCTTAGTCGTTAGAATGCAAGCTTTTTGGACTGAATGCAGGATAGCAACTGCACCTTACGTATGCAAGAAACGTCTGTATGGATACAGAGGGTATGAATCAGCACAGCACAGCAGAAACAAGGAGTCAGTCCTCTGAATCCACCTGCGTCTCAGGGCAGGTACATGGTGGCTTTCGATCCACGATTAGCCCCCCCCCCCCCCTCAATCTGCCACCTGGTGTCACGCCAAATAGCCTTGCCACCTAAAGGCTCGAGATTTTGAGCGAGAGAACCCCTCGTTGGAGGAGTTCCATGGCTTTTCGTGCGTGGATTTCGTCAAACAAAAAACGAACTCGACTTCGTTATTAGATGACTGAGAGTCCAGAGACCATGAGTCACGCAACGAAGTGGACCTGAAGATAGGCTTCCACTTGCGAACGTGACACCAAGCATGGAGCATAGAAACTTTCATTTCTTGTTGTTGTGGTCACATGCAGCTCACTCGCCACATTTACACTTCCATGCGCGGGTCTTCGGGAAAGTCCTGGATATTGTAGTGATTTCGGAAGAGGAGAACATTCTCATGAGCTGCATCATTAGTCCTAATTCACCTGCACTGTGGTAATGATTCTTGAGTCACAGCTCGCAATATATTGAGTATTTTGGTTCCCTCCGTGAAGAGAGAACCGTTCGGAAATTGTGTGTGTACCATCACTGCAGAGCGAGGTAAACATAAACAAAACCCGAGAATGAGATAGCGGCCACCGTTCCAAGATGGCCTACATCTATTCTCGATTCAGCCAGCAAATTTTCAAAAAAGAAATTAATTGACAATTTTCAGTGTGAAAACGGATCATTCTAGTGCGCGCTTCGCCCACCGTGGGGGAGCTTAACTTGGTGCAAGTGTATTCTTTACTTCTTGTCCCATGCCCTACCCATCCCAAACTTGTCCCCATATCCACAGGTTGACAGAGATATGGAGAGAGGGGCGGACAGAGGGATGGACCGGTAGACGAAGCTTTTTATGTTAGATTGTCCCAAAAGCCTTGTAGGATTTTTCCAAAGAAATCAATGACTCTTATCTACTTCGAGGCAGGTCTGGGCGGTTCAGAAATACGGTAGAACATTCTCTAAGCTTTCTAATAAAATATATATTGACCCACAAGATTTCGTGGAGAGAGCTACAGTGCTCGTAGTCGATACCCACCAAACACGTGTTGTCATCTACTACGAGTGGTCTTGGGGCTGCAGAGCGACGGAAGCTTGCGACTTCATCAACGCTGCATTGAGCAAGGGATGTGGGAGCTACGAGACCGTGCGCCGCTGGCTCATCAGCTTCAGCAACGGTGAGATTGACAAGCCTCCCACGGGACGCCCACACGCATTCGACGACGAGATGCTGCTCTCCGCCGTTCGCTCCGATCCTTCAACCACCACCCACCCAGAACTCACCCGCCATACTCTCCAGACATTGCACCTTTTGACTATCACCTTACCCATCCTCTTGAATCCTTCCCGGCCAAGAGAAAATTCACTGATTATGACATTCTTGCAAAGGCGATCGCTGACTCCTTCGACTCTCAGAAACAGGGAAAAGGGAGTAAACGATCTAACTATGAGTGGGCAGAGTGTTGTCGATAACAATGCTGAATACGCTGTTGTCTGATTGTTGTTTGTTGGAAGAAAAAATAATAAAAAGTGATGATCGAAAAAATCCTACAAGACTTCTGGGACAATCCAATATATGATAGGGATTTTTCGAGGGTTCTCCTAAATTCTTTCCGTTTATGAGATCCTAAGCACCGCAGGGTTTCATGAGGAAATCAAAGGAACGAAAATTATCGTGAACTACTTTCCAAAGGCTGTCAATCATTTCCTGATAGAGTGGGTTATTGTTAGATTGGATGAATATGATTCTCTTCACATAGTCTGATGGTCGTTTTCTATGTGTCTAGCAGGCGCTGCCAGATCACTGGTGGATCACTCTGGTATACTCTTATCTTGGATAGTGTTGCAGCGAAGATAGCACACAAATCAATTACTGTTCTTACAGCAAGTTTATTACATGTTTTCTTATCTGGTAGACTGACAGGCACAGAGTCATACAGTTTCCGACACAGTTTCTCAACATGCAACTAAGCAAGCATTTTTTATTTGTTAGTCGTAGTCGACGAGAGAACAAACATTCTATTGATTTTTTTCTCGCACTTGAAAAGTTTCCTCACTTCTTCTCGAATATCCCTGTTTAGGAAGAGCAGAACGAGACCAGGAATTCCTAAAATGTAATGTCTCAGTGTTAGAGAAACGGCTTCCTTATCCATCAGCTCAGAACGGACGTTCGAGTTTATTGCTACTACCCTAAATCAAGTGAAGGAGGTGCCAGCAAAAGTCATTTCTACAGGCATCATCAAAGTTCCTCTGCTCAAAATGACAGGACGAGAATCAAAGCAGGAGCTGAATTTACTTCCTCAATATAGAGAAGAGCCCTCGCCCAAACTCTCGACTGTACTTAGAATAAGAGTTCATTTGCCAGCGCTGCGTAGCTCAAGAGAAGGAATCACGGCGCCAGCCTAAGCTTAAAGACAGTGTTCTGGGTAATGTGGGTGACAGAGAATCCAAAAAGGAAGCATTCGCTGAAAATTACGGGTCTGAAAGGCCAATGTATGGCGAAATCTCCTGCAAAAGGCGCCTCCTTGAGCTGTGGCAGAGGCGGCCTCTTCAGGGCAGGCCGCCTTGGATAGGGCAGTCCGCCTTCTCGCGACGAGCTTCCCCCTGATTGGCTGGGTGAGAGGAGCCAAGGCGAGCGGCACGGATGGAGCGATCAGAGCGCGCTTTCGTCAACAGAACGTCGCATACCCGTTCCTGACCAACTGATTATTATGTCTAGTGGTTTTGATTTTGACTGCTCACCCGTAGAACCTGCGCGTTTTTCTTTTCTATTCTTCTTTTCTTTTTCATTAATTCTCACTCGATGTCGTCGCTCGTTTGTAGTTGAAGATGGAATGCCCTTTAAGTTTTGTATTGTTTCCACGCTGTTTTTGCGCAGTGATTACCTGGATACATGCCAATGGCAGGTCGTCCTGGCCACCCGCCTGTTGATGGAATGGTCGTGCACGAGAATCAGTGATGGTAAAGGGGCTCTATTCTCAGGTTTTTGGTCATTTACTTACGTTTTTCTTTCACCGTTGTATCACTGGTCATCTCGCCCGTCATATTCACCACTTTTTTCGCATTTCGTACGATTTTTCCTTTACACTTCCATTAATTTCCGCGGCTCAGGTACTTCTGGCCACTTTTTTGCAACCGCGGCCCTCTCTAAAGATAATACCTCAATTTTTACATTGACACTGCGTTTGGGATCCTCTTTATTTTTTTACATGTGCCGGCTTCTGAAGGCCAGGTTGCCTGACCCCCTTGATTTGACGCTACAGCTCGGGCTACCTGAGTTCGCATCACATCACTGACTTTTGAAGAAATCAGAAATTCAGGGACGGAGGATATTTTCATCCGGCGAAAGTTGAATGACGTACTACTGCTGACTTCGTTCTAGTACTAAGCATAATATGACTTTTCAGCATCTCTGTGCAATATGATTTTTGCCGTGAGAGAGAAGAACATACCGTGACTGAGCTGCCATATAGCGTTCGCAGACACTACTATGTATTTAGGTACTGGAATAAATACTAAAACTGAATATAGACCAGCTGCAATAGCTGTGCTTGCACAAATGACGAGAGCTTGAACGAAAAGCTAAACAGGTGCAAATTATCTGCTAATCATTTAGACGCTAATGAAAAGTACCACCACCACTTGCATTAAGCAATTCAATATTCTCTTCTTTACCACTCGCTCAGTGTCTTTGCGATCATCTAGCAGGTCCGGCTTTTGAAGGATGTGTGGAATGGCATGGCACTGGTACTGTATGCTCCCGAGTGTCAACCTGCCATTCTTTGTTGCTACAGTCCAGTTCCCGAAGGCTGGCAGGGCGTGGCCGACAGACTTGGGTGAGAGTGTGCGGCGGGGTGAGAGAGGTCGATACAAGTCCGTAGGTCTCGCCCTGCCAGTCGTCGGGAAATGGACCGTACATACCATCACTTTCGCAGTAGTCTCGCCGCTCACAGGCAGAAAAACAGCGAGAAAGTATTAGAAAGCGATATCGTAGACTTGGGATGGTTGTATCGCAAACACTAATTGCTTGCTTGATAGCATGGCCTCTGTCGCGACAAATCGCGACTTTGTTTTCGCTTTTACCGTATTCCAAGTGCTTTAAATTAGCTTTGTTGCTCGCAAACACTTTTCTTCAGAAATCTAGCATTCCACACATTAATGTTTTGCTTCGATTGTGAACCGCATATAAGCTTTTCTCTGTAGGATTGGTCAGATTTGCGAAGGATTGTCTTAGCTCTTTCGAGAGCGCGAGGTGTTCAATAAAAGATTCACTGAACCACTTACAGAACAGCTTTGAAACTATGGGAATCATGAAATAACCTTCACTTCGATTCGATTACTATCTGGTTTTTTGATTTACTATATCTTGAGAAATGAAGGAGATTTCTATGAATAGGAGTACTGCTTTTTATTTCCACTCCTCAGTTTTGCAAACGTCTGTGATAAGAACATTGCTCAGACTACATAGATAGTGCTCAGTTTTCGATTAGCATTTAGAAACACTGAAACTACAGTGCGAGCATTTCGACTTCATCTTCCACACATATATAATTCTCTCCTCTTTTTGTTTCTCTCCCTTCATTGTATATGGATCTAGTGAGTCTTATAATCAGACATATGATTTCAACAAAATATTGCTTCGGGAGAGTGACATTCCTAATGGGTTGCTGCCTGAAGGGCTGAGAGATGTTCGATAACGACACTTTTCCTTCGTCCGTGTCGGAGTGCTGATGAAATTACAAATAGTTCCGAGATCTCCAACCTCAAATCTAAACAGTCATCAGTGTATGAGACCTTGATAGTGGCAGCAGAAAGTGGAAGGAATGCCTTGCCCACTATGCAGCACCGTCCGTCAGACCAATACCTTTAGAAGTCCTCAGTCTATCAATAGAATATATATTGAGGAAAAATCTGTTTCCTGTCTGTTGCAGCTAAGCATTCGTTAAGGCAGTGATTAAACTGCGAAGCTCAAAAAAAATTAGGTGAAGAACTTAGAACTAGGAACTAGAATTAAACTACTTAAACTACTATTAAACTACTAATCAAAAGACGAAACTAATCAAAGTTTCGGAAGATGAGCTCACAGTTATTCCACTATTATCCAACACGTCAGAAACGCAGACATTACAAAAAATGACTTTGTGGACAGCGCTATCGAGCGCTGTGGCTATAAAATAACAGTATCCGTTGTACTGAAGAGGGGATTTTTTGTTTTTTATGATTAATCGAGGATCATAGGGTTTCCGGGATATGAAACAATGCGTAACTAAATCATAGTCTCATTTGAGCGAGCGGTGAAGCGTATTGTTACCAGTCGACCTGCTGCATCATCTAGCGATTTCGAAGGGCCGGCTATTTTATGGCTTCTTCGACGACGAAACAAGAAAAAGTGACGCTTTACATGCATTCACCATGAGCGTGATCAGATCGCAATATGCCACATTAGCTTGATAGGGAATGAACGTCGGCATCACTAACGCTCGAGAACATAACGCCGAGCTCCATAGGCGATGTGTGATAATCGCGATTATGAATAGCGCGTGGTGGGTGTGTACCCTTATGTCAGAATTTCGCACGGCGGCATGTCGTAAGCGAAGCAATGCGGACAAGTTAAAGGCGCGATGCAGCTGAGTCCCGAAGCGGTTACGAAACGACTGTGTATCGCGCCCCTAGCATTACCGTGTAACCCTTCTAACAAGGGAGGGTCATCAGGTCAGTCCGGCCTTTTGCGATGGGATGTATACCACTGTACTCGTCTTGGGACGAGAAACTCAAATCTGCCTTCCAAATTTGCGAAACGATTCTGTGAGCAAAGTTATGAAGGGTAGTCTCCCGACATGGTCGACTCTCTCTCTCTCTCGCATGTTCGCATGAGTGGACGTGGAATGCTAGCACAGCAAGGTGAGTTGTGTACTGGATACGATGGTTGTTTCACAGGAGATGGGTCGCAGGTTCGGATCCTTTGTGCGACTGGTCCTTTGCTTTTTCTCCCTTCAGCTCATATGAACCCAGAAAGTGCGTATTAGTAGGTGTTTGAAAGGTTTACCTCTTCATTCAACATCAAGAGGGGACAAAATTTCACGTTTCCTGATTTCTGCATTTTTTCAAGACTTTCATTTATAGAGGGCATGTGGTACGTTATATCCTGTAGACTTGAACAGAGCGTACAGTTGTACAGATAAGTATGTGGTATAAGTTGACGTAGCTTTGTCTAGCAGAGAAAAACAGTAGTTTCTCTCATACTCAATCCCAATGTTCTGCCCAAAGCTAATGTTGGCGTATTGTTGAAGGACTTCGGTTCCTGTGAAGTGAGACGTCTGCCTTCTCGGAAGGAACAAAAAGTTATCGCTTTTGCACTTCCTATGTAATTGCACATGATGTAAATTTTTCACTGCACAACCGAGACTCTATCCTCCGCCTTTTGTCTTTAGTTTATTCTCAGTTTTGTTCGTCCAAATTTAAAAATTTCTTATCTTATTCCTGGTATGCGGCGGGATATTTTAGTGCACAGCCTGGCGAATATGAAACACCTCTTCAATATTGTTTCCCATCTGAAGTGGTTGAGGGCTCCGACTGCTGTGTGCGTAGAAATTTTTTTCTTTATTCGTTGTGCACACTGTGAGAGATTGTACTGTTTCGCCCACTTTGTGCAGTAATACCACATGTGTTCGTAAATTACTGGTTTTCATATTCTTGTATCTCGTATTCATCATATGCCCTCTATAAATGAAAGTCTTGAAAAAATGCATAAATCAGGAAACGTGAAATTTTGTCCCCTCTTGATGTTGAATGAAGAGGTAAACCTTTCAAATACTTATTAATACGCACTTTCTGGGTTCATATGAGCTGAAGGGAGAAAAAGCAAAAGAGCAGCCACACAAAGGATCCGAACCTGGGACCCATCTATTGTGAAACAACCATCGTATCCAGTACACCACAACTCACCCTGCTGTGCTAGCATTCCACGTCCACTCATGCGAACATGCGAGAGAGAGAGTCGACCATGTCGGGAAACTACCCTTCATAACTTTGCTCACAGAATCGTTTCGCAAATTTGGAAGGCAGATTTGAGTTTCTCGTCCCAAGACGAGTACAGTAGTATACATCCCATCGCAAAAGGCCGGAGTGACCTGATGACCCTCCCTTGTAAGACCCAACTACCGCGACGCGCATGGCTCGCACACACTGCGTCATCGTGAGAAATCCTGACATAAGGGTACACACCCGCGCTAGCCGCTCAAGTTTGTTGGTAAGGGCGTGAGTGAAAGGTAAGGTAAGGTAAGGTGAAAGGTAAGGTAGTGAAAGGTAAGGATGTGAAAAAACGGTAGCATACTTGTATTTGCACCTTATCGATGCATGTGTTGGCAAGACGGCTTATCCTGATGACATAACAGCATATGACTGAATAAAATATTACTAATGCAGCTATCACTGATATATTATGAATGGGAAGCAAAACGGAAACGTAATGTGCTACTTCCTGTAATTGCATCGTTGATTGATCATGTGGGTGCGGTACAAAGCATGGACATTAGCAATTATTAGAGGATCGTCCACGGAAATCTAAATTCCTCCATTACCAAAACATTTGCTTTATAGTTGCTCAAAGCAAAAACGCGACATTCACGCTATCAGGGTCGTGGAGAGACAATGATTTCATCACTGAGTGTGCAAATTTGAAATGCGCTCTGGCAGCTGACGGCTCCAATTGTTGTGGAGGGAAAGGTGGCGGAAATTCGAGCGAGTTGCTCTACTTCCAGTTTTTCTATTTCTGCTTAAGTAAAGGAAAATTTCGTTTTTCTCGTGTTTCTGTTCGTGTGCTGTATTTAGTAGAGTGATTTTCAGAAGAACCAGGACCATGTGATTTCCGTGGAAGAATTCTTCGAAAGGAAAGTTCGGAAAGTTCTTGCGGTTTTCGACCTGTAATTCCAGATGCGCATATTTCGGCTTATATAGAATTTTATGTATTCAGATGGGAACCATAAGAATCAGCAGATTTTGATAGCTGGTATTTCGGTTGACGAGAATTGTGGAGGTCTGATGACGATGAATACGTTAAAGTTCACCTCAGCATCGTATTGGGTTCAGTACCGCTTCTTCCGAAGAAAGCTGGTCAGACACTTGAAGAAATTAAGCGTGAGACCATGTCAGATAGCATAGTAGATTAAGCGGAGTTTCGCAGCTTCACTCATTCAACTTTTAGGGCTGTTTGGTTATCAAGAAAAAATAGGTTCCCTCTAGCCAGTCACTTCTGAGCTTATGATCTGCAATTTCCGATGCATCTCGCTAGCTCATCACAGTACTTATCAGCCGTTTACTAGTTTCAACGGGATCCATGAAGCTGTAGTGAAAGAGAGCGGTAGACTACCACACCGTCATTATGCTGACCAGGATGACTACTACGCGCGTGACCTTTGCCCAAACTTGGAACGTTCGGAACCTCGAGAACTTTCCGAACCGCTAATTTTATTGCTCTTTTTCGATCGAAGTAAAAACATCTACCCATTGCGTGTTGTCGGAGATAAACGGAGTCGCTGTGAATGCACCCACAGCAGAATTGTATATTGTTGGCCTTGTTATAAACATACGTCCAACCATTAATGCAACACACATTACCATCCAAATATAGATGAATTTACCTAGAATGAGCGTGCGTGAGTTCCTCTCACACGGACCGCCAATACAGTAGCGGTCCAAAATATATGCAGTTTCTCATCTTAACCATAACTTTGGCCAGCGTTTACATAGTAGTTCAATTTTTTTGTGTGCGAAGGCTACTGTCACTCAGTGAAATGAAGTTTCTCAGCCGAGTAGGATGCAGTGTGGAGGTGGAACAAATAACTTAAAGGCACACCACGCGATAATCACATTAGTGTCTTACTTTCTTGAGGGAAGTAGGTCCTTAGATAGGTGGCCAGGTTGCACCCTTGTCGCGGCTCTGTAGTGCATCCTCGCGGCGATAATCGCGCTCAACCCGAGCCGAGTTGAGCCCATCGAGCCGAATCACTCCTGGCCTTAGACGAACAAATTTCCAACGTGGCTCTCACGTGGAGAAGGAAACTTGCGATAAGACAAGATAAGGCGGCGATATCGATAGCGAAGGCAGCTTCAACAGGGGAGAACAGGTGATCTCGTAGCATTTTGCGCGATATCACCGGGTAAAAGCTCTTCTACAATCTCCAATACTCGTACGGGGACTGAATACAGGGGGTTCTATTTTTGGTGGATGTGAAGGGATTTGGTTCATTTTTCTTCACTGGTGGGTGAAGCAGGGCCTTTACGTCCAGTAATGCGCGCGATAACTCTCACAATTTATCGCGTGGTGTGCCTTTAAAGACAGTGTTAGGGGTAATGTGGGTGAAAGGAAATCCCAAAAGGAGCCATTTAGTGAAAAACTACGGGTCTGAAAGGCCTAAGCATGGCGAAGTACCCGCGCAAGGACCCCCTTCAACTATGGCGGAGGCGGCCTTGTCAGGACAAGCCGCCTTGGATCAGAACAGCCCGCCTCCAGGCGACGTGATTAGTGGTCGGTCACGGTGAGGTTGGTCAAGGAGATCGGCGGGATTGAAAGTATCACAGAGCGCTTTCTAACTTTTAGCTTGAAGCTCACCACATGAAAATAGATGTAGCATTTCCGAAGATCCTTTCATGTTTACGTCTTGGTAATGCCAACGGAAAACCTATGCGAACTACCAGCCTCTTGATGAAAAGGTCGTCCGCGCCAAGAACCAACGGTGGGAAGGGGGTCCTATTTCTAGGGTTTTTGGCCATTTCCATCCGTTTTTTCTCCACTGTCCTGTTACCAGGCATCTCGGCTTTCATATTCACTACTTCTCTTACTTTTCGTCCGAATTTCCCCCAAAGCTGCCTTTAAATGATAGCACTGAAAATGATCAACACGCTTCAGTGCTTCAGTGCTGCAAAGCAGGCTCAAGCCTCCGCTGAGGAATCCTCAACGGGGGCGTCGTATTTGGTCCGCTGGGGGGGGGGGACTCGTAATCGTTAAGGTATGCAGTGATCAACGCAATTTCTCAGGCTGAGGTCTAAAGGGTAAGGGGAGAAATGATTAAACCGATTATTAACACAATCATTATAGAAACCTCATGCATGGCACGAACCACAACGAAGCCAACCAATGTCAATGACCCTTTCATTGGTCCGCTGGCACCGATTTCACGTACAGAGACACCTCCGAAATTCACCGATTAGCCGTGGGAAGCGGCATCTATCCACGGGTATCACCGTGGATGAATACTCCAGAAACTATGGGATGAAAGAGAAAAATTAGCTGATATGGACTTTTTTCATATCTTACTACGATCGCAAGTAAATCTGGTGTTAGCGGCCACTATGCAAACCGGGAAAGCGATTGTATTCATTGGGAATATGGATGAAATCCTCATGAATGGCGCATCCCACAGTGAAGCTGAGCGACGCTTCCCGCCCTTCCACTATGCCTTTAAGGGCGAAGGATGCATACTAGAAAAATTTCAGTAACAATGAATCACTTTTCGGAAGAATTTTGGGAAGAACTCGCAAACTCGGCGACAAAAAAATTTCCCTCATTAGCTTTCCTAAATTTTTCTTGCTTCGTTTTGGAGATATGGCAGAGCTCAGGTAGTCATTCGAAAGCGACAACCCGGCAGACCATGCTTCACCAAAACGCACTCATATGGTTAAGTTTGAAGGAAATTATGGTCATTTGAATAAAACACTTCGAAATTTCCTCATCTAATCCTCATCTGGAAACCCATATCGAAAACTAAGCAACCATTAGGGAAAGCAAGAGGCCAATAAATAGCTCTGAGGGAGTTATTAGGAAAACAGTTCACATCTGTTTGAAAGATGGGCTCTAGATAAAGTTTAAAGTATTTCAAAAATGTCGGAATTTAGTATGGGGAAGAGAACGCGCTCCATCGTGATCGCCGCGTGCAACCGCAGTAGCGACCAGCGATCAGACGGGGCGCTATGGAGCGTATTACATGGCTCCTTTTCAGCTTTTCTTTTACCTTTTAATTTTCCTATTCTTCTTTTTTAATCCTTTATTTCTGCCCTATGACTTGCATGACTATTAAGCTTTCTCCTTTGTCATCAGAGGACAAGTACATCATCAGCGGCCAACAACGCTCTCGTTCCGGAATACAAATATTGGAATTGTAGGGTTCTTATGTTAGACGATTTTGTTTTGGAATATGACTACTGATTTTTTATCGGTATTCTATTTACTCGGTATTTTTTACCATAAGCTCTTAATTTTCCTGGTGGCTGGCACTGGCTTGGTAGAACCACAGAAGAAGCGAAACCTGAGGAAAGGGAAGGGGGTCGTATTGAGACTCCCTTTTTGGGTGATGTCGTATTTTTTTGGAAATTTTCCTCAACTGGATGCTTGACCCTGCTGTAAAGTGCTTGGAAAGTGCTGTAAGTTATGTTCTAAATGACGGGTAGCAATGTTTTAGCCTCACTCCCTTCTATTTAGCACAGCTGCCCGTTTCGTCGAGTCATAGGATTTTAAGGCTCATTGAATTTTTTGAAAGTTTTGGTCATTTTCAGAGCTTCCAGTAAATAATGCTCCGACCTTCACATGGTATCCTACGCGACTCAGATACCTTTTCATGAAGTAGCAGTTGCCCTCGAATTACTAAAAAATGAGTTTATAAACGTCGACAAAATTATGGTTAAGGTCGAAAACCGTATATAACTTCGACCGCTACTGTATGTACTGCAGGTGTGGCGCAGAAGTAATGGTTCTGTTGACTCTCTGTGCATCGCACCGAGAACCGGGGTTGTATGTCGTTAGGAGCGGAAAATCGCGATACGGCGTCCCACCCGCAACTTTCGCGCACGAGTCGCCCGTTTCTGATTGGGACAACCTCCGGCTTCAGTATACGTGACCGTTTATCCGCACCATGACCTTTTTATGTCTTTTTTTCGCAGCCTAATACTTTTTTGTACTAATTTAGTTCAGCACAAGCCTTGGTTTAAGGTGGAGCTCATACCTTCTCAAAGTAAGGCTTAGGTAAAACTATACACTTGATTATACAAATTGATAATTGTAAAACGGTTTCGATTGAGGGACGACAGCGCAACAATAAGTGTATTTCCCCCTTAGTAGGCTAGCACTTTTTTAAATACTTTGAATTATAGTTTGCAGATACGTAAGTGGAAGTTTTCACATTTCAGTCTTGTTTACACGTTTACTTTCACTTTATTCCCTAATTCCCTTATGTTCGCAACTAGAAAAAATCGATTACTTAACAAAAGGAGTTAAGCACAACGAAAAAACCAGTACGTAGGAGCACTGTAGCTCTGGCGCTAATGCGCTGCCTCAATCGGAATTGGACAACTCGTGCGCGGTCGTCGCAGGCCGCACGCGCCCGCGCGATTTTTCTGTCCAAACGACACACACTCCTTAGAACCCTGCACAAATTTCCTCAACGAAAACCTCTGAAAAGAAAGCGCATAGCAGCCATAGACGGAACCATTTCCACAAGTCGATTGAAAGCCAACACCACGGCGCCAAAACTAGATCCAAGCCAAGCACCTGTAAATTGCACCTTTGCTGGAATACCACTCTTTGTTGAAATGGGGTTATCCTCGAGCTAACTTTCCGATCTTATGAATTGTTCCCTGTAAAGCAGTATTCCCAGCCGAATTCTAGTGTTTCGTGGAACCCGGCAGGCTTCACTGTGATCAAGCAACCTAGCAATGTATAGCAACAGTAGCTTTCTGCATGTTCCACATTTGATGGCTCTACTGCAACCATCGGTGTTGTCATAGAGCTTTCACATACACTAACAAAAAGCACTTTGGTCACATTCGCAGCAGCGAATACATCAGAACACTCAAAAACGTGTCACAAACTGTTTTGAGTCACAATATGAAGCACGGTGATGAGGAAATTCACTACATTAATACGACACCGATACGACCCGTCACTCGCGGAGGTCGCTGTGTGCTGCACAAGTTCGATCTGGGATTGAGCAGCAGACATAAACGCCGCATCGTGCACAACCAAAAAATCAAAAATGCAGTTTCACGCTCTTATATCTTTACAAAATAACCAACAGAGGGAGGCTCCTGGATTGAGGGTGGCCTTTCGAGATGAGATATAAATTCGATCGATGATTTCAGATACGCTCTTCAAATCTGCTAAACGATTCTAGGAGCGAAGTTGCAGGGGCTTATGGATACGACGCAATCAGCAATACAGGCTTTGTGTTAGTTGCGAATAACCGCGAAAGAGATCCGACGGGATGCCGGCCAGAGCGTTGGGCTTGGAGTCTCGAGCAGGGTCAAGCCTCCGTTGAGGAATCCTCAACGGGGGGGGTCGTATTCGGTCCGCTGGGAGGAGGGGGGTCGTAATCGTTGAGGTATTAGTGAGCAACAGAAGTTCTCACGCAGAGGGTCTAAAGTGTAAGGGAAGAAATGATAAAACTGACTAATTAGGTTGGTACCTGAAACTAGTTTAACTTAATCATCATGGGAACCTCACCATGGCGCGATCCGCAACGAAACCGATCAACGCCAATAGACCTTTTGCTGGTCTGTTGACACCGAAACCACGTACAGAGACACCTCCGAAATTCACGAAATTCATCGATTAACCGTGGAAAGCGATATCTATCAACAGGTACTATCGTGGATGGACACTGCAAAAACATTGGGATGAAAACGGAAAATTAGCTGGGATGGACTTTCTTCATATATTACTACGATTGCAAGTACGTAATACGTGTTAGCAGTCACTATACAAACCGCAAAAACGTTTGTATTCATTGAGAATGTGGATGAAATCCTCATGCATGGCGCATACCACAGAGAAGCTGACCGACGCTTCTTGCCCTCCCACTAGGCCTTCCAGAGATGCATACTAGAGAAATTTCAGTATCAATGAATCAATTTTCCTGAAGAATCTTGGGAATATCTCGCAAATTCGGCGAAAAAAAAGCTTTCCTCAACTGGCTTTTCTGAAGGTTTCTTCCTGTTTTAGAGATATGACAAGGTACAGGTAGTCATTCGAAAGCGACACCTAGCCGACCCTGCTTCACCAAAACGAACTCATATGATTAAGTTTGAAGGAAGTTATGGCCATCTCCGTGAAACACTTCAAAATTTTCCTCATCAAATCCTCATCTGGAAACCCATATCGAGAACTAAGCAACCATTGGGGAAAGCAAACGGGCAATGAATAGGTCTGAGGGAGTTATTAGGAAAACAGTTTACAGGTGCTCGAATGATGGGCTCATGTGCTGTACATGAGCCCATCATTCGAGCTGGTTGCTGGTGATCATTCGAGCAGTACATGTGCTGGTTTTGGTTTTCCTTGCAGAACCTCTAGAAAGCCTGGAAATTGTTTTAACTCCTCTACAGGGGTTATCATGACCCTCACTAGTGCGCTACAGGCACTGAAAGATGCCACTCTGAGTTCTGCTTGGAAAGTTGCAGTCAGGGGTCCTCACAGAATACAAATAACGTATCCCTTTAGCGCTTAAAACGGACTGCTCTTGCCATAGAACCGTGGCTAAAGAGGATGCGTCATCACTTTAGTAAAACTTGTCCCCAAGGGTTGTTTAGCTTTTCGACTAAGAGTAGAGATATCGCATCGTTTTGCTTGTTAATAATCAGTTAAGTGAAAATGTGTGTCAGTGATCTTTCACAAAATTAAGACGCTGCTTCCATACTCCTAATAAGAAAGTCTCACTAAATTTGAAGACATGTATGAAAGGATCTGATGATGAGTCTTGTTTGTAGGCATGTACCTACGGTAAGGACCCACAGATACAGGACCTACAGGGAATTTTGCGCTAAGCGAATGCGATATTTGCATTTTGCCACTAACGCAACCCAAATGCAAGTTCGCAGCCAGATTGGTATTTTGGATGATAGTTCCCTTTTCGTCATTATCCAGTCGACGGTATAGCGAAATTTCTTACCGAACAATCATAAGTGCTCACGAGAGGCTTCATGATTTCACTTTAGCACGTCCTACAAACAAACGTGGGGTGGGGGGGGGGGGGGGGAGGGGGATGGGGTGGAATTGATTGGTATCTTGGCTCCAATGGTCAGGATAGTGAGGAGGTAGGACTAGTGTGGGCCATGATTACCTCTTTAGGAAAGTAAAAGGAATTTGCAGGCTTCTGAAGGTCACTCGAAGAAAAAGGAACCGAGCGCATGCATCAAGGAACCGAACCTTGCTGTTGAGATTCCGAGCTCAACACGCCAACCGTTAGACCATCGAGGCTCTTACTGAACTATTTCGCAATGAGCATGAGCTGTGATGAAGGTTGCGTCGTGTATCACAGGCTTCTGCGTTTAGCACATCTGGAGGGAAGATTTGAAATCACCTTTCAAAACTGCATTAGGTCATATGCATCTCATCTAGAATGGCCACGATGATCTGGGAGACTTCCCTGGTATGTACGAGCTCCCTTCCTGATTCACGCAATAAAACCAGGGAGAGTTTCAACTTCTCATGAAATTTTAAAAGGAGACCTTGAAGGATCCACACAGTATCGAATGCTCATTGCAAATATGAGAACCAGAATTGTAAATGGCGCTCTTTAAGACATCATTAGGGGTAACATTGTTATTAAGAAATCCCTAAAAGAAAACACCTACAAGGAAATTACAGACCTAAGAAGCTTATCTGTGGCGAAATTCCGATGAAAAAGCGCGCCTCCGAGTGTAGAAATGGCGCAACGGATAACACCTGACGCCATTGGATTACACCCCGCCACCAAGCGTTAACTTTGTCGAAGCCTAGAATAAGTTCATAGTTCATGGCTCAGTGGTAGTACTTTCGCTTCACAGATAGAGATTGCGGTTTTATTACCCGCGGATGCTGAGGTTTTTGCATTTTGTGTTTTGGCTGCAATGAGTGCATCTAGTTGGATCCTTAACGCTTTTTGCATTAGCGTCTGATTGTAAGTATGTGCACTTTTCCATTCGGGGCTGAATACTTTCGCCCACAAGTATCTGTACTTCCAACATTGAAAAAAAGATAAAAATTCAAAATGCATTAACAACGCTTCTCATGCATCAGCATTGAAAAAACATCTGAAGAGATTTCTTCCTCGTTTGCCGCGTATTAGACTTCTTCTGACTACCACCATTCATCACATTTGGTAATCCAACTTGTTTGGTTCCCAGTGTCCGTAGCGTGCGAGTAAAGTATTTTTGCTAAATGAATGTGTTCAGGGGACCGAATCACCCAGGAAGAAGATTTTTGATCGACTTGTTACTTTAACCCTGACTTTGGAAAGGTGAGATACCCATGGAAACATAGGGGCAATGCGTTGACGAAGGAGTAGTCAAGAGCATTTGCCAAGAAATTAATGACTGCTTCTTTTTGGGCTTGTTGCAGTTGCTGCGATAGAGGCTTCGGTACGTTTGCTTTTTCTTTCTGGAAGAGAGGTGACTTATCCATGGCCATACTACTTTTTCAGGGTCAGGATCAAATAATCGTCAATTGGCAAGAAAATCATTTTCCAGTGTAATTCGGTTCCCCAAACACATTCGTTTGCGATGTAACAATAGGTGGCATTGCGTCGACGAAGTCAGGAGCATTTGCCAAGAAATTAATGACTGCTTCTTTTGGGGCTTGTTGTAGTTGCTGCGGTAGAGGGCTTTGGTGAAATACGTCAAGGATCGAACTAGATACATCTACTGAAGCCAAAACACAGGAATGCAAAAACCTCAGTATCGGCGGTAAAACAAACCATAACCTCTCATCTGTGAAGCAAGAGTACCACCACTGAGCCAAATCAACTTTTTCTAGGCGAGTTTCAGCCACGCTGAAGAGACACTGCCCCGCCGATGAGTTGTGCGTTATGAGTGCAAACTTTGACTCCTCCTAATCCGTTTCATAACGCCATTTCACAAATTTTGTATTCATATCTGTAATTAGTATCCGTGCTATTTTCCAATGAACTGGAGATTCCAGTGCTCCGTAGAGTCAAGCAGGGCGATACCATATCTCCTATGCTGCTCATTACCGCGCGCCAGATCATATTCCGACAACTACACTGGGAACAGTACGGAGTCTCAATCGACGATGGGAAGCTGACTTACCTACGCTTTGCCGACGACATAGTACTGATCACAAGAACGATGGACGAAGCGGAGAAGTTGCTGAATCAGTTAAACAAAGAGAGCAAATAAGCGGGCCTGCGCATCAACATCAAGAACGCGCAATACATCCGAAACGAAACGGAAGCAGAGGCCGAACCACTTGGAGCGATCAAGCTGAATGGTGAACCTATAGAGGAGGCGACCGGGTACATTTATCTTGGTAGGGCCATCAACGCCAAAAACACGCTGTCTTTGGAGCTGACGAGACGGACGAGAGCCGGTTGGGCAGCATACAACAACATCAAGGAGGCGTTCAGCACAACACGGGTCCGCGAGGTGAAGGCCACCCTCTTCAACACGTGCGTACTCCCCGCACTGTGCTACGGATCGGAAACGTGGGCATACACTAACACGACACTGAGCCGCATCAGAACCGCCCACCGCGCGATGGAGAGACATCTGCTCGGATACACCACTTACGGGCAGAGGATCGAAAGACTGAGCAGCGAGAACATGCGCAAGATATCAGGACTGGCAGACCCGCTCGAGTACATGGCACGAAGCAAGCATAAATGGGCCGGACATATTCAACGGAGGATCGACGGACGATGGACGCGAGCAGTCACCGATTGGAGACCGCGAGAAGTCAAGAGGCCGATGGGCAGACCTCCGATACGCCGGGCAGATTCTGCTCGACAAGCCACAAGACTGTTCTACCGTTTCAGATGCGACTCCAAACCGTGGCAAACTGCAGCGAGGGACCGCGATCTGTGGCGGAAGATAGGCTCCGCGTCGACAGGCCAAAAGGATCATCTAAGTATCCATATAAGTAAGTAATTAGTTTCCGCGACTCGATGAATCCACTCAGACCTCCTTTCAAAATTCCATGGGGAGTTATAACCCTGGTTTCTGGTTAGTATCCCGTGATATCAGGATGGGAGCTCGTACTTACAACGGAAGGCTCCCAGATCACCGTGGCCATTCTAGATGATATAAAAAAATGTAACCTAACAATATGGTTCGTGGGACTTCAGAATCACACCTCGCTATGATTGGTGTACCGCACGCCTCACTATGGGCAAATAGATTGGACTGAAACCTTTCACCCAAGTTACTGCGGACGCTAATAAATGCATGGAGGCTGCTCAAGCAGCGACTAGGAAAGCAACCATTCCTGTCGGAACTGATTTTCAAGAGCTGTAGCACCCACTTGGTTTGTGTTCCTCTCTCCAGCCAAACCCCTTTACCGTCTCTTTTGTCACTTCTGTCGTCGAGTGCCTTCACGAGCTCGTGCAGTCATGCAATGGTAACTTAGAAGCTCTACTTTTAAACGAGCGACCCTTCCAAGATTACCGCGAAATGTGCATATACATGAATATTCGTCAGGAAATTACGCCTACCCCTCCTTTTTAATCTGATGCTCAGTCCTTAGCAAGTCAATACGTGACCATCGCCCTTGATTTGGAAGGAAAGAACTCACTCCAACCAATATGTCCGATGATGTGGCTGAGAACCACGTTACTACAGAACACCGTGCCGTTCTGAAGAATTATAAGATATCGGTTCTCACTTTGTGTGTATTCAAAAATTAAAAGAAACCTAGAAAACATAGGAAACCAAAAATAAAAATTCAAACATTACGTATTGGAAGTATGCAACGAATTGCGAGCTCAAGATGAGGCACAAGATGTCGGTGAATCCATTGAAGAACATCAGTTTGTAGCAGGGAGTAGACAGGACTTTCCCACGTACCATAGCAATCATTACCAGCATATAAATTGACTGGAATGATTATGTAGTACCCTTTAATGCGATCGAGTTTTGAACTCTATGCTCTGTAGAACTCCGATAGCTATTGCTACGGCCTTGGCGCAACTTACAGTGAAGGTAGTGCCGAGCACCAGGAAGTAAGCCCCCTGAACTATATCGACAGCACCCCGCCGTCTCCACTCATAAAGGTCTCTTGAGCTGCAGTTGTACTCCTTTTCGTTGATCTCCCAAGGAATATTGAGATAAAACACCTCCATGCACTTCTTGGTTCTGAAATGGAGTGTGTCTTTTGCACATTTGCCGTGGATAGTTTTTCCATTTCATCAACAAGGTTGTCAATAGAGACCCCAAATGGGGTTTCTTTTACACATTTGTCGTGAATAGTTGTTCCATTTTATCAACAAGGTTTATCAATGGAGACCATGTAATGTAGGTGGGAGGGAGGTCACGTGAGCAATCCCACAATAATGGAAGCGAACTTGTAAGGCATGCAGTTAGGGTGTAAGGAAAACAAGGGTAATTTCAAGTAAAAAAAAATCAGTAAAGTACAAATGTTTCTGGTTGCTGCGATAGAGCTAGTTCCTGGTAGTAACAAATACGGTTGGGTGCCCTCGACAGGATTTCGCGTCGTGCCGTGTGGCCGCGACCTTTGCGCGCGAGATGGATATAGTTGGTGGAGATAGCGTGCAGTTACGTAGGAAGAGCGGTGACCGTGTCCTACATCTACTTTCAGCCATTTGACCGTTGTTGAGCTAGATTTCGAACTTTTAATTTTAACAGTCAGAATTTAAGTGTGCGAAAAACAATGTAAGGCTTGGATTGTTACTTCCCTTTATTTCGAGTTTTTCTTCATTCAACTTTTTTTTCTTTTCTTCATTTAACTTTTTTCTTTTTCAATTTTTCTCCACTTCAAAAGACTCAGAAGATTCCACAAAATATTGCGAAGGAAACTTGAGCATATTGGCAAGCTTCCGGCCCCTAGCGGCTTTCTGAAGCCTGAAACAAAGTTAGTAACTTAATTTTACATATTGACATTTGATGAGAGGAGTCACCAAGTATGTTTCCGACTGACTCACTGCTGCCGTGTACCCTGTCCTACCGATTCTGGAGTGGAGCAGAAATCTATGAGCTATCCTGTTCTAACCCTCAAATAGCGTGGACGTGCTATGACTACGGTGATGTGACATCACATTCGTTTCACAGTGCAAGTCACCGCAATCATGTGATTAACAGAAAAGAGTCACGTATCTCGCTTTTGCTATTTATTTCTGGGGACAGGTTTTGTTCTTTCTAGTGCCTCCAGTATTTCGATGGAGCGGTGCAGCACATTAACAAATAGTTCGGAGGTCCTTCGTAGGCATGTTTTTGGGTTCTGTTGCTGTTTGGTTGTTTTTGGGGTACTTATTGCTTATGTATGACGTGGGATTTTGCAAGGCCCTGCGATGTTCGTCAGGTAGTCACTTCAATAAAGTGACAATGTATAAAATGAGATAAACTGCTTTGTTTAAGTCTTGAAAAGGCACTAGGTGTCAAAACTTAGCCTAGAGGCTCAAATTTCTTCCGCAATTTTTTTGTAGAATCTTTTGAGTCTTTTGAAATAAAATTTGGAGACTCGCATTGTTTTTCACACATTTAGATTGGCATGAGGCTTTGGGACCCAACAATGCTCAGTCAGAATTCACTTCTCCTACAGTGTTTCCAACTCAGTATTGGCTGATGATAGGGTTTTGCTTGCATTCAAACAATTTCCTATGCTCTATATCATCCTTTGTATATGCATTATTTTTCCTTGCCCGCACTCAAGGAATTGTGGAATCTGTGGAAAAGTAGCAGATACACATCGGTAGGAAGAAGTGTGAAAGTTCCGTCTTGGAGATGGAAAGTGGTAGAACGTGCGGATGGTTGAGAATGTATCCTTTTTAGGTTCCACATGGTTGAGGGAGTCAGAGGATTGAAAATTTCACTATTTTTCGCCGCCAGTACGTATCTTTGTCATTTCGGATTTAGCACCCACAAAACGCAACTTTCACCCTTTCTTCGATTACGTATCTGATCTTTGAACAGATTACACAATTCCGCAAAAATACAAATTCAACTACTGTAAACGTTGCGCGAAAGTTCGGATCAGCAAAAAAAATATGCATACAAGGATGATACAGAGCTTAAAACATGGAAAGAATGCATATGAAGCGCTATCATCAACCACTAGTGGACTAAAAATATTCAGTGGCACGAAGTGACAAAGTGGCACGTGAGGTGAATTATGTCGTGAAGGGCTCCCAACTTCCCATTCGACTCGTGTTTCGACCTCCCCCCACACTGAAGGATCTGTTCACATCGTCACGGCCTTACGAAAGGAAGTGCCATGCGCACTCTTGCCGATACTGCACATCGGAGAAAATTTGTGAACTTCAAGGCACAGTCTACTTAATCCGATGAGGAGGGTGTGGAGAGAAGTACGTAGGGGAGACCGCGAGACACTTGAGGATTCGCTTGGACGAACACAGAAGAGCGTTGACCAATCCCGCTGCTTATCCGCATAGCAGTTTTTCCAGGCACCGTACCCTAAAACATGTAAACGAGGATGCACCATCATTTGATGTAAAAGTCCTCCATAGACATCTGGTACGACCCCTGGAAAGGAAGATTATGGAAGCGCGGGAAATACGCCGAATCAGACCAGAAATCAACGCAAAAGAAGAGCTACGTGATCTTTTGAGGCTAATAGAGTAATCAGTAAGACCCCCTTTGTCTCAGAGTGGAGGAGCGTCTCATTTTTCATTTACTCTATCGCGCCGCTAGGTCACCCTCGATTCCTGGTATGCTTCAGTAATGTGTTAACTGCAGTGCAACTATTTGTATGTGAAATGTTTAAGATCTGAGGAAGGCATTAATGCCGAAAGCTCATCAATAAATAAATATAAGAAGTTCAAGAGCTTCAGAATCATTCAAGCCAACAATAAAAATATTCAGTTAACTGAAGTGAATTCACCTGAATTCTGTGTATGTAAATGAGAACAGCATTGAAACATGGTCAATATAATGTCGAAATTAATTGAAATAGACAAGGGGTGCGGCAGTCGCTCCTACTAAGTAAACACACTCACTTCCCACCAAGGGTGCCCCATTCGCGCCCCAACATGGCCCCGCACACGCCGCATTGCGGTATAAAGGTAAGCGATAGCCGGGTAGCAACTACGTACGGCACACCATTACAGAAACCTTTTCGCCTACACAGGGGGTGCCAAAAAAAATAATTTTGTTCCTCCACTTTCAACCCTACTTTAGTCGAACTACAGCGAATTCTGTTGAGGTATTTTCATCCTCAGATATAAGAGCAGACATTACTCTATCATTATACTCTGTGGCAGCCTTCTGCACAAGCAGGAACGGGAGCGAGGAAAGAGTGAACAAGATGTGTCACCTCAACTGGGCAAAATCCGAAATTTCGTCGCCCTTGTTCACCACCTTGCCGAGGTCCGTTCACTCTGGGTACCTAAAGAGATTCATAATGGGTGGTGTCCTTTAACATACCGTTTTTTTCAGGTTCCCAGCGCTCTTCGTTTTCAAGAGCCAAAACGTGCCCTTACCACTGAAACCCTTCCGGAGGCGGATTTGAGGCGTGAAAATGATACTTCGGACCATAGCAGATTTGTCCAAGCAGCGGGGGCTCTGTGACTTCCACGAGCCGAAGGGCCAATCCTCAGGAAGCTTCCCACAAAAGACCTACCACGGAGTCTGGCTTCACCGTTTTAAGCGAACCTTGATAGTGTAGGTACTCCAAAGCCCAACTGCGCCGAAGAATGAAAGCTCTATATTTTTATAAAGATGAACGTAAGGAGCCACAGCTCGGTCCTGCTTTTAGAGGAACATTTCGGAAATATTTTGCCCCAATACTTTTATTTCTTACGTTTTCCTATGTCTTGTATAACTGGCAGGTGTGAGCCGTGGGCGAAATGACTTTTTTGGCACTCCCTGTATTTGTTCAAATCAAGACGCTGTTACAGGTGCTATGACTACAGAATAACACTGCTCTGTGTTCAGCATCCTGCGCTATTGTAGCTCAAGCCCTTTACCTAGGGATTAGTTGTGGAGAAGATGTTATTATACTTGTTGGGAGGAAGCACCCACTCCCTCATCCGAAACCGCTCTACAATCATCCATTCGTACATTCGAATGCATATATTTACCTTAGCCTTATTTGAGGAAAGTAGATGCCACCGCCACCCCCTCCCCCCCCCCCCCCCCAAAGTAAGACTTAGGTAAATTCCAAGGCGAAAACAGCACGCAGAGCTTGGTGAAGTGCCTCCCTTCAACTATTAGATTGTCGCAAAATTAATTTCTATTTCAAGGTATGTATAAATAAGTAGATTTTAATCCTGAACTATTCCACTTCGAGGAAAGCCAAGCATCCCATTTGGTAGAGTTTTTTCTGCTCTTTCAAATTCTTCTATGAATGTCGCTCTAATTGTTCCAGCCGGCCTTTTACAGGGCTGCGTATAATCATGAACCGACGCGACTATCGAGTCATAATGCTTTACGAATTTAAATTGGGACACTCCGGAGCGGAGGCAGCCCGGAATCTCAGCAGTGTTTTTGGGAGGAATTGTCCTTGCGAACGTACAGTGAAGCTCTGGTTTGAAAATTTGCTTCTGGCAATTTTGATCTCGAAGAGAAGTCGGGTCGCGGCCGCAGGTCATCGCTTAATGATGAAGATTTAAGGAGAGCCGTCGGAGCAAACCCGGAGACGGATACTCGTACGTTAGCAGAAGACCCACGCATAAATCACCCTACAGTGGCCAGACACTTGTTGGAAATCGGCAAGGTAAAGAAGATGTCGAAGCGGGTGCCTCATGAGCTGACCGATGAACAGCGTCTGGCACGTTTCGGCACCTGCTCCACCCTCCTAGTTTGCTACAAAAATGAGATATTTGTAAACCGTATTATAACTGTAGGTGAAAAATGGGTTCATTATGATAACAGGAAACGGGGATTAGTCTGGATAGATAAAGATGCTAATCAAAAAACTTCTCCTAAGCCCGATCTTCACGCTAAGAAGGTTATGATTACTGTTTGGTGGTGTTGTAAAGGTGTAATCCATTATAAATTCTTGCAACATGGTCAGCCAGTCACAGCAGAGTCTCATTGTTGTGATCTGGTGCAAATGTATAGGGAGTTGTAAAGATTGTGGCCTGCGGTGGTGAATAGAGGAAGGCCGATCCTGTTGCAGAACAACGCAAGGCCACATACCTCACAAATCACTCGACAGAAATTGACGGGTGTTAATGTTCTCCCTTGCCCAGCGTATTCATCCGTCCTTTCCCCCACAGGCTATCACTTTTTTCGAGCCCTCAATTCTCATCTGCGTCAGAAACAATTTACTTTGGACGATGTTGAATGTGCCTTCGTTGAGTTCGTTGTTTCTCGTGATAGTAGTTTTTATAGTGAGGGCTTAAAATCATTACCTGTTCGTTGGCGAAAGTGTGTAGATTCTGATGGTTTTTACTTCGATTGATAAACTTGTGTTTAAGCTGACTTATAGTAGTTTGAGGTACGCGGTCCGTTTTCGAAATTGATTTTGCGACAACCTAATACATTAGCCTCGAGCAGTTAAGCTCATCTCCTTAGTTAAGGTTCAAGTTGAAATGTGCTTTCGACTGTTCAACTTGATGGATGGCTACTTGATGAACTTGATGGATACTACTGGCTTCTGGAACAAAGTGGTTCGCCTGTGGAAGAACCACTCACGGAAATGCGAAGCGATCTTTATCTACAGGCTCAAGTTCGCTTGCATAAAGTGTGAAAAGAAAATCGTGAGCAACAAATGTACATAATTCCTTTGGCAGAGATATTGTTCGAATTCCCGTTCTACTGTACCATGAGCTAGCGGGGTCGAAAAGTTCCACTCATTTCCGCTCTTCCGTATCTATGTCGCATCATTCACTAGTTGTTTGAAACTACATGACATTAGAAAAAGAGGATGGGAGAAGGAAAATCCTGGTTCGCGCTGGCGTTGAATGGAAAATTATGCTCGGTCTCATTAAAGAATTCTGTGGCAAATCAACAGGAACTAATTATGTCTACGCTCATTGTCATTCACTGTCAGATCTTTTGAGCAAAACAGCGTTAGAGAATCCACCCGTGTGACAAAGATACGGTAACCACTCGTCTGTGCATAACACTGTTTGGATGTATCTCATTTGGAATATCATTAGTTACTATACCCACTAATTTAATTAGCTGGCCTACGTAGAATGATGTGATGCACTGATTTTTAAGAAACATTCACAGTTTTGGAATTTGCGACATTGAAAAGTTAAGGAATTAGCGAAAACGACAAGACACTATCGATTGGGAGAATAGCGTGACTCGTGTTTTTGCATAAATGCAGAACTGTGAAAATTGCGGAAAAGCATAAGGTAAGCATATATTTCCGTGCTACGAATAAACGGGAGGATTAGAGAAATTAAGATGCGGAAAGTGCGGAATTGTGGTATTTGCAGTTCTATTGATATACAGAATTTTGGAATGTAGGGAACTGTGGAATCTGCGGAAAGGGATAAGATACATATCGATGGGAACAACTACGGAATTTGCAGAATTGTGGGTATACAGAACCGCAGAATTCGCGGGATCGTGAAACCACCGTAACAGACACGTTTCGATGGCAAGGACGCGGCCTTACTAGGGTCACTTTTCTGCAATCCTGCAATTTCGAAAACTATGATCGCCGCCTTACAACGAGCTATTCGTTGTTGATTACTAAATGAAAGATTATTTCCTCGTATGATGCATACCTGCTAGCTGTACGACTGACCATTGAACATATGCACTTTGAAGAGGGGAGCTCCTTATTAGTACAGTCCAGTTCCCGAAGGCTGGCAGGACGTGGCCTACAGACTGGGCTGAGAGTGTGTTGTGGGGTGAGAGAGATCGATACAAGTCCGTAGGCCTCGCCCTGCCAGCCGTCGGGATATAGACTGTAAACACAGAAATTACCTTGTATTAGTCTGGAAATGTGATCCTAGTAAGGCTGCGTTATTCCGACTAGAACGTATCTTTTACTTATTTCCTGATTCCACGATTCCGCAAATCGAGCGACTCTGCATCTCCACAAACAGGCGAGTTACAAAATTCCCAAATCGATACGTATCTTATGCCTTTCCGCAGATTCCAACTTCTGCATTTCAAATCGCAAACACCACAGTTCCTCACTTTCCGCTTTTTAACTCCTCTAATACTCTCGTTTCTTCATAGCATGGAAATCGATAATTTATCTGATGCTTTTCTGCAAAATCCATAGTTCTGCATTTCCACAATACGCAAGCTCCGCATTCCCTTGATCGATATATCTTTTTCGTTTTTCGCAAACTCCAAAAGAGTGAACGCTGCCTGATTTGAAGCAATCTCTGCGAGCTTTCAGCAAAGCACCCCTTATTCGAAAGATCACGTGTGCATGTGATTTGTGATATTTCCTTGAACGGTTCTTCGTGTCAGAAAGGCATGACAGGGCATACACAAATAAAGTATTATAGATTCTGCCATCTTTCACAGAACCTTTCCTGGTAATCAGCCTCAAACATGAACATTGTTGATAGCTTCCTCCAATACTGATTTTGCAGCAATTCTGGTGAATTGGTTTTGGGAATAAATCATGGGAAGCACTTTAGATTCTCGCGGTCACCGGACCACATCCTCTTTGCATGTGATTCACTTGAGAAAGCTACTTCTTGCCTTCGGCGACGGAGTTGGCCAAGCCGCGATTCCTCGGGGAGTTGAATGTTGATAAATGCATCTAAGCATGAATATAGTCAGCCTGTCTCAAGAGCAGTTGTTGTAGTGCCATGACCAATATGTTTCCCTGTCATAGCACGGTTAGCACGGCGATCTCTCTATGATCAGCTTCAGCATTCCATCTTCGGCTACATATTTCGACATTATTGAGCCAAGGTGGAATCTGTACGGCGATACTTCACCGAGTACTTTGATGATCTCGAACTCGCAGTGATGAACAGGTTATTATTAGGTTGGTGAAAAAGTTGGGACACCAATTTCAGAAAAAGTCAAAATTCGAAAAAAGGATCCGTGGGCCGACCGACGTTATAGATCAATAGCCACGCGATCGTAGATAACACTGAACACTTCGAAAGGTTATTAGACTTGGGTGCCCCACGAACTGAGCGATTCAGACCGGTCATCGAGGTTGAGCACGCTCAGTCTCTATTCATTCGATTCCGGATCAAGGACTTTCTGGGAAGGGTCGTTACAGGAGATGAATCCTGGGTCTTCTACGCGAATCATATAGCAAGAAAGCTCAGTGGCTTCCCCAAGGAGAAGCGGCTCCGACTCAATCGAAGTCAGACACCCATCAAAAAAAAGTGATGCTGTGCTGTTAGTGGGACTCACAAGGAATGCTCTACCACGAATTTCTCGAAAGTGGTACCACAGTAACCGCAAGCATCTACTCTAATCAGCTGCACAATGAGCGAGGCAATGCAACAAAAGCAGCCAGGACAGAACAAAGATTACTTTCTTCATGACAACGCACACCCTCATGCTGCAAGAATGTCTCGGGAGAAGTTGGAGGAGCTTGGGTGGGAAGTACTGCCTCACCCTCCATATTCGCCCGACCTTGCCCCTTCCGATTATCACCTATTTAGGGTCCTCAAACAAAATCTCAGAGATAAGGAATTAATGATCAAGCTCAACTTGAATCGGAGGTGACCTGCTTCTTCGACACAACCAGCTTCCTTTTTAGAGGGAAGGTATTCGTGATGTGCGCCCAAAAAATGGCAAAGTGTTATCGATGCAGAAGATGATTACTTTGTGATTTGAAATGACGTCGAAATAAAGTTTTTGAAAATTGAAAGTAAAGTTCTCAGTGTCCCAGGACTTTCTCACCAACCTAATAGTAAACAAAATACTTAACAATGTGGGATACAAAGAGGTGTGATTGCGATCAGGTTTCGTGGGTCCGGTGGACCAAGGTAGGAATTGGAGTCGGATATTGGCCTGTGGATGGAGTCGAGACGAGTGAGTCTGAATCTGCTCTTTTTTGGAGAGGTGCTCCTTTTATCAGGCCCTAGGGTACAAGGTACTAGTCCTTCCCAAGCGATGGCCACAGAGCGCGCCTTCTCCAATCCCGAGAAGCTCCATCCGAAAAATCTCATCCTAGATCCATGGAATCAAGGTTTTTGTCATAGTGTGAAGGAAAGATTATCGAATCACGAATGTCTTTCCCTCATCGTCATCGCTGCAGCGGATTCTTATTCATAGTGCAGAACCAGTCACGCGCGCATTCGAAAGGTTTTGTGTCAGTTTTCTAAGGGAAGATTGAGACAAGGATGAGGATTTTTTGCGAAAGAACTTTTTGCCTCTTGAGTGAAACTACTACATTCTTTCGCCGTATCTTCCGTCGATAAGATCTCGTCCGGATATTGGATAGCATTCGTCATTGTTAGGCTACCCACAGCTCCTTCTCGATCTTGCCTACACAACACGACACGATACCTTCGCTCTACAATGGCTTCATGCCGTACTGCAATAGTATTAGTTCCATTTCTTGTTTCACCTTAACCGCGGAAGCATAATATGTTGTTTAGTTGTTATTTGGTAACCTACCATCCGAAGTCGAGAACTGTTCAACCAAATTGGTGACATGAACAATGTCAAGTAAGTTGCATTCTTCCCCTGATAAAAACCGAATTCATAAAATGTGTTTCAGCTCTCTCCGCCAGTGGTCGCAAGCAAGCTTCGCTTTTCGCGGACTCCGTGCAGCTGGCACTGATGATACTTTCAACGAGGCTGATTTCACCACTCATCGATAGCGAAGAATACGCCGACAATGAGTGTCCATTACACGCTCGCTTTTTCGTGAAATATCACAAGGACTCTGAAGATTTTTCCGGTTTTGTACTCTTTATATTTGATCACTAAATCAAAATGATTCAGAGTATCAGTACGACTTTGAAGATAATCTTGTTTTGTACTTTTCATATTCGATTACCAAATAAAAACGTACGTCTGTCGTTAGACCACCAAAAAAAGAAGATGCAGGGCTACTATTCCTTTCAACTAAGTTGATTTCAATAGTCGATCACCTATTGATAGTGCGAGAAAGGAACAGAAGACTATTTCTATCACGAATCAATAGTCGATCATTTATTGATAGTGCGAAAGAGGAATAGAAGACTATTTCTATCAACGAAACTGATTTCAATAGTCGATCACCTATTGATAGTGCGAAAAAGGAACAAAAGAAACAACTACGTTTCACGATTTGCTTCTTAAAAAAAACATTTCGACTACTCTCTCAGCTCTTTATATTCAATCACAAAATGAAAATGGTCATATCCATCGTTATAACAACAGAAAAGTAGACGCAGAAAGGCGTTCTGCACATGTGTTTGGGACGAATTCAAACATGTCGTTTTGATCTCCCTAACAAATGAAACTCTAGTAATGCAAGTGTGCGAAGAGTGAAAATGGTCGGATATGTGATGTCGATACGTTATGAGAGGACGAGGGTTTGCTTTAATGCAGATCATAACGAGATATTAGATACAAAGATAGCATCCTACGAGTCTCCCACACTCAGAACGACGCCGCTAAGCGCGCCCAGCAACGATGCGCACGCGACCGCCCGCGCTGCCGCACCTTAGGTTTAACCACGATCCCAACTTTATTCCGTGACTGTTTTTCGGTCACGTCTGTTGACTGTTTTTCGGTCACGTCTGTATTTTGCTAGGAACCTTGGCAGCAGCTCAAAGATGAAAGCGTCGATTTCTTTGGTTGGCCGTATTGGGAATATTCTTCCAAGACGACTGGCAGGTTCGTTTACCAGTTTTTCTCCTTCCATAGTCACTGTGTTCAAGAATGTGGTAGGAAAAAGTCCTACTCATCTTTTTCTCAACCCTGAGTATTAGATGAGAAAGGCTGAATTTTGAAATTTCACTTCATTGGCAGTTCACTGGAGTTTTTCATTCTTCGAACTGAACGCGTAATTCTAAGGTACTGGTCTGATGGTGCATCGTGACTCGGAACAAAATAATCCAAAGGTTAAGTTTGAATTCAACGAGGAAAATAAAAAGAAATTGGACACTCTCATTTCCAACTATCCTGAGGGGTATAAGGCTGCCGCACTGCTTCCGGCTTTGGATCTTGCACAAAGGCAACACGGTTGGCTTCCGATTTCTGCCATGCACGAAGTTGCACGACTTCTCGGTTCGTTTCGCCGACTGCTTCCTTTTATGGTTTCCATGAATTTTATGAACTCATTTATAGACGTACCACGAATGCGCGTGTATGAAGTGGCTACTTTCTATACCATGTTCAATAGACAACCTGTGGGAAAATACCATTTGCAGGTAAATAAATATTGATTTCACATTTTCACGAATAAATTAAGGGTGAGCACACAGTTTAATTCTGATTCTTTCTTCATTGCTGCAACTTATACATTCTGGCGTTTAAATGTTCAGTTAGTGGCCCCAAAAAACCCGGGTTTCCTTTTTATTTTCTTTGATCCTTACTTGGTTACTCGCCCTAAAGAACCCGGGTTCCCTTTTCATATTCTTTGAACCTCCCTTTGCTCTCTAGCGCCAGGATGCGCCTTATAAGGTATAAGTGGATTTACGCGATTTCTCGGGTTGTTGCAGAGCATCAGCTTTCCCCCTCATCTGTCGTTCGACTGAGCAACTACTTCTAGAGCTAAATAATCCGTTGCTTCCATTGATGACATCGTTTGTTACCACTCCACGTTAATTGCCAGGTAGCAATAATGATAGTCTACGCAGGATCATTGATAGAGACCGCACTGTGAATTATAAACATTGTCTTGAGATTGCTAAGCTGAGTTTCATCTGTCCCTCTGAGTAAGGTAGTTCAAATATGACACTGACGACTATGTTTTACAGGTTTGTGCCACTACTCCATGCATGTTACGTGGTGCGGAGACGATAACAGAAACAATTGAAAAAACGCTCGGTATTTCCCAAAACTTCACTTCTCGTAACCTTTTTTTGGAAAAATTTATGTGAGAATGTGCAGGAATCCATGTCGGGGAAACGACGAAGGATGGCCTTTTCACCCTGGCAGAAGTAGAATGCCTGGGAGCTTGCGTGAACGCTCCCATGATTCAGGTGAGTAAACCAAAAACTTTTGCAGCTTTCTCATTCATCCAAACGATTCATCCTATTTTCCATTGCTTTCTCTGGAGAAAAAAGTTTTTTGAAGATCAACGATGACTTCTACGAGGATCTTACTGTGCAAGACGTGAATGATATTCTAAATGACCTCAAGGAAGGACGTCGCCCCCAACCAGGTCCCCGTTCTGGACGTTTAGCCGCTGAACCAATGGGGGGACTCACATCTCTTACTGTGAGTTTTTCGTTAGTGTTGTTTGCAAATGCGTCATCTTAGTGGCCTCCAAATCATACCAATATTCTTCCTTATTTATTCAGCTCTTCAGCGCGGCAGTAGCTACTGCCATTGTTTCTTATTATAGTAAATGCGTGGTTTGTCGCTCCAGTTTCGAAAGATCATGTTTGAGATCTTGTTACTACGAGAGGTTCTTCGGCTGTTCTTTTGCAGTTGATGTGAAGCGCTATTCTACCACATATCAGCTATTGACCTTAAGTGCTGTCAACAAGCTCAAGAGTGTTTACAATGTTTCGTCACTGCGCAATGTCCTGCTTAGGGCTAGACGAGGGCTGATTTCTTGGATCACGAAAGTTACGCAAAAAGGGATACTCGCTGAAGTTACGATACCCGCGCGCTTTGCGTGTTGGACAACATCGCTGGAATCCACTATCTTTTGATTGAAGACCCCTTATAGTGAAGGTGATAACTGCAGGGGGTGCCAAAAGAGTCACTTTTTCTCCTCCACTTTCAAACCTATATTAGTCTAACTTCAGCAGATTCTGACGAGGTATTTATTCTCAAGTTCAAGAGCACTTATAGCACTATCGCTTAACTCTAACAGCTTTCTGCACGAGCAGGATCGGGCGTTCTTCCAAGTGAACGTGATGTGTTACCTCAATTCGGCAAAATGGGAGATTTTGTAATCTTTCTTGCTAATGTCCGTTCGCTCTGGGTACCCGAGAGAATACACATCGGATGGTGTTTCTGAAGAATTCGTTATCTCCGGGCTCAGCGCCCTCTGTTTCTATGAGCCGCAAGGCCACTACCATTGAAACCCCTCTGGAGGCGGGTTCGAGGCATAAAAATGACACATCGGATCATAGCAGCGTTGTGCGAGAACCGAGAGCTCCGTGACTCGTATAAACCGAAGGGTCAGTCCTTAGGATGCTTTCCATGAAAGATCCACCACGGAAGCTGGCTCTGCTGTTTGAGGCTTACCGTGATACCGTAGGTGCTCTAGAGCCCGACTGTGCCAAATGAAGGCTCCACACTTCTATGAAGGGGGAAATGGTAAGCCTCAACTTGCTCCTACTTAAAGAGGAACATATGTTGGGTAGTCTAAAAAGTTTTTTCGTATTTTCAAATAACGCTTTTTCCCTCCAAACTGCTTTCCAGCAATCTCTTCTGTACATACACATGTAGTACAAGTCCACACGCATCTATAGGTATTATTGTCTTCCATCTCCCGGATAACCCTTTTCGGCAAAGTAAACATATCAACGGTCAACCTCATTTTCAATACAAAAATTATAAAAAATTTTTTCTTTGAGTGGCGTTATTAGACAGGGAAAGGAAAAGGTGATAATCCGATGGAGCAAGATTAGGGCTATAAGGTGGATGGGGCAGCAATTTTTACCCAAGCTCGAGAATTTTTTGGCTAGTCATTTTTTCACTAGTGGTAAAAATTTTTTTAGAATTTTTTCTTTTAAAAAATTCTCGAGCTTGGATAAAAATTGCTGCTTTATAGCCTGATTTTGCTCCATCGGATTATCACCTTCCCCTGTCTAACGCCATTTAAAAAAAATTGGAATTGAAAATGAGGTGAATTTTGATTTTTTTATTTTGCCGAAAAGGGTTATCCGGGAGATGGAAGACAACAATACCCATAGATGCGTGTGCTACATATATATATGTTGCACTACATATATATGTAAAGAAGAAATTTTGTGGAATTCAGTTTTGAGGGAAAAAGCGGTATTTAAAAATACGAAAAGACTTCTTAGACTACCTAATATTTTGCTTTGTTTGGAGATATTTTGCTCTAATACTTTTCTCTCTCCTCACCCTCTGTTTTGTATACTTAGCAGAACTGAGTCGCAAAATGACTTATTTTGGTACCACCTGTAAGAACACTGAAAGCACTAGTAGGTCCTTTTTATGGGTCTCGTAAATCGCTATGACTGTTCCAAGCACTGGTCAGAGATGGATACGGTGTGATCGATGACTGTTCACGAAGAAGAATATGAATAAACGCTAAATTAGGGAATACTTGTGGTTCGATATCGCGGTAAGAAGTTGCTCTTTGCCCTCTGTCAAGGTCTTATGACGCGTCTGGAACTCACTATGCGAGTTGTTCGCACGAACGAGCGCGTCATTTAGTTGACAAATAGCAGATCCACGTGGCTCTACCCGATCCGAACTCCGCAAAACCACGCAAAAATTATTAGGAAGAATACGGATCCTATACCATCACTATTAGTGGGCGATCAAACTATCGCGCCTGCCATCTTCAATAGAGGTTGCTTTGGTGAAATTTGATAGAAGAGAGTGACTGACTGTGACTTAGTGACCCCCTCATATTAGCATTTATATATTCACATGACATTAGTCTTGCTAAATTGTGCTGCGCGGAATGTTTATGGTTAATTTATGTGTTTTACTTTGTTATTATATTGTGTAGCTTTGTCTTATATTTCCATTTTTCTATTTACACTTGATTCAATTTTTCAGGAAAAACCGACAGGACCTGGGTACGGACTGCAAGACGCGCTTAAGTAGAAGAGGAGGAATGTGTATACTATAGAGTGTAGTAATAATAAAAATTCGTTTCCTTCGTTTCCCTGCCATCTATGTTCGGATAAATCACACTATCGAACATTACAATATACAGAGGAATTTCGTTTGGACATACTACTTTCAGATGAAAGTAGTGTTTCTTTTCTCACAAGAACATGTGAATTTCCGACTGGACGAGTTACGTGGGATTTCTGATGCGTTACGGTTGGATTTCGATGTATCACAAATTAGTGCGGAGGTAATATATTTATATAACACAGATCCAGTTGTAACTACGCCATTTTCTTGGGTTTGTGTGATTTGCGACAGTAACGGTGTCTTTGCTCGAACGCAGTATTGGTTCCGTCAACGCTGTGTTTAGTGAAGGTATTCACATACACCACACAATGTTCTTCAGATCCATTTCTCAGGAAGTTACAAACATTCTTTTCTTGCCAAAATGCGTAAAATTTCTTTGATGTTCTTGGAAGAGGACAATTCCCGTCATATCGCATACGTGGTGCTGGATTCAAAATACCGAGAAAGTAACTTTGATCGGTCATAGTCTCTTCGGTGATAGCGAAGTTGCAAAGAACGAATATCGGACAATACTTTTGAGTGACTGACAATGAGTGCTCACAGCTTTCCTAGATGGCTTGACCTGTGAAATGTGACACGATACTCTTCTCTGAGACAAAATCATAGCTCTTAGGTGCATATGGTGGTTAGTTCATGTAAAGGAGGAAATTATACTGTAATCATGTATATTCAGCAACATATTTGCACAGCTGAAGTAAACGGTGAAGAAGACGTGCGGAAGCTCCTTTCGAGGTCAATGCTTTTGAAGTCTGCATATTTCCACATGTTTTCTGCGAAGTCTTACGATGATCTGAGCAACGAAATTATCTTACATCTGGAGGATTTCCGGGTAGATGCATATTTTCAAAGTTTTTTTTCGTTTTTGTTGAGATCATATGCAGCACCTTGAAGATTGTATTCCAGAAGTTTGATTTTACTGAGCAATCCTTCAGTGTGAGAGTGTGTTCAATAGGACGCAAAAAAGGTGTGAACTGCTCAGGAATCGCCGAGGTGTTACATCAGTTTTATGAAGGTTACAAATTTTTAAAAACTTTCCTTTTTCGAAGTTTTGGTTTCAGAAATTTGCCTCGATATTGCCACTAAATAAGTCTCCTGTGGACTTATGCACCCCTCATAATGCCTTCTATGTTCTGGAGGAATTTTCTGATCCTACCAAGTTGGAACCTCAGCGGCTCTTCTTTTGCAGACTGGTAATTTTTATTGAGCTTCGCATTTTTGTACCTACTGTATGTTAGAAAATCGTTGCTTAGACATTAGTGTAGTGCCCTACTTGCATGATGAATATGTCATGGTTTGAGATCATGCAAGTCTAGTGGTACTGCCATCCCTCGTTTTCTTCTCCGTTCCTTTCCGACTGGTTACTTGTAAAGTACTTTGCTATTTTGAAAGTAGTTATCGTTCCAAACCAAATGAACTGAATCCTTCTGTGGATCACTTGGACCCTGGGCAAGACTGTTTTCACCTCACTGCAAAAAGGGAGGACAATCGGCAAGGGTTATCTCTCTCTCTTTCTCTCTCTTTTTTCTCTCTCTAGATTTCTGCAGAGTGTCCCGTCCTTGTGTCCTGAACAGTGGGTACCATTTGATCAGAAATACCCGACAAGGGAAAAACCCGAAGTCGAGTTGACCGTCCGTAATTTGTTCCAAATTTGTAAAACAATGCTCTTAGCAGAGTTACAAAGCCCTATTTCGACGAACCTCACGACAAATGCATCACAAGGAAACAGGCCAGTCTTGCTCCATAAACTGGACGCTGTTCTTGCATTTTGCTGAACTTATTCTATTGGTTACCGGAGGCAATCCTTTTCGATATTATTTTATATTTATATATCAATGGGGCTTCTGTTGGTATAAGCCGCGGTTAAGTTGTGGGCTGCACAGCTTTTTTTGCACATGTAATGAGCGATCGCTATCTTCGAAGTGCTGAGGTTTTTTATTACTAGTAATGATCTACCACATCTGCCATGCAGCAAGCGGTAAAGGTGAGACTGTATATGGTGGTTGATAGGCTGCTGTGAGGTCATCAGTCCCCACAGAACAAAGAGCATCTTGTATTCGAGTTTGAGAGCGTACTTGTCAAAGAACTTCGGTTCCTGTCTCGTATTCTTTCGTATCGTAACTTGGATATATTGCATCGCACCGTTTTTGTCATTTCAGCGCCCACCCGGGAAATTTTAACATGCTTGCATAGTTTTGCTTTTCGTCACATTCACTAAGGGTTTGAGACGCGACGGAATGGTTCCATATCCTTTTCGATCGTTATTCCTAGTGTGAAAAGTTTTTATTTTTTAACTGTTTGATACTGGGTACCACATTTGCTCATAAATGTTGAAGTGCTCAAGCTATCTTGATTTCGGGGGATAGAGTACCATAGGACGTGATAGTTGTAAAAAAGCTGGGCAGCCCACCACTTAACCATGTCTTATGCCAGTAGGAGGGTGAAAATCCGATAATACCGTAAAAAAGTGTTTTTTGTAGCTAATAGCTAAAATGCAAAACCTGGTTTTCCAAGGATCCGAACCATCGTCCAGTTTGTAGGGCGAGATTTCTACCTGCGCCCTTCCTTGTTAACAGTCGACCCCTTGTGAGGAAGTTGTGATGACATTCGTCGAAATGGAGCTTTGTAACTCTATTCAAACGACCGTTACGCAAAATCATGAAGCATATTCGAGATCAGCGTTCGAAAATTCGTCGGGCTATATGTATCCTATCACAAATAGCCAATTCGAGCTCGGGTCCTCCCCTTATGGAGGAAGTAGCAAGAACTCCATTAGCGAAAATCGTGCTGATTAGGTATGAAAGGTAAGGTTTCTGGTACTGGAATGACGAATCAAGTGGAAGCTCATCCACATACCCCGTATAATCTACATATATAATGTATACATATAATGCCTTCATTGACTCGCTGAAAATTGGAAGTGTGCTGGCGAACGCTTAATTTCATTTTGTGTCTGTCCTCCTAGATATTGGCAATTTTTGCAGAAATCTTCGGAAATGGTTCCCTATACAAGTTTGGTCCGCATCTGTAGACGACAATAGCTGCACCTAACAATAAGCAACATGCATAGTGTATATGGGACCTTTGATGTTCACTAACCCTAGCTTCAGCCAATTTACCCTGCTCGTGTCCTATTTTTCCATTCCTTGATTTTTACAGCAATGAACAACCAGTGACAAAGTACCATTTTGTCATATATTTGCTCCTTCAAGGTAACAGAAATAATTGAGAATTTTCAGTTATAGATTGGTGTTGGGCAGTATAAATTGAAATCTTGTTATGATATTAAGACAAGGAAGTATATCGGTAATACAACTATGGATCCAGAGCTCGCATTCATCCAGGTGCAGATTTATAGTTTATTAAATTCTTCTTCAAGCTATGCCGAAAATATTTTTGACAGCGCATTACTAGGTCTCACTATTTCCCATATTGGCGACCTATGGATTTTCCGTGCTATTGCAGCTATCCATGTGGTGGTATAGTTCGTTTCGCACTGTCGGTGCGCCGTAATTGTGGGGTTTTGCGATCTCTTACTCACCAGCATTGTTCGAAGATGCAGCGGGAACAACGTGGCTTGTCTTGCCAACGAAGCGTCACCTATTGACCGTAGTATTGCGTCACTACCTCTGAGAATTACTTCGGTAACTATGATTCGAAAGTCACTGACAGGTTCAAGGTACCTACAAGGATTCTTTCAAATTTTGTGTAAGCAATGCTGACACTTCTTCTGTTTAACCGGTCCCACTACAAAACAGTGCACTGGTCCGCTTTGCTCTCCTGGTACTCGACAGCATTGAATGATGCTCAGCCATAGGGATAATGACGTTATGTTACTGATGCTTTTGATAGCAAGAGGCGCTCGTTTAGGTAGTTGTGTGCCCATTTAATCTCACAGGAGTATTATAACGCTAAACTTCATGAGAAAAAGGAAATGTCGCTTTTTTTCAACATTTAGTTGCTCGGCCTACGACATGGGCTCTTTCCGCGGCGGCTCTCCTATGAAAAACTGCTCTAGCGAAATGTGATACCAATGACATGGTGAAATTCTGAATCACTGAGAGAGCCATTCCATTAACAGGGAATGCTCCCAGGTCACCGCGGCCATTCAAGATGAGATGGATATTGTCTAATGTGGTTTCGAACGATGTTCTCAGGCTTGCCGTCTGGATCTGCTAGATGATTCTGGGAGCGAAGTTACCGTGGCCTGTGACGACGACGCATCATGTAGTACAGGCCTCATACGATCTGCGAAGTGCCTTTAGGTAGGTAGGGCTCGCATTCCCAAGATCAGAATTCCAATTCCTGGTACGTTTGCTCATTTCGAAAGGACCTTTCAACGTTTGCAAGGTGTTTTGACGTGTCTGTAGAGCTCTTGGTCACCACCAGCACGTAACCGACACTGAAGGAAGCATCCTGGCTCCGGACTACCTTTTTCACCATAGTGAGCTCACAATTGATGTTGACGGCGACACAGAAGCTAATTGTCATTCAACATACCAATCTAACATACCACGGGAAAGTTGTAATTGGAGAGTGTCACTACAAAATGCAGGATCTCATTCGTTGAGCTAAAATACCTCTGCTCTTGTAATCCGCCAAACAGGTTCCTATACTAGCTCCTTTAAAAAGTGTCTCCAAACAAGATCTGACTTACTGACTGTGACCACCTTTCCATGCGGAGTGATGCAATATCCGTACTCCTAATCGTGAGCGAAACAACGTTTGGGGATAAGCTCGAGGAGCTTTGGAGAAGTTTGAGAAGTTGATTACGCACCTTTTTTGGCCACCGGTGCCTGTGGCAAGAATGCAAAGGTTTTCAAGCTGAACGATCTTGGTTTTTCTATTTTACTGATGGCGCTTCCCATATGCAAATTTCCAGCCAAATGAGTATGTCGACTGATAATTCACCGCTTCGTCACAATCAAGATCAATGATGGGTTAGCTTTGAGTAGAAGGTTGAGGATTTTTTTGTTTAAATCATTTATTGTCGGCTCATAAGTGCTCATGAGTGGTTTCATTTCACATTTATTCGCCTGATAATCAAACACGGTGGTCGAATCTATTGTCATACCCTCAAAGTTTAGGACAGTCGGATTCAGGATGCTATTTTGTGCCCGTTACGTGCTACTAACGGCCACGTGTACCTCTAAAGAGGCGTCAAAACACTTTGCAAGCATCTCAAAATGAAGCGAAGTGAGCAAACGCACCATGGATTGGGATCCTGGTCTTGAGATGCGAGCCCAACCCGCTACCTACTGTTCCATGGCAGCCCTGCCAGAGGCATTCCACGAATCGCATGACGCCTGTAGTGCATGTTGCGCAGTATGTCACCGGCCACCGTAACATCCTTCCAAAATCATTTAGCACATTTAGATGACAGGTTTGAGATCATCTTTGAAAGTATATTAGACAATATTCATCTCATCTTGAATGGCCATACTGACTTGGAAGCCTCCCATTGCAAGACTGGTGGTGTTTTGTGTGTGAAGTATCAAGAACTCATTCAGTGTTTACAGAGTATTTTTGATCGTTTTGATCATTTTTCAGAGCAACATCACATCGGTTTGTATGGATGACATTGTATTGGATCCATTCATGGGTACAGGTGCTGTCAGCATTCTTTTTGTTTCTTAAGTTATAACACCGTGCGCTTCTACACCGATTTTGAAGTTAGTTGACACTTTAGGTGGGCTACTACTCTCGGCTGCTGAGTTCGGTGCTTACACTATTGGCACGGAGATCAACTATCAGATAGCGAAAGCCATTGGTCAGTGATTTTTACGATTGCCTTGGCCTTGAACCCCTGGAGTATTTTGATTCTCTTTCCGACTGTAGTAGATAATTGAGAACCCTGTTATCGGGCCAAACGTTTTTCTTCAAATGTGAGTAACTAAGAATGTCGTGATTTAGGAAAATCTTCACGTCATGACATGCAGATGCGATCATCCGAGGAGAGTGTGAAGGCAAATTTCGAGCAATATGGAACAGATCGATATTATCTCTGTGGTCTCCTTGCTGATGCTTGCTGGCACGATTTATGGGCAAGACCTATCTTTAACGCCATTGTTGCAGATCGTACGTTTATGATCACTTGTCAAAGCAGGATAGAACGTTCGTCTTGATTAATACCCTTCGAAATGCATCGACTCCACAGTCGAGGCATTTTAATATGATATATCGAACCAGACCGAGTCGCCGGCCCCATAAGGCGCAACGGACGGACGAATGTAAATACCAAATTTCTGCTCTATAGTGTATAACGTGGATGGATACTTACCTTCCGGTGCTGAACCTATCCATTTGAGTCTTAAGTCATTGTCTTATCCTTGCGACCGGGTCCTAGGCCCATTCACCTGTGTCGGGGAGTCAAAAGCTTGATTGGACTGGAATGGGTTGAAATTAGTTCGACGTTTGATGCCTAAATCATTCTGTAGGGTAGCAGATTTCATTTTAATGTTGTTTGTATCATTCACATGAACAAAGTTTTTATAGCACCATATGGAATACGCGAGAAAGGACGCAAGATCGGTATGAAGCCGAGAAAGGAGCACAGGACTACAGATAGCCATGACCAGTGAATTATTTGCCTTCTTACCTGCAACATGAGTCACGTTGATTGAGTCAATACGTTTAGTGAATACCACTTTCCGGAGAAAAAGCCGTACTCTTTGGAGAAAACGTTCACTGACTTATGCGACCTTGCGGCCAAAACACTTGTCATAGGGGGAAAGCTGTCTTTCTGGTTTCCTGTCATACTCGAAAGGTGCGAACTCACATTCGGCATGGAGTTAGAGTTTTAACATTCTTGAGGAATCATGTTATGGTTTGGATAAAATGCATGATATATTTAAGTTACTCTGAGGAATGCCTTCCCGTTCATCCGGCTCTACACCTTGTCGCTAATTGCGAGCAGCGACTTTCTCGGAAGACCAGCAGGTGCGTAATGGCTGCCTTTCCCAATATAGTGAACCCGATCTCCCGTGTTCACGTGAACAGTTTTTCAGTGGTCTGAGGGCTAATGATTTGCAGGCGACTGCTGGTGTATCAGAAGCATCGGGAGCCAGAGTCAGAGGAGCGGTCTTGGTATCCTGCGAATCACTACGAAAATGGAACTTTTCGAGATATTACCTTTGCGCCAAAGCGGATATCGTAGTTTGAAATGGAGCTGTTATGTTGTTACTTGTTGTTATTGGTTGTGTAAATATTTTATCAATCGATTCAGAAGGTCAACTGAAAAGAACTCATACCTTTGCCGCTCGAGCCAAGTGTTTTCGCAATGAAGCTCGCACGGTTTCAACTTTCTCCGCACCCTGATCGAGTGCACATTGGTACGAATGACCTACCTCGCACCTTATGTGCGAATACTTGGCGGACCATGTGCGAAGAAGTAATTAGCTGGGTGCTAGAATTCAGAGTGTTTTGGATTTTGGTGACCTGCTGTGAATGTGTGCCTCGTTCTGTAATGAGGTGGATTTCATGAATGAGCAATGGAATAAACGCAATACTATCGATAGAAAAGCATTAGCGGGTGAAAAGAGGGTGATACTCTTTCTTCTGCTGAAAAGGCAGGATAGAGGGATGGAGCGCCTTCGATCTCTTCTATCACAGCTACCTATGATGGCATAGTATGGAAACGCTGAATATTGTACATCATCATGAGACAGAATGCTCATTGAACATGCAATAAACGCGTCAAAAATGTGCGAGAATTGGCGTTTGCAAATTCAAAGCTGCAATGAGTACGTGAGAGGCTTATTGTTAGGCACATCCAGGAGTATTTTCGTTTGAAAGGTGTATGGACTGGCTGGTCAGCTCATTTGCTCGCTGGCTGTTATACCAATTTTGCGAAGACCTCTGAAGAAGTGTGTTTTCGCGGGCACCGCATTGGATTCTGCAGGGGCTAGGCTGTAAGTTAAATCGGGAGACGGTCGTTTGGCGCGGCCCCTTGGAGCTAATTTGCCAATGGAGCACTGCCAAAGCTCCTTCCCTGAAAAGGCTTAGGTAAATCTGGGAGGGTCCAGACGGCCCATGCGCCCCATTGGCAAATTAGCTGCAAGGGCCGCGCCAAACGACATACACTCAGCTCAATCAGGCACTCAATAGATGCGGCCGCGGTCTGTATGTTGATGGTACAGCACTGGCGCACTTCGCTCGACCATGTTTTTTTTGCTTTTGAAGATTGTCGACACATCGACAACCTTATGACATTCGCTATCGATGCCCTGCACCTTGATCATGAAAAGGATCCTTGGCACTCGAGTCGTCAAGTGACAGGACCACTGTGGGTGAAAACATTTAGTCATGTTCTTGACGGCAGAAGGCTTCGAAAGTGCAGAGCTTGTTACCCACGCGTGAGCACGCAACTGCTTGACTTGACCTCGCCTCGTTCCTCTTGACATTCTCGGGCTTTCCGTCGGCTATACAACACACTCACTGGCGATGAAAAGTGTGGCAGGGTCAAGCCTCCGCCGAGGAATCCTCGACAAGGGATGTCGTTTTCGGTCCGCGGGAAAGCAGGGGTCGTACTTGTTGATAACCAGTGATTAACGGTCCAAGGTGTAAATGGAGATCCGAAAAAACTGCCTAACTGGGTTAAAACCCGGAAATAATATATGATTTAATCTTTGCTTAAAAATCTCGAAGCACATTCAGAAAGCGGCCCCCACAAGAAGAGAACAAGGTAGGACCCAATTTTTCAAAGATAAGTGCTCAACACGATACTGGGGAGAAAAGAACGCATGGGCAACACAAAAGATGAACAGAGTCAAAGAGCAAGCTGTCAAAACTTATGTTGTGGTGCATAACTTATGTTGTGGTGCAAGTTCGATCTAGGTACCTTTACAGTTCACAATACCATACGACTACGGTAATAGAGTGCTCTTTATCCAGACCATGCACGACGTGACTCACAGCGAAGCCGCCCAACGCCTGTAGTCCTTTCGCTGGTCCGTTGGCACCGAAAATACGTACAAAGGAAGCTCTGAAGTTCATCGTAGTCGTGGGAAGCGGTATCATCCACGGGTTGCGATAAAACGAAAATCAGCTGAAGTGGGCTTTTTTCATATCTTACGACGATTACAAGAAGGTGAACTGATATTGGCGAGCCAATAGGATCGGATAGGAGCTAGTATTACCAAAAATGTGGAAGAAGTCCTCATGCATGGCGCATCCCGCAGCGAGGCCGGTCAACGCTAGTTGACACCCCCTTGGACCAGTGAGAGCAAAGAATGTGCACTGGAGGCATTTTGGACATGATGGATCATTTTTCTCCAAAGATTCGTGGGAAGATTCTCAATGAAAAAGTTTTCCTCAGTTGGCTCCCTTCAGAATAACTTTCTTTTTAGAGATATGGTATAGAGTAATCGTTGGAAAGCGGCAACCTCGCAGACCCCGCATAGCGAATTTGTTCTCATGAAGCTGAGCTTGAAGGAAGTTTTGACCATTTCAAGTGACACTTCGGAATATTGAAGATTGTCCTCGACTGGATTTCCATGTAGAGAACTACGCAACCATTAGGAAAATCAAGCAGCCTATGATTGGTCCAGCAAGTTAACAAGGAAACGGTTTGCAGTACTTTGAAAGATGAGGTATCAGTCAGCTTACAAGTGTTCAAAAATGCTCCAATTTACTAATTGAAAGATACCGCGCTCCACCACGATCGCCACATCGCCATTGCATTGCGACGCGACAATAGCACTGGAGCGCATTAATGACTTCGCCCTGGTTTCTAACTTTTTTATCTTTGTTCTTCATCCTTTATCCTTGCGCATTTTATCTTTATTTTTCATCCTTTATCATTGCGCATAGCTTGCATGATTTATACCCCTTTTCCTCGGTCATTGGAGGACGAGAACATATCCCATGGTCGATGATGGTTTCGTTCATGAATATAAGTACTGAATTTTGTTAGATTCGTATTTTCTTGCTTTGTCCGGAGTTTGGTTTCAGTTTTTTTATGTAGGCTCTTAATTGCTCTCAAGGTACTGTAAACTAATTAGACTCCACCTCTCAAAGTACTGTTAAAGTGTTTTTGGCACTATTCAATTATCACTACCCCACATATGGCGAGTTGGTCAAAAAAATAATTTTCGCTGAAACTTTGCCCAGAAGGGTTATTTGGGGTGCTGATCACGAATATGACATCAGTTTTTGGCGTTGGCGCCAAGTTGGTGCAATTGCACCACGTTGGTGTAGCAACTCGTTTTCACCAAAATCGCTGAAACTTTGCCCAGGGGGACTATTTGGAGTGCTCATCACGGATATGACACTGGTTTTTACCTTGAGCGCCGTTTTTAGCGCCTTTTCAGACTGCGCCAGTCACGTTCGTTTTTGCTACAGTGCTTATGAGAGCGTCATCTTTCCTCTGTCGTCTTTCATTTGATACTATCCTACAGACATCATTGCACACTAAAGTGTATCTTTTCGCCTTACCCTCAAAAATGGAAAGGTTATCCTCCTCCTTGAAGCTTAGGCAAAACTTGCGGGAACAGTGTGGTGTCCCTACTATATTAGCACTGTAATGGAACTTGACGACAGCAACGTGGTCCAGTTACACCAAATTGGCGTCAACGCTCAAAGCGGATGTCATATTGTGATCAGCACCCCATATACCCCCCTGGGCAGAGTTGCAGCGATTACTGTGAAAACGAGTTGTTGCACCAACATGGTGCAATCGCACCAATTTGACGCAAACGCCAAAAACGGGTGTCATAATTGTGATCGGCACCTTAATTAACCCCTCAAGGCAAGTTTCAGCGATTTTGGTGAAAACCAGTTGTTCCACCAACATGGTGCAACTGCGCCAATTTGGCGCAAACACCAAAAACGGATGTCATATTCGTGATCAGCACTCCAAATAACTCCCCTGGGCAAAGTTTCAGCGAAAATTTTTTTTTTGACCAACTCACGATATCTGGGGCAGTGATAGATGGATAGTGCCCTGTTTTTTCATGCCATCGTTAGATCAATCAGGTCGGCAACTAAGTCATTGCGGATTCACTCATAGATGGCTTTGGTTGAATATTTAGCTTTACTGGCGTAGGCCAAATGTTAAACACATATTGTCATCTGATCGTAGGCAATCCTGTTATCAATCAGTAAAGAAAGCTTCTTGATCGGTTGCATTATTTTCGTTTGGCGTGTGCTGAAAAATGGAGAATCAAAACATTCATTTTCGTCATGTATTGCTTTATTATTTCCTTAAAGGAAAAAACGCATCGCAAGTTCTCGAAAAGTTATGTGCTGTTTGTGGTGCCGAAGCCTTAAAAGATCGGCATTGCCAAAATTGGTTTGCCTAATTTCGTTCTGGTGATTTTTCTCTCAAAGATGAGAAACGCTCTGGTCGTCCAGTTAGAGTTGACAACGACCCAATCAAGGCAATACTTGATTCGTATCTTCACAGTACAAACCGTGAGATTGCAGAGAAGCTACAGGTATCACATACATGTATTGAAAAGCATTTAGAACAACTTAGGTACGTGTCAAAACTGGATATATGGGTGAAACGCATTTAATGCAACGCATTGACATTTGCGACTTGCTAAAGAAACGTGATGAAAATGATCCACTTCTAAAACGAATGATCACTGGCGATGAAAAATGGGTCGTTAACAATAATGTCCACAAAAAAGATCGTGGAGCCGCCCAGGTGAACCAGCTCAAATAAGAGCAAAAGCTGATATTCATCAAAAGAAGGTTTTGTTGTCAGTTTGGTGGGATTACAAAGGAATTGTCTACTTTCAACTCCTAACACCCAACCAGACGATCAATTCTGATGTCTACATTGCACAATAAACAAAATTAAGCAATGCAGTTCAAGAAAAGCGACCCGAATTAATTAACCGAAAAAGTGTTGTGTTCCATCATGACAGTGCAAGGCCACACACATCTTTGGCCACTCGGCAAAAATTATTGGAGCTTGGTTGGGATGTTTTGCCACATCCACCATGTAGTCCTGACCTTGCACCATCGGATTACTTTTTGTTTCAATCATTGCAAAATTCTTTGAGTGGTAAAAATTTCAGTAGTGATGATGAGGTCAAATCGTACCTAACTCAGTTTTTTACTGATAAAAACCAGAAGTTTTATGAACGCGGAATTATGATGCTACCTGAAACATGGCAAAAGGTCATTGATAAAAATGGGCAATACATTACAGAGTAAAGTTATTTAGTTCTATGAAAAAAAGTTCTTTGATTTTCTAACAAAAATCCGCAATTAATTAGTTGCCAACCTAATATTTGCAGCTTGGTTTCCCAAATGTTTGCGTAGTTCTCTATACGGGGATCCAGTCGACAATGTGTTTCATTTCAAATGATGGAACTTCCTTCGAACTTAACCGTATGATAGTGATTTTTTTTGCCCGCAGTTAGCAAGACTGACGCTTTTCAAAAATCACTCGGACTATATCATATCTCCAAAATGAAGAAGTTCTTTTGAAGGAAGTCAGACGAGGGAAAATTATCGAAGTGGCAAGATCTTCCCACGAATTCTTGAGAAAAATGATCCATTGTGTCCAAAATCCCGCTAGCACACATCTTTTGCTATCAAAGGTCCAAGGGGCGATTAGCAGTAGCCGGCCTCGTTGCGGGATGCGCCATGCATGAGAACTTCATTCACATTATTGGTAATACACACTCTTATCCACTCCGTATAATGGCTCGCCAGTACCAGTTTACGTTCTTGTGATTGTATTAAGAAATGAGAAAAGCTCATGCCAGCTGATTTTTCGTCCATTTCATGATTTCGTGCGTATTCATCCAAGCTGGTACCCGCCGATAGGTACCGCTTCCTACGGCTAATTGGTGAATTTCGAAGGCCCCTTGTGCGTGGTCTCTGTGCCAGTGGACCAACGGAAGAGCTATAGGCGTTGGCCGGCTTCGATGTGGATCGCGCGATGCGTAAGGCTTCCATCGACGATCCATCAGGTTAAAGCGTGTACTATTTCCGTGGTCGTCATGGAATTGTGTACTGTGAACAAGGTATCATCTATCGACCTCGCACCAGAGTCTAAGTTATGAGCACTCGGTTGCAGAAGCTTGACTTCTTGCCAACCTATCAAATCGATTTCTTCCAGTTTGACAGTAGTCCTGTGAATTCTCAAAATTTTGACGAGACTCATGTGGACCACGTACTACCTTTTTATTTACTATTATAAAGGCTTTTATCTACGGACAAAGCAAAACCATACCCAAAACAATATCCAAAAGGTCCAACTAACCACTTCATCAAAGCTTAGTCACCATTTGCTGCTCTCTTAGCGTCGTACAAACATGTCTGTTTCGTCGGTGTGCAAAATCGTGCTCACCTAACTTGAAGTGGTGCCGTGCGAAGCACAGCGTCTCCCGCGCGACACGCGCGGTACTTCATACAAGCGTTGAAGAAACGAAGTCGAGATTGGGGGTGTAAACCGATTGGTCGGATCTTCGCGCGGCCGCCCGCGGCAGGCGGCGCAGCGAGTGGGAGTGTTTGTAGTTTTATCCGTTGGAACAGCAACAACCACAATGTATAAGAAAGCAAAGCTTCCAACCTGCAATCTTTTAAGGTCCCTCACGATACCAGCCTCACTGCATACTGAGCGGAATTCCAACCGACTGTAGCAAGCCGCGCTGAAGGCGCCGCAAGTGCGATGCCGCGGAGAGAAAATTCGACAAATCGACCTCCACCCCGAGGATGACATGGTGCGGCGTTGTCTCAAGTAGGTAACTCTCATGACAAAAATATACTTCTCCAACTACTTCGAATATGAAAATAATCACACAAATACAATTCATACAATCTACAAAGGTTCACATTTCGTTCAAACTGAGTTATGAAGTCGCTATTAGACAAGCTGATAATTATTTTGGTCAAATATAGTCAAGTAACAAGGCAACCATTTCATTGTAAAGAGCAGGAGTGTCTGATGAGCCAGTAATAAACATGAGGATAAAGGAGCATGTTCGAAGTTTTTTTTTTCAGAGTTGCGTGCCTAAAAGGAAGGCGAGTGGTGGTAACATGAAGAAAATGACGAAGTATGGGGAACTGCTCGATGCACTATTACCAGATGTCGAGTTGGTAGAGTCATTCGTTAGCACCTGAAATCAGTTTGACTGAGGTATCTGCAGAATTCTTGAAAGACCTGAAAGGATTCCCGGGGTTAGAGCTTTCAATTCTCGGAAAGTGCTTGTGGTCTTACATGCCATGCAGTTGACTAGCGCTAGGGTGTATGCCGTCAAGACGGAGAATTCGCATGACAGCACGCGGTGCGCTACGCGATGGTTACGACTAAGGGAGCAGTATGTAATAGTTTGGCCCCGAAGCGATTAAGTTAAAAATTGGGCGTAGAACACCCAATTAACCTTGTGCGACTAGCTGTCAGAGCGTGGGTGCGTTACTCTTTCAACGCTCAATGTACCACATTGCCTAGTGCGTATGAGCCCCATGCCCCCTCCGCCTGCACCACCGCTAAGTACGAAGGCGGCCTTAGCCTTGCCGCGTCCATATCACTCCTACATATGTAGAAATGGAGAGGTTACCTGCGTAGAGAAATTATGCAACGTTCTTTTTTCTGTTGTACTGATGGGAACGCTTTTTGCAATTGGGGCGAGGATGCTAAATTCAAAGCTTTGGTCTCGGACGGGAGCCGAAGCCGTGCTCCGTACTTCTCACGCATCCATTTCGTTAGAATACCACAAGACAAATACAATTTCTCCTCTCCGTAAAGGAATCGTGCACGGAAAAGAAGTTTCTCTGTTAGCCATAAATTCATATTGTATTCGCTTGGTAAATGCCGCACGATTTCACAGTGAGAATGCGGCTAAGGCGCAGGGTGTATGCCGTTAGGACACAAAATTCGCTTTGCGGCGTTTGGTGTACGACGCGACTGTGCAGCTATGCGCTCCGCACTGGATGAGTCCTGAAGCGATGACAGTGCTCTACGACTCATTCTAGGTGTAACCGACCGCTTCAGGACTCAACCAGTACGGCGCTCATGGCTCGCACCATCACGTGGTGCGCTAACATCTCCTACCCTAAAGACATATACTCCTGAGACCCAGCTCTCCAAAGTGGTGGACAATGGGGCAGGACCTCCGAGTGGATGCCCTCCTCGTTGTCCGTGGCAGTCGGAGATGCAAAGCGGGAACAGAGAATCACGCAATCATTTCCACTTTGCGTGTACGACCGCGGCTTACGACGGCGCGGGCACCCGCTCGGAGGCCCCGCTCCATTGCCTGCCACTTTGAGGTGCTGCATCTTAGCCGGATTCTCACTCTTTAACGTGAAACTTTGCATGCGGTCCTTATTAGGCAATTGCCACAAAAATAAGTGGGTATAGAGAAACTTATTTTCCTATGCACAATTCCCGTATGAAGCGATGGAAGGAATATCGGGTGTAGCACACGGAGGGGGGGGGGGGGGGGTTCCAGTGTGTCCGTGACCATGACATTCACATCCTTGTAACACTTTTGCATCGCAGACCAAGAAAAAAAAGCTATTGCCTGTCTTATGAGGATTTTTGCTTGACAAGTTTGAAAACCATTTCCAGCAGTGCGACTAGCATACTACTGGGGAAAAACTGCGGATGAAGCAGTTTACAAAATTCATTTCATTCCTGTACAAGACCGACCCTGGTCTCACGCACGAACACCCCAGGTTCGGAAGAACTACGAAAACTTTACCTTTTTAATAAATCACTCGTTTGAAGTTTTTGCTTCTCTACCTGCACAAAAATTGTTCTCATTTTTGCCCTTCGACTTGGATACTAGGGCTGTTTATGCTTTCGCCTCCTTGAATAACGATAGTGTAGGAGATTCTGCCACTGTGCGGAGCATCAAATAAATGAAGGAAAGAAAGGAAGAAAGACGAGTTGTCCCTTCTGTTGTGTGTGGTGAAAGGGGTAGTTGAAAACCGTCACGGAGTTTGTCGCGGTAGACCCGCGCTCGATGCGACCTTATGGACCGATGAAAGAACGCCCGTCTCCTGGTTCTTTACGGTCACCGCTATTTGCTACACCTTTGTTTTCCCACTGAGGTAAATTACTAACGTGTTCCTTATCGTTAGCAACAGCGGTATCACAACTCGCACCACTGCATTAAATCCGCACAGTTTTTCATTTTCTAGCGTGTACCATGAGAGGCTAAGAATTTTTGAAAATCCAGGCGAGCTCACATGTGCACAGTTCACGATAATTCTGGTGCCTAGTCGCGCTCCACAAAGAATTTGGGAGTATTTAAAAACAGAAATGTGACAAAAACAAAGGAAATTTGCAAACACCTCTAGAATAAGATGATCCTGACCTTCGTCTTCGATGATTCCTTACACGTATGTATCACCACTGCCCTGCTGGCTGAAGCGTATGTGGGTGTAGTCCATCTTGAGATGGTGGTCGCCATCCCATTTACGGTTACGCGATTAGCGCTCACACTCGCGCAGCGGTGATTGCACATCCTTTGCCGTTGTGAAAGGGCTATCTTCTCACGAAAGGAGCCAAGATACCCATATTATCGTGAACTGTTAACTTGATTCACGCAATAGTATCTGTTATAATGGTTAAGAATTGAGTGAGGTGTCCATTGAGTTTTCTGGCTTTCTGGATTTTTCTGAATTTGCTTGAGCAAAAATTATTTTTTGGTGCACAAATTTACAGCAACCAGCCGTGGACACATTTTGAACAGTGGTCAATGTACATTCTTCCAAAACATTCTCATATACATATTGGAAACCCACATCAACTCCATACACATGAGTGTATTGGTGATCCGTTTGATTTTTCAATAAAGGTGATGAGGCACTAAACTATATACAACCCTCTCATCATGTATTATATCAGCGGTCTCCAATTATGACGCAATGAAAACAGAAAGCCGCATCCTTTTACACAGGAGGATAAAACTCACTAACAAGAGCGGTTAGTTCAAGAAATAAGGGAAGAGGAGAATAAAACTCACTAACAAGAGCAGTTAGTTCAAGAAAGAAGGGAAGGGGGCTGTGCTTTGAGAACCCTACAATATTCAATAGCGCATGGCCGAGGGAGTTTGGCCACACCTGCTGATCAAAATGATTCCAGTATAATTTTCTAATGGGCTTTTGAACAAAAATGAAATTGGGGTCTCAAATCCTCTAAAATTGCTGCAGGGGAAAATAGCAGGATATCGCCCGTACGATGTGGGCGCTCTCCCACGCCTCATGAAAGGCTTTGAAAGACTTCTGGAGCTGCAAACTGTGCCGTACACAGTTTCCTTGCACACCCTGGCAACAGTTTGTAGTCAACATACTTCTCACACCCATATACATCAACTAGTACATACTCCTAAATGAATGCATACTTCTGATTCATGACTTCATACAGCATGGGTTCAACATGAACTTTTTCACTTTCTTGAAAGGGCGTTCAATTAGCAAGTGACAACAGTATTTTCGTTCATAGAATTCGACCTAGTTCCTAGGTAATATATTTCTGCGTCACCATGGCAGTACAACCACACGATCAATGCCAGCCAAGGCACGGAAATTCGTATCGCGTTATATAGGTTCTTACAATGAAAAGCTTAATAAAAAACAATGAATTGATCACTTTCTACTTCGAAGGAATCGTCCACGGAAATCCCGTTATCTTATTTCCCTTCAGAATCAGTGTATTAAATAAAATACTCCAAGGAAAACACAAAAAAAAGTGAAAAATCCCTTCTGTTCTGATTACCCACTTGAAAATATGGAATAGAAGCAGTCGGTTTGAATTTCCGTCAAAAGATCTTGCAGCGGTCACCGATGAGCAAATGGTTTCTTGTCGGTCGGAGACGCAGACAGTAATTGGGCGCACTTCCTCGCGATCACGCATTTGCTCCTCAGCTCTCCATGGCCGGCACCCAACTGGAAGCCACACCCCGTTGGTCCCAGACTTTGAGGAGCTATATCTCAGTCGGATTTAATTTTTTCGCGGAAAACTTTGCATGCGGGCCTCAGTAAGCAGAAAGAACAAATTTGTATGGGTAACAGAGAAACTCCTGTTTCCATAGACGACTCCTTTCAGATACCTCGTGAAAAATTGCCTGCCTCAACCCGAAAGAAGAGTGGAGTCAAGAACTGCGGATGACAAACCAACAATACAGACTAACGGCCACGTCTGTCATTTCTAACCCCCAACTGGAGGTTCTCTGAACGGCTGATCGAAGACGATCAGGTGCGGATCCGTTCGAAAGCACCGCGTGAGGAGTCATTTACGTATTCAGGAGGGAGAACTATGGTGACTACATTCGGCGCTAGTATGTACAAGGAAACGGTGTGTAGCTGAGAGTCTTAACAAAGCTTTCTTCTTCACACAAACGATACCTCACCTGCTGTGCATGACCGCTTCACATCACAGATTGACGTGGCTCTGACCGAGTCTTTAGCTACATACACATGTTGCGCGATAAAAAACACGACTACGAAAGGGTCATCAGAGAGAAGAGAGGTTCTACTGGTTTTCCAAACAATTTCGTCTTCTTCTTGATGCCACTTCATCGAGCATCTTTACTTGCATACATTATAATCGACGAGATTAGCCCCCGAGAATTCAGGTACACTGATCCATGGTTTTTGCACAGGATGCGGAAAATGGACTGACCCCATATTAAGCCCACAGTGGTAAGAAGAAAAAAGGTATAAACCAGAATTTCACTAATCAAAAAAACTTCATAATTAGTTACCAAAACTTGATACCTTCCCTCTGGCCTGACACAACAACAAAGACGGTAACTGTGCGCAGAACGAAGGTGTCGGGGAAATTCGCCGTGGGTCGTAGGTGATGTAGGCTACAGAATCGATGGATTGTGAACAGCAGCGCAAGAGTTAGGGGGCATATTGCTGCAATACGATGCGGCAGAGCTCTAGAATACCACTACTTCGACATTATACGAGACAGAGTCAATCAGCTGAACCAACTCAACGATGTTATCAGAAGGCGCACACACCAACAGATAACGTCTCACTTCGGACCCATTTCGGGCGCGAAAAGCCTCCACGACGTCAAAACCTCGACGTGACGATCACCTGCAGCCGACGGCAGAGGCTTTTCCTCGCCGTCTTCGCCAGAGTGTACAGGACATAGGCGATATTTCGAATTCTTCAAACACGTGATGAGTTGTCTGTGGATCGCCTATACCTCGAGCAAATTCATGATGATACCCTATTCCTCGTTTACATGGTAGGACTTCGTCAAACACTTGCGCCGCCACACACGCTTCTGCAAGCTTGAAACGGCTAATTATTAGGGAGACCTCGTGTGGGAATGAGTGGATGAATCCACCCTAGAGAGTCGGTACATGACCACCGATCTCAAGCTAAGCGAAGCCCTCCAATTACTCGCAGTTGCACTTTTACGAATGAATCAACTTCTTGGGACACAATGGTGACACTGACACTCAGCTTACTGTTTCTTGCGCAAGATTTGAATGTCTACTAATTCAATTCGAAGTGAATATTTCTGATGACCAAGTACTTCTTTTGATCGTCCTGAAGTCAGAAAGGAACTCACTGTGACATTACCAGAGGACGATGAAAGCAACTTCGCCGCATCATCTGAAAATGATCGTCATTTCACCAAAGCGGTTAAGCTTCCTGCATGGTTCCCTTAAGTTTCTGCTGCATAACTGCCATTAATGTACGATGCGTTGTATGATGACTGGTATGCCGTCACCGCGCTCGGTTTCCTCATAGCCTCCTGCAGTTTAGACATCGTAATTAAACCTAATGAAATAGCAGGCATTAAAATGACCTTTTTGAATTTTGGACCTATTTAACTCAGTCAGGTATTCATTCACCCTCCTGCAATTGTAGCTTCAACAAGGTTCTTGAGGAAATTTTCAGGTACCCTTATAAATTATATAGCCTATTCCCTCGTTGCTTACCGTTTAACTTTGCGTTAAAACCCCTGAGCGCAAAGACCTTCTCCTTGCAAACCTCCTCCAATGCACGGCCAAAGTCGGCCGCGTGCTATCGTGGACGAGCTGAAGGTGCGCTTCCCAACATTTGTATACCAGACCTAGTCTCTTAAAGGTAGCCCACCATCAAGTATGTTTCCTTGTAAGAGCAAACTTCATAAATCCATGAAAGAAGAGCGTCATGCCCAGAAGGCTTTAACAGCTGCAAATTTTTTAGAGTTCTATTTTACCCTACTTGCATCTACTGGTTCAAAAGTACTCTCGATCGCGCATTTTGTTGAATTATCGAATTCCTATGTCATGTCCCGTTTAGTTCAACCACTCCCATTCTTCGAGACCCGCTAATTTGCACCATACCTGTTTATGTGGCTTACCTACTTTCTGGGAGAACTAACGCATCAACATGAATGCTAGCTGATTTGTGAGTTGTCGCGTTAACCCAATGGTTGAGGGTCTACAGACGTCTCGACAAATTGTTAGTGCATGTTTATTCTGTGCAAGCCAACCATACATATTGCAGTTCCGAAACTTCCTATCACACGAAAGTTTGGAAGGTTTGTAATGCTGCTTATGATAAGAGGGCTCTTTTTTACTCCAGAAAACTGATCAATGCTCGGAATGAAGTATACTTTGAATGAACTAACCAGCGTAAGCGAGAGAACAAACAAAAACGAGTGCTGCTATGAGCCGACGATCAATTTTCCTCATTTGGCACTCGATCTGAAACAGTCACAATGAAATTTATTCCGAGCACTTCTTCACCAAGTGAAAAGCCGTGGAGCGTAATATATAGAGCAGTGTGTTACATCATCTGCTGTGCACTAACACAACTGTATCAAAATCCGTTCTCTATATGCCATAAAGGAATGGTACTGTAGATTACGGTCCAGCGCATTGTCGAACAAATCTCTTCGAGAGGCGCTAGAGGTACTGTAAGATGTGCATACTAGAGACAGCAGAGATAAATTTATTCCGTTGCTGTGGTATATGAGAATACAGAGAATACGAGTATGGGGCAGTGGGCTGGAGATCAGCGATGCACGCTTTATAAAGAACAGAATTCTCACAACACTTTTCTAGCTTTTCATCTCACTGATTGAATCGACTAATTCAAGCGTGAAAGGGCTAAGATTAACAGAAAAAATTACAGCTGTTGTGCAGCTCGAGAAATTGACCACAAAATTCGAAAGTGAACTAGCTGTAAGGGCGGTGACGAAAGCAGGAGCTTTCCTGCTTTTTGGAGTCCTTTCTTTCTGCCCTTGAGCACCTTGGTAGCACCGTCTCAAAGTATTTTCAAGTGATCATCTCTGAGCTGCAGGATTTGCATTTTTTCGGAATTTGCGGCTAAATGCTTACACGGAGCTTCCAAGAGAAAATTAAACAGCTTGATGAAGGATGTACCAAGAGATTCGAAGTAAGTATCCATGTGGGTAGTGTACGTGATAGCTCGCCACGTGTTGGTGAAGCTCAGCGTCCAGCTAAGGTCGAGGAGAGGTCGGACACTTGAGGTGATGCAATGATGGCCATATTCACGGAAAACACATCAATAGCGTCGTGATTTCAACATATACGTAAGGAAATAATGTGTGACAAATGTAATGCAATGCAAATAACGCGATGTGCTATAACATTTGGAATATGTTTATAGTCACATTGTGTGAACACTTGAATACAGCTTCATGGGGCACATGACACATCAATCCATTCTCAGGGAAACGGTTTCCGTAATAATTGGCATCGATGACGCAAATCGCACACAAACATCGTTGCTGAAGAAAATCTTATTCGCTTAGCGAGACGTGTTCGTGCCAGTGAATGTCATGTCATATCTTAAAAAAGAAAGGTGCTAAAAGGCCAGTCATGAATAGGCCACGTAGGTCTGAGCCAGGGCAATTAAGCATCGTGTAGTGTGATCGAATACCAATTCAGGTAAAAGAAATCTGAAATCCCGCTTTTGTTATTTTGTTCAGCGACAGTCTGAAAACGGCATCCTTGGTAAATCAGTTATTGTCCGGCTCGCACAAGCCTTTTTTTCTCCCACTGTTACTTCAATGCTACATATCAAAGACACCGTTGTGAGTAATTTCAGCCCATTGCTGAATATGAAGGTAGAATACTAACAAGGTAAGGACCCGAGATCGAAGTGACCATTCGGAACGGGATACATATGTTCCGACGTATTTACGAACGCTGATCTCGATCTGTATTCGAAATTTGCAAAACGATTCTCTGAGCGGAGTTATGGAGGTTTTTTTTTTGAAAAAAACAACACTAATATGGTAGGTTTGGGAGCCCATAGCACGCAAGCCAGACCTTCTTGCGCAAAACCAGGGAGATTTTCGCGTTCAGGGAGTCAAATTACCCCGGAAGACAAGTTTTTAGCCAATTCGAGAATTTGACCAAATTTCGGAAAAATTCACGGGCTATTATTAGGTGGCAGCACATTGAACAAAGGAGAAGTCGTTGACCCTTGCCTAGGAAATGCTCCTATTTGACGCTTCTTTCGTACATTTAGTGCGATGGGCAAGTGTGAAAGGTATGTGTAGGCTATCTTGTTCAGGTTGCAGGGTTTTCTGTAGAAGAAAAGTCAAAATCTACCACTTTATAACCTGGCCACCCCCGATTTTCCAAGTTGGACCAAAAACTGGATTTGGCTGAAGATTTGCACAGAGGAGTAATTCGACCCCCTGTGCACGAATATCATAATCTTTTCACGCAAAAACGCCTAATTTCGTGTGGTACGGGATTCTCTTCGACTTGGTATCCTTCCCTTGTGAGTTATGTTAGCAGTTATAAATAAAGTGGCAGAGTAAATGATGGGTGTGATAGGTACCAGTCCAAGGAAACGTCCAGAAGTGGAAGAAAAGCACCTACTGACAATGAAACACAAAATGCAAAAGAATTGCACCTACGACCCCTCTCCTGCAGGAACACTACCACTGAGCCGCTGATGCCGTTGACTGCTCAGCAACGGCCATGCTGATGAACCGTTCATTCAAAAAAAACCCCATAACTCCGCTCAGAGAATCGTTTTGCAAATTTCGAATACAGATTCGAGATCAGCGTCCGAAAATACGTCGGACCATATGTATCCCATTCCGAATGGCCATTTCGACCTGGGGTCCTTCATTTGTGAGTAATACAATAGCAGAGAAACAACCGAAGGGGAGGTATTAGCCTCAAACCAGGAACCTCTTTCTATTACTGACCCCTCACGCCCTGAGACCACGTTTCGTCACTGATCGTCTGTTTAATAAGCGCTCCCCATTTTGTGAAAATTTACGTCTCATGACCTTCTCACGATCGAGTACTACCCAGGCAGAATTTTAGAATACGATCATCCCCTTTCAAAATCAAAATTTGCCCCGTTGTGGATTTTCCGCCAGGTCTCACCCTGTATGCCACGATTGTGGAGCAATCACAGTAGAGGAAGCCACACAAGGAAGGTTTGACCGTGGAGCGCTATGTAGCCAACGGTTTATTGATCTGGCCTCAGCGTGAAATACAAGCGTAATCTCGATGTCTTCCAAAGTTTCAAAAAAAAATACAAGCGTAATCTCGATGTCTTCCAAAGAGTGCCAAAGGAGAGATGGGGAAGACGCTCTTGAATAGTAGAATAAAAAAATTGCTATTTCTACCGGTTCTTACCGGTCCATTCGGTGAGTTCACTGCTTTCCATTTGGGGCATATACCTAGGGTCGAAGCCTACAGAACTGATCAGCATTTACTTGTTTATTTTTTACTTTATTCTGGTAGTAATGCAACTTTGAAACCTACTCACCTACTTGCTTCGGAGCTCAAGCTTTGACGCCTAAAGAATTTAGAAATTCCATGTTTCTTATTCCCTTCACAGTCATTGTAGTGGATATAGTTTTTGGACAGAGAGACAAAAAGGACCAGAAAACTTCCTTTGATTTTATGCGGTGACGGGATATCTCAAAAATCGAAATGAACAAGTCCCCACGAATTCGCCTTCAACAGGGTTCCGTGCCCAATACTCAGCCCGTCCACGCTTCTTAAACTCCCACTAGCGTGTACGTCCCTAGTCTTGATTTTTGGCCTCGCGAAATGGTAAGACATGTCACTACCGAGTTCGCTTTCCTCCAAGGAATTCGACGGGTGGTTTCATGAAAAGCTTCATCAGACCTGTTCACGCTCAGAGGAGATCCTGTTCACGCTCAGAGGGGACCTTATTGATAACTGCTTTTTATCGCCGCAGCTCGCGATCGAAAGTTACTACAAGGATGCTGATTTATGGGCAAAAGCTTTAGTATCGGACGGAACTCGAATCCGCACTTCATCCTTTCCGGGGATATGTGCTAATCCATTGCACTACCGACACCACCTTCACCTTAACTCAGCTTTCTGAATGGTATATTTACCATAGCTTATCAGCACGCACACGTATAACGTGGAGCCGGTTGGCCAACATGGGCATCGAAACGTGAAGCTGAAAGCTCTAGCATTGATTTTGATATTATATTACTATTTTGATATAGTATTGATTTTGATATTATATTACTATTTTGATAATATCAAAATCAATACTAGAGCTTTCAGCTTCACGGTTCGATGCCCATATTGACCAAGCGGCTCAACACGTTATACGTGTGAGTGCTGATAAGCTATGGTAAATATACCATCCAAAAGCTGAGTTAAGGTGAAAGGGGTGTCGCTAGTATAATGGATTAGCACATATCCCCGGAAAGGATGAAGTGCGGGCTCGAGTCCCGTCCGACACCGAAGCTTTTGCCCTGTTCCCTTAATTTTTTCGCTGGCCTGGACCTTAACCCACATCCTAATTTTCTATCAATGCAAGGAGACAGAAACAGTCGATGCCAGAAGAAGGACCACTGTTTCTCACATGCAAAAGTTCACAGTCCTTTTGAAGGTGAATACGTTAGAAGCTCTCCGATATACATGCAATATTTATATTGTACATAGTGAACTGGCAACGAGATGAGATCAAAAGGAGAGGATGCTGACAACACTCGAAAGCCAGCAGTATGATTTGCAACCACTCTCTCGTGATCCTGGAGTCGAAAATCCGGAAAAGATCCCAAATGTATTTTTGCAGATCCAGGTTATCGAGAGGATTTTAGAACTGTGAAGTCATAAAGTGCAAAGAAAAGCCTTATCATCTTCACAGGCTTCTTCGCTATGCAATATCCACCTCTCAAACAGTTCTTGCGGATGGCAATATACATCACATTACCATTACCTTTTAGATATTAAGACCTTCGGAGATACATACATCATGAAACACCCACACACCGGAGCTCTCCCTTCGCGCGCTAAAGGCGTCAGGCAGGCAATCCGACTGGTTATCTTAGAAGGTACAGAAGCTTTCTTCGTGCCTCTAATGTCTCCCAGCAGCAAGAGGAGCCTTTCCATGTATGATGAGTTCCGATTTTGGGTGTAGAAACTCGCGACTCGTCTGAGGTGACCCCTTGCCGCCTGCGAATTTTGACATACGAAACCCTTTTTTCAAGGTGGCAAACTAAGGTGAGCAGTCCCTCAAAGAGATGAAAGTCGGGAAGAATGTGACGAGTTATGAAATGGGTTGAGCTGCGTCTGTTCAGCTCATGCTAAAATTACAAATTAGTATCATCAGCATTTCTTGAACTCAGGGGAGTGCTTTACTATGGCGGCCGTAACTCTTCAGGGGCTCCTCCGTCTAGCGATGGTTACTCTGGTTAGGATTCTTCCCATATACTTGACGTCGGACATTGGTTGCGAATGTCACACGGTTTTCAATTGATATTCACAGAAGAAAAAAGCTATTTCCCATTCCTAAATGTAGCACTGCACAGCCACTCCAGAGATCTTCCCTCAGAGAGGCTCGTTCTGTGCGCATCAAGCACAATGAAACATCCTAAGCAATGCTCCTGTAAAAAAATGGAGCCGGGCATTTCACTGGAATCGTGTAATTGGATGGCACGCCGTTAATTAGTAGCGGCGTTTCAGGGCTTCTCAATAGTCTTCAACACTAATGAAAGTGAAGTTGCCAACATTTGTGACCATCCCTCACAGCTGTGAGAGGTGTCGTTTCATGCTGCTTCGCCTCACTTGATGAATTTGCTTAGTTTGAAAATTTAAGATTTATGCTGTTTACGCTGTCCTATGCCATGGGCACATCCACTGATAACAGCGTTCTTGGGCGACACTACTTTGACACCTGTGGCAGAGAACGTTGGAAGCAAAGTAGTGGTAAAGATGCTGCGGATAACATTTGAAGATACTACACGGCTTGCATTCATAACACTAAAAACAATCAGTGCTTTAGGATTGCAGACGTCAGACAAAACTGTCCCACGCACCTCACCATGAAAAGAGATCATTTCCACACCGTTCGCGTAGCATTCTCTTAGATTGTGCCGAGCGATCTCTCTTTTTCCAATCATTTAGACATACAGTACCCTTCTGCACGCCTCCTGCATCGATTTATCGAGGACTCATAAGCGATACCCCCCGTAGCCTATCGACCGGGTCAGTACCATTTTTTGGATCCCACTACCACTTTCACGCACTCTATGAAACATCTGAGGATAGACATGTGTTCCGGGCATGTGAAACTCACGGTGAGCATGCCCTTGAGATCGACTCTACAAATTCACATGGGCTTTTTTATAGTTTCCATCATGCGGATGATACATCATTTATTCCACTTAAATGCGCCAAAAAAATGCATTACGGTCACCTTATCACCCATACTCTTGTATTTTTAGTCGCAAGAATGAATTTGTTGGGAACGACCTCCCTTCATATTTACTAAAGAAGTCGATGTTACTATACCTGTTATCCGTGCAGGTGCTTCATAAAGTACAGTCCATTTCACAGCGCTAGATAGAGCGTGGAAGTCCATAGGCCATGCCCTACCAAGAGCTCCGAAACGGTCTATGCGCAGAAATGCAGTGAAATTCAAAAAAAAGTGCAGAAACACTGACTCCAGTTTAGGTTTTTTCCTGCATAACGATAATTGGCCAGCGACAAAATCGCACAGGAGACGTGCAGAAGGGTTCTATGCTGTCTAACTTCATCCCTCACAGGACTTCCTTGCTTTTCATCTCACGATAAAATGCCTCAAATTTTGAGCAATTTGAAAGCATATTCCACGGTCAAAACGGGATTCCGCTACTTTCGCTGTAAGATGGAGTAGACCTAAAAGGGAATGATGGTGAAAGCTCCAGAGCCAGTGAGGTAATCAGCCCAATCAGGCAATTAGGGGCAAATGTGCCTCAGAGCAAGTTACAGTCGGATCCATCATTCAATATGTTTTGCGCACAAGGCCGGAAATGGATACTGGGTCGCACTATAGAAGGTGGCAGCTCGAGATTTATCTAAGTGGTGCAGTATGGGGAGGGATTATCTGAATTTTGGTTTTCCGAGATCATATTAATAAATGGTAAAAGAAGTGGCAGGCTGGACAAAGCTTTCGACAAGTCCTTTGCTAGTGTATAAATTAATGCAAAAGATTCATAATAAAAGAGCTCTAGAAACATGGTGACCTTGTCCTCCCTGAAAAGAGTGACTAACAGTAAGCTTTTTCTGGGGTCTCGTGACCTGAGGAATGCACAAGACAGCTCATCGAATAGCTGAAGACTCTTTTGAGTCGGTAGCAGGCGGGGTAATAGAGCTCACATGATTACATACAATATTTGCTGGAAAAATAATGAGCAAAACGCGAGACGTCCATGAATAATCACTGACATCATCTGCAATGCTACGTGAAGTTATCGGATGAAGAAAATAATTGCTACAGATTTCAGCGAAGACCGTACAATCACACGATATCAAAATTTACGAACATTGGACACCTAAGTACAGAGACAAAACGAGCAAATGAAAGACGGCGCAAGTTAAATCTCGAGGAGATTAGTTGTAAAAGCCGGGCAATACTCAGAATATTCGATGCTTGTTATCGGGCAGCATGCAGTTCTCAGTTTTACGTTTCGTGGTAATGTAATTCCTTTCTTCATGACATCACAAGTTCAAGCGGCTAGTACAATTTCAGTTTAGTTCATTACTAATTCTCACGAGCTCTGTTTCGTTGACTATGAATGAATATCAGTAAGGGGGGGGGATGCTAGGAAGGTAAAGGGTGGTGCCGCTGCCACCGGAAGGTCCGTGGGCCAGATTCGGCGAAAGGCTCGTTCGGGCTACCCGAATCGTCTCTCTCGGCTAGGGTACTTGCTTATTATTCAGTTTAGTTCATTACTAATTCTCACGAGCTCTGTTTCTTTGACTATGCATGCTTATTCCGTGCTCCGTGCTTATTATGTACGAAGGAGATTCGTAGAAAGAGAAAATCAATGTTGATTATTCATTGGTGATCGTTATAAATCGATCCAATTCCTTGAATGTTTAAAAGCTGTTCAAACCCCGAATAGCAGTGGAGAAGCGGCAAAAAGGGATCGATCGGTGTATGATTTAATCTTCTCATTGCTTAATATACCGTTATGACGTTACTTAATATACCGTTATGACGTCTTGATATACCGTTATGACGTCATTACTTAATATACCGTTATGACGTCATTTTACGCACCGAGTCGCCTTCACAAACACTATTGTTTCTAAACAGCAATATGGAATGGTAGTGGGGCAATGAATAGATTTGTCTAGTGGGGCAATGAATAGATTTGTCATCACCACGAGCGAGTTCGCGACCAGGATTTTTCCTGTCAGCTGCTGCTAGGTAAACAAACACTCCATCCCCTCTAGAGCTGTTACTTAATAACAAGCTTGGAGTTAAAAGAGTTTAGTGTTTATCGGCTCGACTACATAGGTAATATCTGTCACATTACAGAAAATACGAATGAAAGTGAATTAACATGCTTCAACCAGCGCTCCAAAACGGGAACCCATGAAGTTGCCACGAAAAGGTAGATTTAGAGATTGATTCATGGGTCCTTTTTATTAATATGATAATATTATTATCTTTATAGTGAGTGTTTTGACATATGACGGCAATTAGATGAATCGTCCACGGAAGTTCTAAGTCTTTCACCGTCATATTTGTGCTATATTTGCTAACTAAGGTAACAAAGGGGCGCACGTTGAATACAAGAATCCAACTGAGATAGAGCATCCCAAAGTGACGGCCGACAGGATGCAACGTCCGAGTGCGATTGGACGCTAGAGAGCTGATGAGCAAAGAGGGGACTGTCAAGTGATCAGGGACACAGAGTAAGAAGCAAAGCAACATTGCAAAAAATTTAAACTGCTCAGTGGCCCCTAGCGGATTTTCAAATGTTATGGCGAGGACTCAAACGAGTTGCTCTTTTGCCAGTTTTCCTATTTCTGCTTCAGAATGAAGGAAATTTTTCGTTTCTCTACGCGTTTCTGGTCATGTTCTTATCAGGTAGGGTGATTTTAAGAGGAGTTGCAACCATGGAATTCTAGTGGATTCTTTCAATGCATTGCACTGCTTCTATGCTAACGAACACGGAAATAGCTGAGGAGATGAAAAGTAAAAAGGCTGACTACGCGTGAAATTGACTTCAAAACCCTGATGAATATTCCTAGAACAAGAGCAATATATTCGGTCATTTTGACTTTTTTCAGAAAGGAAACCCTCAGCACACGAGTGTATCAGCGATCCAGGGAGTAGCTATTATCACATGCTTTAGGAACGAAGGCTGTGTGACGTTATTATTCCGCCTTGTTCAGAGCCTACATTCCAGCAATGAGTAGTTTTGTAGCCTTGGAAACAGGTGTGCGATAACTACGACACGAGCCTGAAAGAGCAACAACGAAATAAAATAAAATAATAAAATGGAATAAAAACGAACGAGTGCTGAAAATTTAAATTGGGAAGTTGTGATGTACTGAAGCATAGCACCTTCCGGTCTTGCACTGAACTAACAATGTTGTCAAGTTTCTCACCATGCACCATGAGGAGCCATGGTGTATGAGAACTACTGTAGCAATGTTCGAACTAATTGGGGCACTGAACAAATGCTCATTCAGTTGGATTCAAGACCGCATGAAAAGGACTCTCATTTATAAGCCACGAATTACATGTATCATGTGTCGTCAATCGTGTGACCATTCTGCATGGCCATAAATATTGAATACTTTCAAGGAAAGTAACGATTGCTTAGTCAGTGCGTGAACGAGCGCAGAATTTCTCATGCAGAATGTTCAGAAGATGAAATTAAGCAAACGCTATTTCTATGGGAACATGAATGACAAAACGTTTGTGTATTATCGTCGCCCACGCGTGATTAGAGTCACAGCCGGAGAAGTAGAACAACTTGTCAATAGGATTATGAACGTTGAAATCTGAAAACAGAGAGACTTCAATTTTTTATTTCTGCATTATGAACGCTGAAATGAAAAAACAGAAAAACTGCAATTTTACATCATTGTTCTTCATTTCTGCTATAACCTCTGTTGTAGGCCTTCCCGGTGAATGAGGATGATCTTATTTAGTGCACACTTTGGTATCGTTTGACCTTTACAGCCTGTGATTTGATCGTGCCTATAGGTTGTTTGACTAAGGATTTGACCAGGCCTTCAGGGTATATAAACCCGCCATTGTTCTATTACTCAGTTCACTTGTTCGTACAACTAATAAACGACTTCTACGTCGTCTCGCTGTCCTGCACTCCACAACATCTGGCGATCAGGACTTCTCTACCCACCGCCAACAACGAATTCAACGCCGACGACCGCGCACCGCATCTCTCAACTTACCGGATTCCCGACGTGTCGCCATGGATGCGAAGACTCTACAAGCCATCCTGGACGCTCAAGCACTAGCCCAGCAGAAGATGCTTCGAGCAATTATGGAGGAGATGAAAGGGATGTTTTCGACGGTGGGGACCAGCCCGTCGACAGCTCCCACCACTTCGGCAGAGTTCATCACGAATTGGCCGTTTGCCAGAATTCACGCACGATCCGAATAATGGCTGCACCTTCGACGTCTGGTACAGCCGCTACGAGGACATCATAAGGCGAGATGGGGCAACGCTCGACGATGACGCGAGAGCCTCATCGTCTCAAAACTGGACGCCGCTGCCTACGCCCGTTTCACCAATCATATCTTAACCAAAAAGGCTGCTGAGTTGCCACTCGCGGACACCGTGAAGACGCTACAAGAGCTGTTCGGACACAACACATCAGTCTTCGCTCGTCTTACGCCTACCTCAGAACCCAATGCAACGGCGAAAGTCTGCGTGACTACACGGGACTGGTGAACCGACGACATGAGATGGCCGAGTTCAGCGCGATCACCGCCGAACAGATGAAGTGCCTTCTTTGGATTTGTAGCTTCGCTGCTCCGGAATACGCCGAATCACGCACCCAAGCGCTACGCAAGTTGGAGTGCAACCCGCAAACTACGCTCAGGGAGCTCAGCACGGAGATTCAACAGATCCTGGACATCCCACAGGATGCGAAACTCCTCGGCAGCTCACCCTCAGCACCGAATGTCAATGCCGTAAATGCTGAGAAGAAGCATAACAAGGGGCCGTCCTCACCATGTTTTCGCTGTGGAGGAAATCACTGGGCCAAGGAATGCAACTTCATGGAGAAGAGCTGTCATGCCTGCGGTCGCACTGGGCACAAGAAGGGATTCTGCAAGAACTTCAATGGAAAGAAAGCGGAATCCGAAAAGGGAACACCGCCGAACGAACAACGCAATCATCGTCGCTTCCACCACCACGGACACTGCTCCTATTGAACGCATCTACCGGACTGTGAAGATAGATGGAACTCTCGTCCGCATGCGCCTAAATACGGGAGCCGACGTCACTCTTCTGGGCAGCAAGGACTGGACCGCTATGGGTCGTCCAAAACTTCTACCATCGTTATTCAAGCTGAAATCGGCGAATAACAAGCCAATCAACGTCCGTGGTCACTTCGAATGCACCTTCACCATCGAGGGACACCAAGGAAGAGGATACTGCCACGTGGCCGACTTTGCCTCACTGCTTGGCCTTGACTGGATCGGGCAAGTCAAGCCACTCTTCCAACGGCTTACTGTAGACATCACATGCAACGCCATATCCGCAACGACTATTGCGACGCAACGCATGTCCCTTATCAAGCGACTCCAAAAACTGAAAGTGTTTGCAGCAGGACTAGGATGCTGCAACAAGTCGAAAGCTTCTCTCAAGCTGAAGCCAAATACGACGCCTGTTTTTCGAAACGCTCGTCCAGTCTCCTACGCCGTTCAACCCCGGATCTCACAAGAAATCGACAGGCTGGTTGCTGCCAAGGTTCTAACATCAGTCGACCACTCCGACTGGGCTGCGCCCATGGTCGTTGTTCAGAAGAAGAATGGATCCATTCGCCTATGCGCAGATTTCTCCACAGGTCTGAACGATGCTTTGGAACAGCACCAGCATCCACTTCCAACACCAGAGGATATCTATGCCAGGCTCAATGGAGGAAGATACTTTTCGCAGCTGGATCTAGCCGAAGCGTACCTCCAAGTGGAAGTGGATGAAGATTCCCGACATCTTCTGTCCATCAACACACATCGCGGACTTTTTCGACTCAACCGCTTACCTTTTGGGGTGAAGTCCGCGCCGGGAATCTTTCAGCAACAAATGGACACTCTGATCACTGGACTAGAAGGTACCGCTGCCTACCTTGACGACATCATAGTAACTGGAAAGACCCTCGACGAACACAACACGCGTTTAGAAGCTGTCTTTCGAAGAATATACGACTATGGATTACGAGTACGCCTTGAGAAATGTTCATTCCTGCACACCGAAAATAGGCTACCTGGGTTTTGTGAACAACGCCGAAGGACGTCGCCCAGACCCTCAAAAGATCGACGCAATCCACAAGATGCCAGTGCCGAAGGACGTCACACAACTTCGCGCATTTCTGGGATTGGTCAATTTCGACGGGTCTTTTGTGAGGGATCTACACAATCTACGGGCTCCACGGACGCTCTCACCAGGAAGGAGACTACTACGCATGGACACCGAGTGCCAGTCTTCATTTGACCGCATCAAAGCGACACTCAAGTCAGATCTACTTCTGACGCACTACGATCCCAAGCTTCCCATCATTGTTGCCGCAGACGCTTCAAACTTTGGAATTGGAGCTGTACTTTCGCACAGGTTCCCGAATGGAACGGAAAAGGCTGTGTACCATGCAAACCGTACCTTAACGCCAGCCCAAAAGAAGTACAGCCAAATCGAAAAGGAAGCACTCGCCCTCATTTTTGCGGTACAGAAGTTTCATCGCTTCATCCATGAACGTCACTTCATTCTAAGGACGGACCACAAGCCGCTCATATCGATCTTTGGGAGTAAGAAAGGAGTACCCGTGTACAGCGCCAATCGTCTGCAACGATGGGCGATTATCCTACTTAACTACGACTTTAGTATCCAGTATGTTAGGACAAGCGACTTTGGACAAGCGGATGCACTCTCACGTCTGTTGATGTCATGTTCAATGGAACCAGAAGACGAAGTCATCGCCGCTGTGGACGTCGAAATATCCGCCGAACTGAAGGAAACCTGTACGCATCTTCCGGTCTCCCTTGAAGCAATACAGACCGCAACTGCGGCCGACGCTATTCTATCCCAAGTGATCTCCTGCAACCGATCCGGAGGCTGGCCCAAAATGGATCAAAACTCTCCACTGTGGCTCTACTACAACCGTCGCGGATCGCTTTCAACCTCTGATTCATGCCTTTTCACTGAAAACCGTCTCGTAATCCCAAAGATTCTACAACGTCGCGTACTACCAACGCTCCACAAGGCTCATCCAGGACAAACAAGGATGAAAATGCTCGCTCGCAGCTACGTCTACTGGCCGTCAATCGACGCAGACATTAGAGCCTTGTTAGAAACTGCACTACTTGTGCAAAATTCGCCAAGAATCCAGTGAAGACTGAACTTCACTCTTGGCCGAAAGCAACAGCGCCATAGACAAGAGTGCACGCCGACTTCGCTGGACCACTCGACGGAACCTTCTACCTTGTCATCGTGGACGCTTACTCCAAATGGCCGGAAATAATACGGATGGATACAATCTCCACGTCGGCTACAATAAAGGCTATGATGACAATTTTCGCGAAACTCGGGAATCCACAAATGCTCATAACGGACAACGGCACACAGTTCACATCAACGCTATTTGAAGATTTTTGCCGTCGCCGGGGAATCGAACACATCCGTTCCCCTCCTCTTCATCCGCAATGCAACGGCCAGGCAGAGCGTTTTGTGGATACTTTCAAAAGGGGATTAGCCAAGATGAAGAGGGAGGAAGCGCCGGCAGACTCTCTACAAACCTTCCTCATGGCATATCGCTCGACACCGTGTCCGTCGGGACCGAATTATCTTTCTCCGGCTGAGAATTTTTCGGGTCACCGACTACGCACTGCGCTCACGCTAATGATGCCTTCCACTGACAAAAACGTTGGACCACGGGATACAAAAATGGAGGAGCAATTCAATAGGCATCATGGCTCACGACGCCGTCAATTTGATGTCGGTGACGCTGTGTACGCCAAGTATTATCGAGGACCAAAGGCGACTTGGACGTCTGGAATCATCACTCAACGCCTCGGAAGCGTCCTTTATCGAGTACGCTGTGCAAACTTACTGTGGACGCGACACGCAAATCAGCTAAAACCACGCGACCATACGCCAGTTGTCGACAAACTACTTGAAACTTTCGACTTGACCCCTATATCTGGGGAACCTGTCGTTACTGATGTTCCGTCAACATCAAACAACGAAGCGACGTCGCCGACCGCCATTTTCCCACCCGACTGCAAATCAACGCCACCGTCGACACCAGCGACGACGCCACGACTTCGGCGATCGCCACGGACTCGACACTCGCCGCGCCGACTTCACGTGGATCCGAAGAAGGAATCTTATGTTTAGTTTTGTACTCAAAAGGGGAGGTGTTGTAGGCCTTCTCGGTGAATGAGGATGATCTTATTTAGTGCACACTTTGGTATCGTTTGACCTTTACAGCCTGTGATTTGATCGTGCCTATAGGTTGTTTGACTAAGGATTTGACCAGGCCTTCAGGGTATATAAACCCGCCATTGTTCTATTACTCAGTTCACGTTCGTTCAACTAATAAACGACTTCTACATCGTCTTCTCCTGCACTCCACAACAACCTCGATAACCCTTCTTAATTTTATAGAAGAAGCACGTAATCCGCTGGAAAATTCGAGCTCTGCAAGTTGGTTCGAAGGCACTCGTAGGGGTAATGTCGTGGACTGTCGAATATAAAGTGGAGATGCTACATAGTTGTGCACCAAAGGAGAAAGAATGAGATGAAACGGCGAAAATCACGAGGAACGAGTCTTCCCATTTGATTCCTTCTCCGGACGTGTTTTTTTTTGCGCTCGCAGCATTACTGGAGGGGTGGAGCAAATGCAAGATCGAGTCTTCTCCACTGCACGGTTGGAAGAGTGTAGCAACAAAGGTGGGTTGAAAAGATATTCGAGAGCAACCCTTCACCCCTTCGCCTTCCCATTAGATCTTGTTCCTCTAGTGTAGTTGTATTCCTATTACAGATTGAGACCACTTTTATACACCAACGCCCCAAAAGCCCGTAGAAGCGGATATGTCAGTGAAAGTTCCTTAAAAAACTTCCTAAACGACACCTAGTTCTTCAAGCCAATCGACATTGAATTTTTTTCAATTACCGCCTGATGCTTTAACCAAATGCGCTCGTTGCTGTTGTCCTTAATGTGCGCTTTTCGAAGCGAGTTGGGTCGCGTTCATACTTTATTTATTTATTTATTTAAAATACACTCATACGAGTGTGCCCAAATCAGGGAAGATGACATCGTCAAATGCAACATAGCAGTCAATAAATGGACGAAAACTAAACATAAAACAAGCCCAAAGTGAAGAAAAAAAACATCACTAAGGACTTAAAACGATTATAAAAGAGCGCAAGGAGAAAAGGAAATGATAGTGCAGTGCCGTTGGTCCAATGAGATAGACCAGATAAAGGAAAAAGAATTTGACCCACAGCTATTGGAGGTAGGTTCCGCCCAAACCAAAGTAATCATTATAGTTGAAGCAGATAAAAATTACAAATCCCATGTCCAGGAGAATACCAAGCCTGCACTCCTCCTTATAAGTGTACGTGGTCATATGCTGTTAGGGTGGATGGTGCTAGGGATAACACCACTCGACAAGAGCACTTGGGCATGCAAGTCGAACCATGGAACCAGATTTTCGGCTGTTAGGTATTCCCTACCCCTAACAATCTGATTCCAGGCCCACCAAGAGAAATTAAGAAGAAAACAGTGGGCATGCGTGCAAGCCATAGTAGGAGTAATCAGAACTAAATGCAATCAAATCAAAGCTGGAAGGCCGCCAGACCTCACAGTATCAGTGAACCAAAAAAAGCAGTGATCAAGAATAGCAGAATACCAGTAGTAGTAGTAAGAGCAGGCCATGACAGAAAAGGAGCAAACTACTATCGGAAACAGAAAATGGGAGCAAGGCAGGAAAACGTGATATTGCCGATTTACAGTCAACGGTCCATCAGAAGGTGTTGCGATGAGAAATCGTAGCACACAAGTCGCACTTTGTAAGCGAAATCAAGAGATAGAGCTCAAAAATAACCATCCGAGTCCTCAGAAGGGGTGCCAACCGATCAGAGAAATCCTTCCTGCAGTTGCATTTATCGAGGCTGTAGCGAATGCGTGATAACACAGCCGTACACGGATGCATATCGGTGAAATGACGACGTTAAGCCAATGATCCATCAGAAGTTGTTGCGATGATGTTCGTAGCACAAGAGTCGCACGTTGCAAGCGAAATCAAGAGATGTAGCTAAACCACAGACTACCACATCTGTCTCTCTGCAACAAGTAAGGAAACACAAAATACTTTGCTACACCGGTGCCGGTTTCGGCGTTGACGGCGGCAAAATCGAGTGCCCGCCGCCGATCACAGCGGCACTCTGGCGACGCGTACTGTTTATAACGTTCGACCGAACCAACTACAATATGATGATCGTGGCGAGAGCCCGCGCAAATCTGTGGCGAGATTTGACCTCAGCGAGAATCTTGGCATAGTTCCAAACTGTGACAAGATTCGCGCGCATTATCGACATAGGTCTGCGCCGGCTCTCACCACGATCATCATAGTGTAGGAGACGGTCAAGCGCAATAACCAGAGAGCATCGCCACAGCTCCAGTGAGCACATGATGCCACCGTCAACTCCGGTGTCACGCTACATGCATTCTGTGGTTTATATGTCTCCTTACTTTTTGGTGCCACTTCTGTTCTTTCTAACACTTTTTTCCTAGCATTTCGAGTGAGCATATTTGAAAACGATTGTTCAGTGTTGGCAGTCGCAAGCAAAGCTGTGTTAGTCGAAAGGGAAATCGTCTCCTATAAGAATACTAGAATGTGAAAAGCACTACATCGCTGGTCCCAGATAGTACGAGTATTTTTGGAATGTGATCGACTGGAAAAGACTCTTCTTCGAAGAAGACAACTCCAGATGAAATTTTCCGAACGAGCAGACATATATCAAATGGTGAATCCCGCATGACGTTAAATATAGCAAAAACGGGTTTTTGCTTTTGTGAAGGATAGAGGCATAAACGAAGAAGAGCGTTTTCTGGGAATGAGAACACCACAAGCAGACGGTCCAATGTTTTCGCTTTGTTAACTCATACATTTATCGGATGAATAATGTTTGCCTTGTCCAAGAGGAGCCCATCACTCAAACTGTGTGGCACCCACTTGTCGATTTCACCTTCACCATGCGTTTCAGCCCATCCGCAAGGTGGATTTACCAGTGTCCAGCTTTTCCGCGTTCTCTCAAACTGTTTGGGATGACGCAGCCTTCACAGACGCCTTTAGATGCTCGTCAGATAGGGCTTCGGGCCGACCGAAACAAACACTGAAACATTGTCACACGGTGCTTTCTCCATCACTACTGAGCCCCCACACCTGATTACTTTGTCGCGCTGTCTCGACTGCGGGTTGACCCAATTTGTAGTTGAAGAAAAATACTGTCCGGAGTTGCTCTTTTGATATGCTTCAAAGGGTCCCGGGGAAAGTGGATTTATCAAGTAATGGTAAAACGGCAATTATACCATCTTAGCGCAAAAATTCTTCCCAGGATGTACTACTGTGACGCAAGGAAGAATGAGTTTTGTATCAGCAATGATGCTTTTGATTTTTATTGCTCAAAAATAGCAACGCAAAACGCTGACGACTTTCCGAACAGCCTAATATATTCAATGATTATGTTGTTCATATTCGGCCCCATCTACCCGGCCTCACTGCCTTTCACTGCTCATGTTCAAATCATGTTCATTTAATCAGCCGATACAGGTGTTTTGTGTAAAACAGCTGGATAAGCTGACTTATAGGTGCACGGTTGCTAGAATGAAGCAATCAATTGAGAAAAGTGATCTGACTACTCTTCCCCTCTTCAGTCCAAGCATGGCTCAATACTAATTGCATTGATGAGGTCAAGACCGGGTTTCCGATGGGAGTGTTTTCAGCAGTTTCTTTTCTTACAGTCTCCACTGTGATGTTCTGGTCTGGGCCCTCTGTCCATGATTATGCGATCGCGTGTGATTGATGTGCGGAGCCTTTCATGTATCGTCCTTAAGCTCTGAAAAACGATTTTTTCCTAGTTCCTGATGAATTCTTTTTCACTGCTAGACCGCACAGCTCCGGCCAGGCTAGCTGCTACACGTCCTCCGGATTACTCCAGTCCATCTTCATGTTGAGCTCCGCCCACCGTGGATGGATAGTGCGCTGAGAGTTTGGTCATCGGAATGAAAAGTGTCTACTCGGTTTGAAAAAGATCCAAACGTTTAAAAATCATCGGTTGAGCCATGAATTTCTGAAAGCTATGAAAGAGGCTTGGGCAAAGTGAGTGGAGTGCGGCCCCAGTGGGTGATCCTTACAACTAAAATTCATAACTCGTTTCCAACGTAGCCTCAAGACCACGAAAAAACTGGTAGAAAAGATCATGTCCGTGCTATTTTAAACACACTTAAAATTAGCCGCAACCGCTCACAGTGGCGGTGCATGTAATTGATGGTGTGATGCTCAGTAGAAATTGCGATAACATTCCGAGAGATTCTTTTTCCAATTCAGAGATAAGGAGAAAAACGGTGGTTGTTAGTAGGTGAGGTTATTAGAGAAAAAGAATTTTCGATCATGGGCGGACCCTTTGCGGTGGTGGGCTGGACCTGGGCATTACCTGAAAAACAACCTGTGGAGATGGAGACAATTTTGGATGGGTAAGGCATGAGACAACAAGTAAAAAAACACACATAGACGAAGCCAAACTCCAGCAACGATGAGCGGAGCGTGCACTGGAATATTACAGGTCTAGACCGAAAATTGTAAATTAGATTCTAATCGACCCGAACGCGGTAAAAAGATGGATCAAGGTCAGTGATGAGTTTCTGAGAATCATGAAAAAGACCTGGGCATAGTGGGTGGAGCGCACCCTGAATGGGCGGTCCCTACAACTCAAAGTCATGACTAGGTTCTAATGCAGCTTTGATTAGCGAAGCGGTTTTCTACTTATATTTAGTACCTCGAGGAAAAAGAAGTAAATGACAGTAAACAGAGACAGAATTGACAGAAAACGACTAAAAATTCCAGAGCTGTGATGTCAGCCGATAATCACACTGTGATGGTGATCATCCCTTTTATTACAATGATTGAAGGAGGTTTGGTCCTATCAGGCATTTCACTGTTTCATACTGACCGGTGGACGTTTTCGACACGAAAGCTCACCCATCGATCACCAAGCATTTTCGAAAGGTACCCCAGAAATACGACACAATACGTATCACCCTGCTACCATGCTCGTTGCTCTACACCTCAGCCACCGCGGTGCAATCGTCCTCAGGCGTACCCGGCACACTTTCACTGGGAACTGCGCCACATGCACAAGTGGTTTAAATATTAGGTTGTCCCAAAAGACTTGTCATATTTTTTCGATCATCACTTTTTTTTTCGTCCATCAAATAATAATTAGGCAACAAAGTATTGACCATAGTTATCGGCAACCCTCTGCCACTTTATAGGAAAATCGTTGATTCCCTTCTCTCAGAACTCTGGGTTCTGAGAGTCGAAGAAGTCAGCGATCGCCTTCGCAAGCAAGTCATAATCAACGAATTTTCTCTTGACCAGGAAGGATTCGAGAGGATGGGTAAGGTGATAGCCAGAAGGGGCAATGTCTGGAGAGTATGGCGGGTGGGGCAGCAAATCCCAGCCAAGCTCCTATAACTTGGCCTGGGTACTTTTTGCGGAAAAGGAGCGGGCGTCGTCTTGAAGAAGGGTGACCGCGGACCTTTTCCGGCACTTTTCTCGAACAGCGACGGCGAGCTGCTGGAGCTGGTGGGTGCATACGGCAGCGGTGACTGTCTCGCCTTGTACCAGCACCTCGCGGAAAAGTATTCCTTCCGCGTCCCAGAACCAGCACAGTCCCAAGCGCGGTTTGTCTTTCATGTCAATCTCGCCGTTGATGAACCAGTGGCGCACGGTCACGTAGCTCACACATCCCTTGCCCAATGCAGCGCTGATGGAGTGGCAAGCTTCCGTTGTTTTGGTGCCGCAAGACCGCTCATAATAGATGACACCGCGAGTTGGGTGGGTATCGACAACGGGCATTGTAGCTCTCTCCACGGGATTTGGTGGGTCAATATATATTTTCCTAGAAAGCTTAGGGAACGTTCTACCATATTCCTGAACCGCCTGGACCTGCTCAGAAGTGAACAAGAGTTACTATTTTTTTTGGAAAAATACTACGAGACTTTTGGGACAACCTAATAGTTTAGACCGCTACTGTACATGCAGTATTTTAAAATGACTCCAGGAAATCCTCAGTGCCCACATCATACTCACCTGTCGTCTCAAAAGACACTGATCATAATGCACTGATGATGACATCCCATGATGGAAGGGGCGCGCAGAAAAAGAAAGAAAATTTTGTGGCGTTCTACGTTCTACGATTAGCAGGAAGATCAGTGGTAAATGGAGTTAACATTTACTATACAAAAAAGAGAAATCAGTACTGACAGAATATAAAGATGCTACAACTCTCGTGTAGACCAGCTAGACTAGCATGAAGCCATCCAAAGATCACTGGGATCGAGTAGTGCTTGCAGAAGCGTCCGACCCATCTGCAGAGTCCGTGTTAGGCTCCTTCTCACTTCGCTTTTTTGCATCGCTCCTGTATTCATAATAGAATGCAGCTAATAGTATAAACACGATCATCACAGCCGCCATTGCTGCTGCAAACACAAACATCTCAACAGCCTGCAAACAAATACATGTTGATCATGCGAAACTGGGCACTTTACTAGTGAAGAAGTGTGATAAGTATTCAACACATTCATAGTATCGTTTGTTTGACCATTCATGGTTTCTTTGTCCTAGTGATCAGAAACTACACGTGATTCACGTCTTGTTGGTATAGAATAGGGATGAATATAAGTCGAAGGAGCGCTTGCGTCGAACACAGCAGGATGCTGCTTCGAGATCCAATAAGAAATATTTAGAGGCGACGTAAGGGAGCGGGATGGCTGCGTGAGGGAAGACGGTTGTTTGGCGCTGCCTCCTCCAGCTAATTTGCCAATGGGGCACATGGGCCGTTGCTGCTGTACTAACACGTTGGCGATCACGCGTTTTTTCACGTGTCTGCCACGTGGGACATCGCGCGCTAGCCCCGCCGAGAATTGCGCCCCAGCATTTGGGTCTATTATATTACCTTTTCAAACGCGCTGAATTTCGCGCGTACCTTGAGCGCTGATACAAAGTAGTGAGCGCTGCGAAACTTTAGATAATTCTCGAGAACTTGAATAAGAGATTAGCGCATGGTAGAGATGGGAAGTGCTTAACCAGGTGATGGGCATGTGAAAAAAGTCGACGTCTCGCAAGTATAAATATCTTGACCAGGAATAGAATGGCAATCTATCTCCTGACTGTATGGGCCTGCGACGACTTCATAGAGCTGAATGCTAGTTTTACGATCTGTTGAGCGACAGCGATGATAACATACCTGTGCTGGATGACGATACAAAGCATGAAAAAAAACTTATCGAAAGATGTAAGCGGACTATGTCCACCCTAGATACCCCTGTGCAAGTTGATAAAGAATAATTATTTGTGGATTACAAATCAGTTGAAAAAAGGAATTTTCTGTGCTGCATCCCACCATTGGGACGCATTGTCCCACGAGGCAGGAAACGTGCGTCCCAGCATTGGGACGCAATGTCGTCAAGTGTTCACGCCGACCACGCTACGCGTCTTATGCGACGGACGACTCGTCCACATGACCAAACTCTCAGATTTTCGTAATTGATCGGCGTCAAGTTGATCGATCAACAACGGACCATATTTTGCGGATCTGCTCCTCTCCGACTGCTGAACTAAGCGTGGATTTGGGCTCTTCTCTCTTCCGCTTTTTCGCCTCTTTCCATTTTCAACAATAGTAACACTGCTTGTTTACTCAGGATTGGACTGCCGCCTAGATCTACAACACGAAAAAATGCGGTACGAGTTTCATAGGGGTGACTCGTCCTTGGCATGACCGTCTACCAATCTATCGTTGGGGGGCCAGGCTGTGCTTCCCTATAACATTTTGATCTTGCTATCGATCGCACTGCCGCACAATGTGATGCTGTTGTCGGTTCGAAATTCAGTTGGGCAATGCAACTTTTCACTGCAGATAACTAAGGCTAATGGCGATAAAATAGAGGGACAGTACTAGACCACTAGAGGGCTGTCGTAATAGAAAAAGAGCACTTCCAGCGTTACATGACCAGTTTATGGTTTTTAGAACGGATGATGAGCAGTGATCAATTCGTTCGTATCGTCATATTTTATGTGCACAAACGATCAGTAGATTCTTTCAGAGCGATTTTATTTTGAAACGTCGGCTTGGCCATTTCTCAAATCTATACAAGGAGACACTAAGTTTTTGAGTTCTTGTGTACAGTTTCTACGGAATGCGTTTATAAGAATCATCTCTTTCAGTGCAGGTGCAGACATTAAAGGCAACGTATTACAGCTGGAGTGCTCACTTCATCTTCGCAATACAGTCAGCTGTGAAAGATCCTGAGATAAGGCTCACAGTTAGGGCGCTGTAAAAAAGTAGAAATGAAATGAAGTGTCCCTTCGATTTCTGAGCTAAACAATTCAAATTCGTAGAAAGAGGAAAGTTGAGAGATGCTTTCTAAGAATTTGATGATTTCACTTGACCTCCCCCTTTCCCTTCGAGTACAGAATGCGCAAAGTGAATGATTAAAACGCTATCGAAAAACGACAACGATAAAGGGAGCAGATGTGTTAATTCCTTTTTATCACAACAGGGAACAATAGTTTTCAAGTTGATAAGAGGGTGAGCACATTTAAATGGCTCATGCAGACTTTCGGGACAGGCGAATCCTCTTCCATTATGAATGAGCTCTTAATGTGTACCTTTTGTATGTTAATACCATTGTATACTGCACCTGTGGAACCTATTTTTTTAGCTGTGTAGGAACACACAAGAGAGGAGCAACTTAACCTTAGATTAGAAGGTACTCCCTTCTCTTCTTAAAAAGGCATAGGTAAAAACATGCGCTTTAGAACACGAAGTCATAATAGTAGGATGGTGTAAGGTGAAGAACGAAAGCGCGAAAATTAGTTGTCTGAACAAAGGGAGTCTACCGTCAGAAGGAATCGGAAAGTTTATTGGTGCTTTTTTTTTCAAGGGTCAGAGTTTCAAGCTGAAGTTTCGATTTTCATGGACATTCAGACCGTGTTATTCCAGACTTTGAATATGGCCATGAATCATTGTATATATGCTTTTCGCCTTACTTCTCAATTAGTGCTCCCTCCCTTTATTAGATGGGAATGTTCAAATAGCAACTGTTGAGTGAAATGAGTTCATAGTCTGATGGGTATGTCAGTCACTCATCATCAGATTCTAGCTTATCCATGACCACGAAGGAGGGATCATTTGTGTGGTAGCGACATTACGGTTTATATCTATGTCTTAATCATCTATATGTTCCCTAAGCATGAGAACAATGAGCATACATTCGACACAACAACAGCAAACCACACAAAATTGCAATCGATGGCAACATTGAATAAGTTGAAGGGACAATGGGACTTGGTCGGCAACGCTAGACTGACACGGTCACATAAAGGACGAGTCGATCCTAGAGAACCCGCAATGCATTTTTTTGTGTTGTAGATTTAGGCGGCAGTCAGGGGTGGTTGTATTACAATCATTTTGGAGTTGTAATTCAAGTTATCTCTCACTAATTTGCAGTGTTTGTGAGTAAATCATGTCATCTCTCAGTAACTTGCAGTTTCTGCGACCTTTATGTGGTAAAATACTCGTGAGTATTATTTGATTTATTATATTTGCAACTTGTTGTTGTTGCCTATTTATTACAGCGTCTATTAGGAGCTATGATTATGTGCTGTAGTGAACTTAACTGTTTTCTCTACTACTACTGCATCGTCTACTGGTATTCTGCTACTTGCTACTATACTACTGCTCACTCGATTTTCTTGTTGCAAAATGAACTTTACTGATGGAGAGCTATTAGTATGTGCCAAATTATACTACTTCATTCACTTCTCCACTTCTATACCTGGTCTAGTATTCTGGTGCCATTGTATCAGGTTGTACCGGAAGTCTGCACCAGAAGACCAGTCTTACAGGATCTTTCCAGAAAACATCGACAACTCTTGCTTACTTCCAGAGAGATCTGGGCGGGTCAGGAATATGGTAGAGCAATCTATAGACTTTCTAAAAAAGTAGGTCCTACAGATTCCGTGAAGAGAGCTACGATGCTCGTAGCTGATACCCACCAAACACGCGGTGTCATCTACTATGAGTGGCCTCGCGGCACCAAAGCGACGGAAGCTTGCGACTCATCAACGCTGCATTGGGCAAGAGATGTGTCAGCTACGATACCGTGCGCCGCTGATTCGTCAGCTTCAGCAACGGCGAGATCGACATGGAAAAGAAGCCATGCTTGGAACTGTGCTGCTTCTGGGACGCGCAAGGAATGCTATACCACGAGGTGTTGGTACAAAGCGGGACAGTCACCGCTGTCTTTTACACCCGCCAGCTCCAGTAGCTCGCCATCCCTGTTCAGAAGCGCCGGAAAAGGTCCGCGGTCACCCTCCTCCATGACGACGCCCGCTCCAAATTGCGAAAAGTACCCAGGGAAGAAAATTTCTTCTCATTTGATGTGCAGAAGATTATTGTAGATATATGTCCAGATATGTAACAGGGAAAACTTTAATATAATTAACCACGATTCTATTTGCTGATTATTTGTGTTATTATAAAATGATTGATACTGATGAACCACTACTGAACAGTAAAGCAAATAATACACATGAGTAACTTACCGAGTCACACACACTGAAAATTACCGAGAGATGGCTCGAGTTACAACTCCGAAATGATTGTAATATGAACACTCCGGAGTAAACAACCAAAGTTGTTACTGTTGAAACTGTAAAAGAAGCGAAAAAGCCGAACAGGGAGAAACGCACAGAAATGCAAGTTTAGTTCAGCAGTCGAGTAGAAGCAGGTCCGCAAAATATCGTCCGTTATACATCGATCGACTGGACGCCGATCAATTACGAAAATCTGACGGTTGTGTCATGTGGACAAGTGATTTGTCGCATGAGACGCGTCGCGTGGTCGGCGTTAGGCCGCTTCCATACCTTGCGCACCGACGCCGTCACGCGCGTGACGGCGTCGGTGCGCAAAGTATGGAAGCGGCCTTAAGGTAGCAGCCGCGGCCCATGTGCCCCATTGGCAAATTAGCTGCAAGAGGCCACACCAAACGACATACACCCATGCCGAGCTCTTCTAGAACAGTATCGAAAAAACCGGCTCCAAATTTAGCCAATTCTCTATCACGGTCCCAAAAATCGAAAGAAGAATACTTCTCCTCTTTTTCACTCTCCTAGTGCCGACGAACCCAGTATATTATATTCGCCTTTGCACGTGTGGGACCCTCGAGAGACCTAGCATTTCGATGAGCTTCGATGGATGATGGTTCGAAAATTGGGTTGTCGAGGAAGCTGACATCATTTCAGTGCGTTGAGCATCATCATCATCATTTCATTCCTGGAAGGGGCAGTTGCTGTATGCACCAGCGTAAGTCTGTCTCTCACTACCGGCTACCGTCCTTGTTTACTTTTACTTCCATTCGGTCAACGAAAATTGAAATCGAAAAAGAAAATCTAGTCGGAGTGAATGATTTACTTCGCTCTCGTATTTATTATTTGATCGTGTCCAAAAACTTGCAAGTAAATCTCCAGTGCCGCGCAACGTTATGGTGGGTTCAAGCTGACACAAGTCAATGAGGAAGGCTCCGTATAGTTAGTGTTTGAAAAAATTGTCTTTTGTTGACTGTAACTGTAGGAACAGATTATTTGAACTCAAAAACGCAAATAGGTAAACCGTACAAGGTTTTCCGTGAATGCCGAAATACCTATGGCCATTATAATGATGTTACCGATAGCATTAGTAAGCAACCAGATTGCTTGCACAACGGCTTTCATTTGCACCGAAGCCTAAAACGAAGCGATTTCGTTTGTCTGATTGGTTCGGCTCCAATTGGCTCGAATGCCGGAACCGCACATATTTCTGACCGCTACTGTACCTACACTTTCTACCGTGAATAACTGCGACTGTTCCATTGGGAACTATGTCGAGCACTTGAGCGTTAACGAAAGTAAGACAAATGTTTGACTAGACTATTGTATCTGCGTGGAAGCTACTAGCCTTGCAACCACTGGTTCGACATAATATTCTTAGCCATACTGTAAACCCACCTCTTGATATGCGAACTCAAGCCCGCTGACGCTGAACAGAATTTCAGCCACGGTGATGACGAAATACTGTGGTATTTGCCAGAGAATGCTAACTCGGTTTTCAGGTGCGATTGTGTGAACGGTTGTGGCTAGAGTCTGAATAATAACGACAAGTATTCGATTTCCTTCTAGCCACAGCGTTCAATCTTGTCGACTAGTGCCGCGTATTTTGGCGTCGATCAACACCCCTTTTTCATTCAAGTTTTTATTGGAGACCCCTTGCTTTCTCCTCAACGCAAGTTAGAGTGATTCAACACAAAGCTGCTGCGATGGTGAGTGACGGACCATGGATGCCCCCTCCATGGTATCTTTCGTAGCAAGTTCAAAACATGTTACTTCCATACAACCTGTACGCTTCATAAATCAACATACCTCATAAGTCGAATCTGTGCCAGTTATAACCATGGCATACACACCACCCATTTGATTCTTCGTGAATGAAACTCCGTCGAGCGGCTTGCGTTTCTAAGATATTGAGGGTAACTCATGTCAAGTCATTGCTGAGTTGTCAGTGAAGAATTTAACACCTATTCTTTAACAGGCTCTACAAAGAATAGCAGCAGCTAGGTGGCACTAGTGGAATTAGTTGAAGCAGCCACAAAAAATTCAAAAAAAAATTTTCCTGATCGGTGCAGACTTTCCGGTTTCTAACACGAACATGCTGCTTTCTGATGCTGCACCACTTATTACTGACCTTTACTAGTGTTGTATTGGTTTTTGTCTTTCATTTATCTTACCATCAAAGTCTCCGTGTCTTTTCGTGAGCGCTACGCATTTTGAAGTAGGCCATAATGAAAGAAAAGTCGGGTTGCGGAGTCGCACACAGAGCGTGCGCGCCTTAGGCACCGCATCACAATCCGAGCAATACGGCGCCCGCGATTACGCGGATTTTCTATCTCATTAGCACGCAGCTCGCCCCTTCTAATGCTGCGAAAGCTGCAGGTGCTATGAAATTCATGACACATATTCATGCGTACGACACACTTTGCGGACTGAGTGGGATTATGCTCCAACGCAACAGGCAGCGTATTCAATATTCACTATCACTTCTACATCCTCCATCTTCTCTTCTGTTTGTGCACGATACACAGTTTGATTAGCGACCCGAACCACCATGATGCCCAGGTAGACCGCCGTCATACTCACCGCAAGCAGGGTGTGGCTGCGTCCACAGGCAGCGAGGGAAGTGACACGGGGAGATGCAGGGATGACGCAGGCATGGAGGCAGGGTGGCATGGGCGGAGAAGCTGCACATCAATCAGACGCTTGAATAGGTAGTTGTACGATCAAATCCGAGAATTGATGATGCTTACCACTCATTTGCTCATCTTATTCTTCTCTATTGCTTCCTTCATCTCAATCATTCATTTGCAAACGGACAAACGTCTCACATGCTTGCATACTTACCGACATAGAGACACACAAGGCTACTGGCTTATGTAGCAGGAGACTTGCTTGATCCGTTAAAATTTGATGATCAAGAACTTCTTCAATCTGCTCCCCAAGCTTTTGTTTCAATTTGAATAAACCCGAGTGCTGTGAGCTGACCCTGTTTTCGGAAAGAATGACGAGACTTTTTCACTAACCGCTAGAACACAGGGAGAGAGCAATCGTTGCTTGCGGTGAGCACTTCCTAATTGCACACACAACGCCTTGCCAAAACGTTGAACGTGAATCCATTCTTTTATCATAGATACTCTTTTCATACTCATTCGCTTATTCTCCCTTTCATTGTTTCACTTGTTTGTTGTTGTTCTTTCTCTTGTTCAACGCCATAATTAATGAAATCAAACTTGACCTACGCGACATCAAGTGGCGCTTCTCTGCCCGCCGCTGCAGGCAACTCATGAAGCTCGAGATGAAGCGCGCTAGAATCGCAATAGCGCCTCAAATGCGCGTTTTCAACGCGAGTTTCGCTACACATTGTCTCTTCCGAGCTGGAATGTTTATTTCTCAGAGGGATATAGTGTTCCACCCGATTACCTTTCGGGTCAATTTATGTTGAAGCGATGTAGCGATCCGTCAGTCTGAGAATCGGCTCCATTCCAATTACAGAAAGTAGACGGTTTCGAATTCAATAAGTAGATGGTTTTGTAGAAACTTTCGGATGATTCAGCATGGCATGGTGCACCAACTTATCCTACTATCCCACTTTATAATCGGCTAAGTGGGCATGTTTGTGTGTGTAGGTTTGTGTGTGTGCCTGTTTGACTGAAAATTCATATCCCGTGTCGCAGCAAAGCTAAAACCGGGAGTTTTGCAAGTGGTGCAAGCTGTGGTAAGAGGACCTAAGCCTTTGTGGACCGTAGATGATCACAGCTGACAGAGGCTGTAAAGGAGCCTCGACAGGCGAATGTCATCAAATACGTTTCGCCTTTCACGTCGACCCCAGGGCGCTGACATTTTGTGTTTCTCTTTTCCGGCCGACCGTGTAATGTTGACATTCACGTGTATTGTAGGGTGCGCGGGCCTCAGTAGTGACTTATCGAAACTGATAACGGCTCATATGGAAGCTCGTAAGAGCCGTTAGGAGGTGGACTGAATAAAATCGGTACACCGCTTAAATACTATACGCTAAAGTAAAAACGTCTGATGCTCGCAGCAGTGAATATTTCCCTAAATTATCCGAACTTCCAATAATGACCACTTCAGTCAAAGTAATAATTAGTGGATACCTGATCCACTAATCATTCCTGATCCATTTACATTGATCATTGTGGCAGGAGATATGCCATAATTTAATGATAACATTATCAACACTCAATAGCTGAAGCAGTAAATGCTTAGAGTACAGGAAAATCCAAAAATTATAGTTATTTGTAGAGATTTCAGTTAGGTCACGCTCAGTACTGCGCCTATCACAATGTAGAAATTAGCGATATGGACTTCTTCGATATCGGTTGGTCAGCATCGGCCATTTCCCCATTAAATAATTCTATTGTGTTATTCGCGCAATACTGTGCGATAGCCCAACTGTTATAGTCTGTGCGTATTCGTGTGTTTTTATCTACGTGCCTTTCTGTAGTTCACGAAATTCTATTCATTTCGCAGCGAAAATGATACCGTGGTTTTGCAGGTGATGCTGAAGGTGGGGTGGAGACCTCAATGGTGGGGACTGGTCCTGATAACAACTAATAAGGATTGCTGAGCAGCGTTGGAAGACGAATGTCGCCAAGCCCGTTCCGCACTTCGTATTCAACCTTAAGCGCTGATACCCAGAGATGTTTCGGGGTGGGATGGTGACATCATCAATGGTTGATCCGACTTGATAAGATAAGTATTGATATAATCGATAAGAAGCGTCAGAGGACAAAATTTGTCAGATCCGTTTCGCTCTTCTCGTGCGAATAGTGGTTATGGCTTTTCAATAACAAAGATGCGATCGGGGCTATCAGTAGCAACAAAACATATCGACCACTGGACTATATGAATTTCCACATAGTGGGCATATTGAAGACAATGATAGGGTAACGTGGATGAGGAATCCCTGAAAGATGTGGATCACTTAAGAAGTAGGGGTCTAAGAAGCCTATATGCGGCGAAATCTCCCACGTAAAAAGCGGTCCTGAGCTGTGGCGAAGGCGGCCTTTCTAGCTTCAGCCGCCTTTCTTGGCTCGGTCCGCCTCCTAGGGTTGACTTTGCTAGGGAATGATTGAGGTGGCAATGAACATGATAGCAGAATGATAATCATCGTATCAAAGCCGTATTGGTCGAAGTGAGGTGGTCTTGGTGGGCTTGACGTGTTTCGTGGTGAGCACGTACATCGGTCAGTATCAAAGATTGGAAGAATTGAAACCATCGAATTACCCCTAACACTGCTTTTGAGAAAAATGATAAATACTCGGAATGGTAATTGCCAAAATAGATCAACTATCAGCAGTTATAATAGAATGAGATGCTCATCAATCATCAAATGGAAAACTTGATCCCAATTGATGCGATCAAATACCGAACTATCAAACGCTGAAGCATCCGAACTTCCAAGCAGTGAACACTACAGCTCAAATACTGGATGATCAGAGGGAATTCAAATTACGTTTCCAACCAGATATCAGTTGAAGTGAAGGATTATCCACCGCGGTTATCTAGACATCTGAAAAAAGGTGATATACAGTGGTTGCCAGCTGGGTTACAGCAAGGCTAAAGGCTCATCGCATTACCTTGAGTAGGTTGAAGCGCTAATTTATGAAATTAGGGGTGCTGTGGTGCGTTGACAAAGAAAGTTCAAAAAAGCTCACGAAAAAACCACTGCCTGAGAAGAGCCTTTGAGTCAGTTCTCGCTGAATGGCATCATAGTGAGATTTCACCTGATTGCTCATGTCAACGTCTCCTTTATGTCATCTCATCCCCATCTTATATTATCACACCAATCGCAGCCTCTTCTGCCACGTTGTTGCCACCGTTGCCGCCGTCATTTCCAACAATCACGCTGGTGTGGGCGGGCCAGCGCTCTGGGTGTGGCTGAAGTGGCTCAAGAAAGCATCATCAGCGCGATGACTCATAATCGCGCTTCGATGTATGCACAGCCTCCCTGCCCGCTTGAGGAACTATTAGGTCATGTGAAAGGGCTGCAATGTCGTCCCCTATAAAGCCGACGAAGCCGGCCTATAGGGGGCGACTCTCGGCTCGCCGCTTACGCGGCCCGCCGATTTTCGCGGGTGTTGGAGCATATCCACTCCTCAGCAAAGTCGGCAATTCGCTTTATATTTTAACCCACTGACGACGGGTCTTCTTTAGGTGCTCCTATACCTACCTGCTTATCATAGCATATCTGCTATGGTAAGCAGGTAGTTATAGGAGCAGGTAGTTACAGGACCAGAATAAACTGCATGGTAAACACCATAAGCATACCATGCTTACCATACCCCTCTGCAAAGCCGGCACAGTTCTACTACCACTTGTTCATTAATAGGGGTCTCACGGCTCACAGCCGCTGTTTGTACCTAAGGGTAAGATGTGATGCAAGAAGAATATGAAGTCGGTATTGTATGTGATGCTTTTATTTGTATGGAATATATATTCCTTGTTCTTTATATTTTGACTTCAACTGCTCCAATAACTACGTGCTTACCATAGCCTATCTACCCCTCAGCGAAGTTGCCACAATTCTACTTTCACTTGTTCTCAATGTTTTGACTCCCTCAATAATAATGTTCTTTAGTATGTTGCTGAAATGTAATCAGACGATTCACCTCTTTATCATGCAACATTGTCTGTGTACCTCCTTCCTTTATGGAGTTTGGTCATGCTGGAACGGAGTTATGAATTTTTGCTTAAGCTCTGCCTGCTCGAGTTACGCTCCGCCCACCGCCTTTGCAGGCTTCACAGGATCTTGTCACCGACCTTATCCCAACTTCTTCCTACGTCTGGTCGCTTTTGCTATACCCATCCCTCCTTGAACCTAATTTTTTACCCATGGTGGAACGGAGTTATGAATCTTTGCTTGAGCTCTGCCTGCTCATACTACGTTCCTCCCATCATTTTTGAGGTTCCATGGAATAGTGCTGCCGACCTTATCCGAAATTCTCCTTACGTCTGGGCCATTTTGGAACTGAATTAAATTGTTTTCAACTGTTTATCAAATTTTGGCGGGGCGTAACATTGTCAATGTGTGCCCCTGATTTCCTCTTCATGCTCTACCTATTCCTTCCTGACGAAGCTTTTTAGGCATGCTAGAACGGGGCTGTGAATTGTTTCCTAAACTCCGCCTACCTAACGCTCCACCCACCGCACATAGAATTGTGCCATCGACCTTATCTGAACTTTCTTCCACGTCTAGGCCATTTTGAAAATGAATTAGATCGTTTTCAGCTGATTTTCTAATTTTCTGCACGCGCCCCGCCCACCTGGGCGGGGCGTAACATTGTCTATGTGCGCCCCTTACTTTTTCACTCATGCTCTACCTATCCCATACTTGAACCGACCTCTATAAGTTGCGCTTCAGATAGTTCTGAATTTCGTGACAGACAGAAAGGCAGACAAACAGACAGACAGACGGACAGACAGAAGCAGATTATATAAGTAGTGATCTGAACTTCGTGACAGCAGACAGACAGACAGACGGAGGGACAGACAGACAGACTAAGCCGATTATATAAGTAGTGATTATATAAGTAGTGATCTGAATTTCGTGACAGACAGACAGACAGACAGACAGACAGACAGACGGACAGACAGACAGACAGACAGACGGACAGACAGACAGACAGACTAAGCCGATTATGTAAGTAGTGATTATATAAGTAGTGATCTGAATTTCGTGACAGACAGACAGACGGACAGACGGACAGACACACAGACAGACTAAGCCGATTATATAGGTAGTGATGGTCTTCTGCTATCGGTATTTTGGAATTACAGCGTCTATGGCGCGGTTTGCGCAATACTGTGTGATAGCTCAACTGGTAATATTTTAGGGAAGAAGGTAAACTGAAAAAACTATACATTATCTATTGAGTTTTCCGATATAATATTGACGCGGCATTTATGCATGTGTAGACGTGAAACTGCTAGCGCACTAAAGCTTGACAGCCAAAACTGGGCAGATCCTGCGCAATTTTTCGGAAAAATATCTTACCGCATTCACACCGCTAGCAGAATTGTTGAGGTAGTACACTTCATACCTGAAAATATTCGAGTAATTCATGGAAACCAGTGAGCTACAATCAGGTGAATGCATTTTGACTTCGTCCGTTGACGTAGCCTCCATGGGTGATTGTGAATAGTAATGGACATCGACAAATACATGACCCCTTAAAAACGCTGCTAGGATGAAAACGAATTGGATACGAGCTCTATCACGCACATTTAACACGTATTGTATGGGCAAATGATAGATGTGGGGAGTGATGATGAAGACTGCAATAAGACAGCGATGTGTGGTGCTGACATACTCCACTGAGGAACGCTGCCAAAAGGACATTTGCTGGGCAACTCGCAAACTTTTTTTGTAGCTGCTCCAGTAAACAATAGGCTGTTTACATACCCACTATAAAATGTTTAGAAGACCATGAGAAACAAACGCAACTCACGTTCCGGTTAATAAGTCTTTAGGATGTAGCACAGCGCCGTGATATTGCACTTGTCCCGTACTGTAGCTATGTACAGGTACCTTTGAAATTTCATGACTTGACCATGCATAGAAATCGCTAAAATTCTCATGTGGCAGATATAGGTCGTTTCTTAAATGCAAAAATCAACGATTAATAAGCCCGACTCATTTTCCCTCGTGCATTTTCCATTGGAATCCTTCCTATCCAAGCACATAGCAATATGAAGATTCGTATGAAAACTAGCAACTGTGCAATCAGGAGTACTTCCAGTTTTCCATTTCTCACATGGAATTAGATGAATCAAGCTGCAAGGTAATTCGTTATATTTGTTGCATCTGTTTTTCGCACGATCTGTCAGCTGTTTTGAGCACAAGGGTCATATTACATTAAAGTTTTCTCTCCGCTCAATAGATGAGTCTTCAGCGTTCTCTCAGCCTTGCTTCCAATCCTCCACAGTGAAACCGGATGATCAAACATTTCACGGGATGGGCCTCGTTTTTCACTTTCTGAAAGCGTAGGTAGGCCGGAATCGTCTGGGTAGGTATTGATCCGATTTGCTACCTGTACAATGGTAAGGCCGCTTTCATACTTTGCGCACCGACGCAATCGACGCAGGTGACGGCGTCAAATTGACGCTGTAGCCGCCGGTGACGGCGTCGGTGTGCAATGTATGAAAGCGGCCTAACGGCGCCCCGTCACGGCCCTGCCTAGCCCCATCTCTCAGAATATTACACTTCGTCAAGCAGCCAGATTCAGGGGCTTCTCTTCCAAGAGTGCACAACACCACTATTCCTGTCACAAGGATGCTGAACCATGGCAAATGGGTTCGGTCTCGGATGAAACTAGAGACAATATTTCATGTTTTCCGGGCACATGTACGAATCGATTACAAGCGAGACACGGTCGAATCCTGTAAAGTAGAACGGTCGATGCTGGCTAATCGATATCGATTAAGCCTGTGTCGCATGATTCCACACCACAACATCGATGAAGCCTATACCTCATGACTCCACAGTACTGAGCGCTAGCCCATTTGGCAGGTATCTATTACCACACAAAATTAACGCAGTGTAGCGGTCGAGACATTCAGTTGCTACTGATATTGGAGTATGAATTATGTCCACTTGCTGAGCATTTAGTGCTTAACCCTTATGTAAAGTTGATGATTCAATCCCCTACCACTGCATATCTCACTACTTTCAGGAATTTGGATGTTATAAGCTTCCATACACTTTACTGCAACTGATATTGGATCAGGAATTATATTTGAGATGGTATAAGAGATCTTAAATGATGATTAATACAAATCGATCATTTGAAATCTCCTAGAATCTCTTGTCAACCTTCATGAGCCATAACCAGTTGGTTCCGGTCATCGACTCATCATCATCTAGAATAGTTAACGAATTTAATGCGCTCTCTGCACAGCTCTTTAACGCTCTCTATCATTACTATAATAGCCCATTTTTTGTCCCTTTCCATAGCACGTAGCGCCAACGAGTGTCAACTCTCCATTGACAGTCATCATCGCAAAACAAGAAGCTTTCTTACCGACACTTGTTATCAGTCTTATCACCTATTATCACCTCAAATGACCCACATTTGATGTTCCTTTTCCACCATACAAAACACCTGTGTGTAACAACATCCCATCGTCAACCCGAAAAGGCATCACATTTGGTGGCACTTGCCTTCCAACGTTCCCTATCAGCGCACTATCAGCTGATATCAGTGAGGGCCACAATCCGTCAGTTTCCCATCAGCCACCACTGTGTCATGTGAAATTCAGGGTCTCATGTTTGCTGAGACGTGAGATGAAATTACACACACAAATATTATACAACAGTAGACAAACTTAGCCGATTATAATAGTAGGATGGCTTAGGCAGCGTTCATCGTGATGGGACTTGCGTTTTTGCAAATTGTGGAATCTGCGGAAAAGTATTAGACTTTGGAAAGTAGGAGATTCTACTGTGGCAAGAAGAACAGGTATGTATCAGTTGAGAGAATTATAGAGATGCGGAACATGCGTTTCTGGAAATGCAGAATTGTGCAGAGGAAGTCGGCCATTCGACGCGTGTCATTACACGCAGCTCATCATTCGTGAACGGTCGATGGGATCGTTCTGATAAATCAGATGTTTCAGTCAACATTAAAAGAAAACCACCCTTTTAGTTACGCGATGAACACCTTTTTGTTATAAGGTCTGTCTTCAAAATTGGATTTAAAATGGTAGTATTGAGGTGATTACGAATTTTTATCAATCTTCATCCACAACTTTCATTGGCGATGTAGATTGTGTCCAGAGTGATTGCAAATTATTGGACACATCATTTCTAGACTCGAGTGTTTGCTTACAGACAGCATGCTTTCCCAATTCCTATTTTTGCTTCAATTTTAATGGTGAATTTAACAATTTTGCAATTTTTTCTTCCAGCACCAGATAGTGAGCAATGTACAGCCGAGGAAATTGCTATGAATGTGCTAATAGCCCAGCGACTCTCAGAAATTTGTACAGACGTGTGCGAAACGTGTAGGATTGGGGTAAAGAGAAAGTAGTTCCAAAAGCAGAAGCCATACTGCGAATGAGATACCTCACTCTTGCGAACAATGTGAACAAGTGTTTTGTCACAAGAAAGAGACTAACTTTGCACAATGGGGCGGGCTGGTTTGACACTTGCTTGTGTCAACGTAAAAACGGATCATTTGGTGTCTGTCGTGAATTACGCACGACTTCAACAACAAGGGCGTCCCATGGTCGCGAGCCGCGATGGACCCGACACGAACATTGCGTTACGGTACTTCGAGCTTCGCGAACCCTCTCGTCGTCTGATTCTGAATTGTCAGCATCCATCGCAAATCAGACTCCGTCGTGTGTCGTCCCGTGCAGTTCCTTCGCTCAATCGATGCTCTTCCGCTCCGTACGATGCTCCAGCGGTCCTCGACGTCTGATATCTTCCCGAGGATGGGTGTAGTTGACAGAATCAAGGCATGGAGGCCCAAGGGAGCCGCAAGGACCAAAGGTAATCACTTGGGGGCCGATACCTATACAAGAGTTTGCCGGTATCGCCAGTGGGCTGATGTCTCGTCGTTCTCTGGTAGCTCAGCTGAGCACTGGTCCGCCCATATTGCGCGTCGTAGTTTTGAGGTAATCGTTGTTTTGTATATACTGTGTACTGTTTATTTATGTTTGTTTGTTACGTAGTTCATGAAGTATGATGGGGTTATGGTTTTGAATATGTCGTTACGTAGAAATACCAGTGGAAAACCGGCGTAGGGCAGGTGTTCCTTTGTGTTTATGTAGTTTAGCTGCAGGAGACGTCACAGTGCAGGGAAGTTCATCGTAGTCATACTTCTTTGTCAGCGTAGGAGTTATAAGAGCCTACTGGTACCAAGTCAAGGGGAATCCCGCGTGGCAGGACGAGCGAGGCGAGCGCAGGTGAGACCCCTATGCAGTGTGTCGCACCGTGCCAGGGTGATCCAGCGTTCGGTAACCCAGGTGCGGTAGAAGCGTAGCTGGTGGGTTTTCTTGGCACGAGGGGATTCGACAGTGACCATTCAATTCTGAATTCAGAAAATCCATAACACTGATGCGAATGTAGCGGTCCACTGGTCTTATATACGGGGTTAACTTCAACCGCAATCACCGACTTACGAACCACGTTACGAAGCACATATCATGACCACAACTTCAACGTTGTAAATGGTCCATTACAAAGTTGGAGGGTTTTTGAGTCAGCGCTCAGCAAGTAGTTGTTAGACTGGAACTGACAAGGAATAAATTTGTCATCAAGAGATAAGCCGAAACGCCAAAAAGGAAGTCGATCACGTACGTTCGTCAGTACGCCAGAGGAACCGAAAAATGCATATGTGGATATCTTGGCTCTACGTAGGCGACGTAGAGTCCCGAATGAACGCTCATTGTTTTGCTTTTTAAATGTGCGTTCTATCTACTCCATATTCCCTCAAACTGAACAAGTCTCCACTAGGTCTTTCATCTAACCGACAGAAGCGCCATTAAAGCGGGAACTCGGGTCTGCGAGCCACGTCGTTTTCATAGCTACACGCTTCCACTCTCTTCAGAAGATTAAAATATTATAGCTGAAATGGTAAGAGTGATCTGACATTCTCTGTTGTGCGTTTTTCTTCTTACGTTCCTTTGAAGTCAGTTGAGCGAATAGTCGAATACTCCACCAAGGAAATTTTTTGTCTGATGTTCCGATCGCTGGAAATCTTTATTCGAATGCACTAAGCAGCCTCGCATTTTGAAGGATATCATTACGTCTGCGTACATGCGCGCATTTTTTTTACATTTTTTATAGCCGTGAGGATATTTTCAGGTACATTGCTCTGAGGAGGGATCTTGTGGAAGGGAGGTTCCACAAGAATGACCTGTTATACTTAAAACTCACTTGTTATCTTCGGGAGGACCTCTAAATCCATCGACCGATAGACAGGATTACGTAAACAAGAAGTCATCTGATCCAACAACAGACGGCTTCGTGTTGGATGTGTACCACAGAGTTTTTATTTTACTATCTCAAGATATATTATACTACTGAAAAGCGCTAAAATATATTCCGAGCGATTTCGATGTAATGGCATTGTATTCGATGACACCTCCTATGTGATGCGTTGTGCTCCACGGTGGTGGTGAACGACGGCGAAAAAGGTTTTTCCTCCTGTTTACTAACTCAGATGAATGTCATGCCGAAAGAAAGACTTCTCAAAACATTTCGTTGTTTCAGGGCATATCAGGATTATAGGTGGAAGGCGCCAAACTAAAGTAGAGGCTATTTGGTGAATCATCCCACCAAGCCGTCGCAGCCAGTCCCAAGCAATGGAATGATTGTACGCAGCCTTTTTTTACATGACACCATCCGAAGGATAGCGGAAGTCGTTCAGTCAAGGTGGAACTCGGGAAAGAATAGAAGGGAAGGAAAATTCGACTATTTGTAGTACATGGAAAAGTGCGACTCGAGTCGCAGAAAAGAGTGGGCTCCATGTTATCGAAGGATCGCCCGAAGAAACCATGAAGACGCTTGGCGCATGAAGAGTCTTAGCACAACACTTTCAAACAAAACGTGCTCCTGCATTATAAACAGGATAGTCGATTGGACAATCTTGTTTTACCCTTGTCAGATACACCGCAGATTTGAAATACAGCTTCCTACAGAAGTACGCTGCTTGTCACTGACCATTCTCGAAAAATGGCGATTACAGGTATCAACGTTCTCAAGCAACGAAAAAGATGCTCACGTGCGAACCTCTAGAAAACACAGGAGTGCCATTTCACAATATGTTGGAAGGCAAATGAGGATTTTCTTTCTGCTCCATACTTATGCATGGACGCTTTGCGCACGGATCGATTTCTCCTCTGATAAATTCGTGATCCCACCAAGGGAAAATACCCGGGGAGTTGCTTTAAAATTGCAAGAGCAAATGCTTCATACCGTGTTCATATGGCAGTTTTGCAGCTGTGACAGTACCGTTGGTACTCTTGCTACTCCTGCATGTCTCACTCTAGAAGTTTATTCGCAAACATCTTCTGTGAGGGAAGAGCTGATATATAAAACGTACAGTGGATCGTCTTGCATCAAGCTCAAAGGAAAAACTGGAGGATATATCTAGTCAGAACGAGGCTAGTACAAAATGCAAAAGGTTGCTGAAGAGTGAGCTTCAAATTCACATCGAGATAACGAACAATTACCATCTCGACGAAGTCATACGTTAGTGTCTTTGGAAGGGACGGTAGTTTCCGCCCTCGAGGAATTTAGGGTTAGTGTGGAGCAAAGACTGGATCGTGTCATCTCACATGGTATTCTGCTAGAAGGTATTGCGCGAAGGACATTAGTTCAAGGTCAAGGAGTCACACCGAAGCCGAAGCCAATGGCAGCATATAAAAGCGTGCGTGCATGTTTCTTGAACTGTTAGTATACGCTTCATATAAGCCTTCTTTCTAGAAACGACGAGATAGCGCGGAAAAGGAAAGGGGAGAAACAGTCTGCAGGCAGATCGCTCAGACTTGAATGGTAGGGGGCAGTATGGAACTCGTGACTCTCTGATTGTTTGCTTTGTTTGCGGTAGAAGGCAATCACCAGACACAAGCAAAAGTTCAATTATATGATACAGATGTTCTAACCAGAAATGCGGAGCTCAGGCTCACGTTCACTGTACAGAAAGAAGATACAGAGTGTTAGTAGTGGTGGGTATTTGCATACAGGCGTCTGATAAATTGATACTGGAGGAAGCAGTTGAGTAATGATTTTATTGTAGCTTGTAAGATCCCTTCCCCTATTGAATACACAATGCCCGCTAGGTCATGCTCCCTCCCAATTCTCTCATTGCGTAAATACCAATACCACTCGGTTGGTATCAGCAGTTAGGATTGCCCATCAATCAATAAATACGCACTAATCTTGCAATTAATTACATATGTGTTTTGCATTGCTCCGTTCTCAGATATCATTGAAGTGACACACAGCGTTTCACGTTTTTGTTTGTGTATAATTTCATCATTATGAGTGATGAGTAAGAAGGATTGATCTTGTCATGTTGTTTTGTTCCACTTTCTTCCCTTCTGCAGGAGGTGAGGCTCAGTGTTTTCTGAGGAGATTATGCTCATGTAATTCATACATTTGATTCAATGCTGTTGGGTAGCTGAGAGGAACGTTGGCGCAAATATTGGTTAAGCCGCGCAACACATGGTAGACGCATCCGATTCGTCAAACCTTCTCGTCTGAACGGGATCTTCTATTTGTTACGAGTGAGAGAACAAAAAGTACAGCCTCTGTGAAAAGATTGGAAGGCAAAAAACTTGAGGCATCCTAAACAAGGTACAAGGGTAGATTCGTTGTCTCTTCACAAGAGTGAAGAAGAATACGATGAATTTCCTATTTCACGAGATTCTCCGACAATTTTGGTGAAAATGCTTCGTATCGTGCTTAATGAGTCTAAACTGGATGTAATCGCCCAAAATGAAGACGAAGATAGAAAAATTGATCAAAATATTGAAGTTAGAGGATGTTCAGCAATCGTACTAGTGAAAAGGCGTGAATTACTGTAGAAAGGTGGTTCTCCATGGTGTATTGCATGGCGAGTTTCCGTCAAGGTGTTCTGGATTGCTCACCTTCGACCAGCCGGCTCAACGCGTTATACATGTGAGTGCTTACAAGCTACGGTGATTACACCATCAAGAACCTGGGAATGGTTAGTGTCTCGATAGTATAGTGGATTAGCACATATGCCCAAAAACCATGAAGTGTGGTTCCGCACGAGATCAAAGCTCTTGCTCACAACTCCTCATCACTGTCACAACTTTCGCATCGCGGATATTACGAAATCCAACGGCTACTAGAACTTCTGTCGCCTATTCCTGCCGTTTTCGAAAAGATCGGTTAAGTGGTAACCTCAAAACAAATTGTCCTCGTCCTTTTTGCGACTTTTTCCACGAATTAGAAAGAATTGCCCAACCTTCAGGGGTAAGAACCACGAGGTAGCTCTTACCACCTTCCAATTGTGGCTTAATTTCGAAATGAGCAGGGCAGTTAGAGCCATCACTGCAAGTTTATTATGGAGATGAAAGACTCGATGCTCCTTACACAAGAAGCATGAATAAAAATATTTGTACCTCACCTTGAAAAAGAAAATGTTCGGTTGCGCAGTGGATTTAGGCTCGTTCTTATCACATCCATTATCATGCGATCCTTATCATCTATTAGAGACTGAAAGGTCGCATCGTCATATACAGATAGATTTCTTTTTGATCAGCTGCTTGATGTGTTGAGCTTTTGTGTAGATGGAACCGCTGCTGAATACAACGATCTACCAGTGAACCTTACATTATTAGCAGTGATCTTGCGTGAACCATAGCCATCGACTTTAAGATCAAAGTTGCACGTCGAACTGGGAAATGCATTGATTACTGACACGAATGCTTCGTCTTTACTTGGAGCGTCCGGTAAAGTTTTCTGAAATTAACTCTGAACTGAAAAAAAGTGAAGTTATACTTGGTGCTTCTCACCAAACGTAGAATCATGGAGGGTAGATTTACAGATGCAAAGTAAGTTGCGCATTAGACTTCCCATATTCGTTTTACGATAGCAATTAATGCGCTGGCCGAGGTCACACAAGTAGTGGCTACAAACAATAAGCCAATCAGTCCTTTGAAAGCACCCCTTATCGCTCCTTTCATCTTTCACTCAGATTCATATCGTTAGGAAAGAACTTGCATAGCATGCAAAGCAATGACAAGTTAGTGGCAGATGTAAATGGTTGGTACATATATTTTGCAGCGCATCCATTCTTTTTTCGCAAAATGTTAGTGTTTTCAGAAACCTTCAGTATGCCCGTAGTATAGTGGTCAATGTTTGTCATATTGCTACCCAAGCTATCTATCACGATGATCCTAGTCCGTCGCTGCCTCGTTGCTCAATGACAGCAATACAAGGAACGGAGGGCGCGCCTCCGAGCTGTAGAAACGGCGCAACGGATGACTCGGAACGCCTTGGATGACCGACTCCGCCTCCTAGGGTCGACTTTGCCGAGGAACGACTGAGGTGTGAGCGTGATAGCAGAATGTTACTTATCGTATAGTATTGAGGCCGTATTGACCGAAAAGACGTGGTGCTTGACTTGTCAGCTTTCGTGGTGAACCGTCCACCGGTCAGTATCAAACATTGGAAGGAATGAAACAATCGAATCACCCCTAACGCTGCCTAAGACGATGTTCTAGAAGAGCCTTCTTACTCGCGATTAGTGGAGTAAGACGGACCCACAAGGTATAATAGAGGGTCCGGGTTCTCCTCTTCGATGTTGGTTTTCTCTCCTGCTCGTTCATATCAGATAAATATTCATAGCCCCACCTCTTCTGTCTCACATCCAACGAACGTTAGACGGGCCTTTGGCTCCTCTGGGCTGGCACGTGACGACTTGCGCGGTAAAGTGCGCGACGCCGCGTCTCTCCGCGGCGTCTTTGACTGGAGCACGAATTCGCAGTCGTGCTGATTGAGATTCAGATACTCAGGGGTTTTGTCGAGAGAGGGCTTTTCCTTTCTTCCATGGTGTTATAAGTTGAAACTTTTGAGGATCATGTTCTTATTCATGCAACACTTTTATGACCACTAAGACTACTTATTGCTTTCTTTGAAACTTAGCTTTGAAAAGTTTGATGACAATGTGGTAGAATCTGCTTTTTTCTTTTTGCTTTGGTCCTCAGTGTGGAGCCGTGCTAAATCGTCCACGACATTCAATGTTGTTTGATTATTTTATTCCTTACCTTGCTCAATGCGAAGCTACTTTGTTGGTTATGATGTTTGTATGATGCAATCCGCTTTATTTCTTGCACTTGCCGAGGTGATGAACACTCCGTACATACTTGAGAAGAAGCGAATTTCATCACATCGTCATCATACTTCCAAAACCATGCTTCCAAAAAGTACAATAAGTGATCTGGGTGGTAATATGAGGGTATTAAACAAACAGAAGTATTACGCGAAAAGCTCATCTTCTACTAATTAATGAAAGGAAGGAGAAGCCTGTGTCCAGTAAAATTTATGACCACCTCAGCCTTTATCCGTTAAAGGAATCGTCCACGGCAAATGGGTTTTTGTGTTACCCATATGTTTAGGTTGTATTTGCCTAATGTTGGCCTCATGCAAAATTTCACGCGAAAAAATGTGAATCTGGCTGAGATACAGCACCACAATGAGCGGTCCCACTGGGCGGGGCCTCCGTGTAAAAGCCTCGTCCCGTCTTCCGCCGTCGTTGGGAACGGAGAGTGGGACTGTTTACGTAACCTCCTGTTCCTACAATGCGTCTCCGACCACGGCGGACGCGGCACGAGGCTTTCACACGGAGGCCCCGCCCACTGGGACCGCACTTTCTGGTGCTGTATCTCAGCCAGATTCACATTTTTTCGCGTGAAATTTTGCATGAGGCCAACATTAGGCAAATACAACATAAATATATGGGTAACACAAAAACTCATTTTCCGTGGACGATTCCTTTAAGTTACGTGTTTGCGTCCCAATCATCGACGACGAAGTCGGCTGTGTTGCCGCGCACTTCGCCCCACAAATTGCCGCGTGCCAGCCCGGACGAGCCGAAGGTGACACACCCCCAACAAACCCACTGATCTGAATCCAAGTTGATCGATTTATTGTAGAGACTTGGCTATCAGTGCTCTGACGATGCTTCATCGGAGCTACTGCACAAGCTACTACGTCGTCCGGAAAAATCTTGCGGTTTTTGATATCTACTTCCAAATGCGCATATCTGGACTGATACCAAATTTCGTCAATCGAGATGAGAGTCATAAAAATTGGTAGATTTTCGCCACTTCCATTACTAACTTGCCTCTCATGTGCTCCGTAAATTCTGGCTTCCCCAACCCATCCTTAACTTGCCCGACCTGACCTCTACAGGCCCATTCCTGATATCTGGAACCTGAGCGTGGGCTCAAATTCGAGCACCGGCAGTTTCCGAGCAAGCCCCGGCCACAGCAGGCGGAGCTAGGCTTAGTTCTTATGTGCTCTGTACGCTTAGGTCAGCCCCTACCCAATGCTAACTTGCCCGACCTCTCCAGATAGCAGTTCACCTAAGAATGCATTGTGCGGTGAGCGGATTTCCGCGAAAGCTCCTGCAGTTCGGTTAAGGATACATTGTGCGGTGAGTGGATAGACAGACAGACAGACAGACACACGGACAAACAAACACAACAAAATTCGGATTTATACAGGGGGTGCCAAAAAAAGTAATTTTGCCCACGGCTCACATCTGCCAATTATACAAAACATAGGAAAACGAAAGAAATAAAAGGAATGGGGCAAAATATTCCCGAAATGTTCCTCTGAAAGCGAACAAGCTGTGGCTCCCTACATTCACCTTTATAAAAATATAGAGCTTTCAATCGGCGCAGTCGGGCTTAGGAGTACCTACTACACTGTCAGGGTCCGCTTAAAACGGTGAAGCCAGGCTCCGTGGTAGGTCTTTTGTGGCAAGCTTCCTGAGGATTGGCCCTTCGGTTCATGGAAGTCATAGAGCCTCTGCTGCTGTGAAAAGGCTGCTATGATCCAAAGTATCATTTTCATGTCTCAAATCCGCCTCGGGAGGGGTTCCAGTGGTAAGGGCACGTTTTGGCTCGTGGAAACGAAGAGCACTAGGAACCCGGAAAAAACGGAATGGTGAAGAACACCACCCAGTATGAATCCCCTTAGGTACTCAGAGTGAACGGACCTTAGCAAGGTTATGAACGAGAGCCACGAAGTTTCGGGTTTTGCCCAGTCGAGGTGACACATCTTGTTCACTCTTTTCTCGCCCCCCCCCATTCCTGCTCGTACAGAAGGCTGCCACGGAGTATGGTGACAGAATGAGGTCTGCTCTTGAATCTGGAAATGAAAATACCTCAACAGAATTTGCTGTAGTTCGACTAAAGTGGGGTTGAAAGTGGAGGAACAAAATTACTTCTTTTGGCACCCCCTGTATATATAGTATGATGATTAGTATGTGTAGTGTGTAGTTGCAAAGCAAGTAAACAAAGATGCATAGCTACAGCATGAGCCCCGCGCAGTAATGCTCGCCAACCAATTGGTTCAATTATAAGTGAATAAGAAACAGTACATTAACACGGAGTTGCACAAGCCCACATATAAGAAATGCTAACGCTGCGATCATCCCACCAATCGCCATTCGTTGGAGCAACCTGAAAGTCTCGGTTCTCTGGAATATATTTTGAAACTCGAAAAAAATAGAAAGTTACGTGGTTTTCAGATGAATTTTGTCCAAAAAAGGATAGATCACTATTTGGAACATTGGTATAGTAATCATAATCATTAGCGGATTGACCACTAGAATCTGATCTGGGTAGAGGGTTATTGAAGACGTGATTTGCCCATCCATTTCAATAGCTTGAATAATCCAACGAGATCCCTAAGATTGAGGTGATTAGTCCGCGGAAATCGGTAGAATGCTTGAGTGTCTGCTGAATATGCGGTGTATGTGTCTTCAACCTACAAGTATGTGTTCGCTCGTAAACATACTTGTTATGCTTTCATTTTTTTCAAAGTTATCTTCCCATAAATTTTGCAGAGTGCAATATCTACTGGGTTGGGGAATAAGTCCCCGCCGTTTTTTCAACCCCGTTTTTCACATTGTTCCCTTCACCTTCCGACAAAGCTTATATATGATTGCGATAGAGCCTTTTTTGCTCTACAAAATGCTACTATCTGTTTTTCGATTTCTTCGACTTTCTGATATTTATGAAGTTTGGAAATGAAGTGAGTGGAAGGCAAAAAATTGGCACTTGCGCACCTCTTCTTTCTCGTCTGCCATCGAGACCAAAAATGTATGCGTATATGTTTTCGATAGAGCTTTTCCAGCTCTACAGGACGATACTTTTTTATTCAAATCGCTCAACTTTTTGCTGTTTTTAAGACTCACAAATGCAGTACTCGCAAAAGTGTGCACTTTCGTTATCTCCTCTTCCTCGCCTACCACCGAGATTAGAGAGTATGTGCATGCATGCATTCGATAGAGCTTTTTTTGCTCTACGAGTGATACCACTCTTCTTTTGTATCCTCTCATATTTTAGCATGTAGGAATAAGTTTCCACCTTTTTTTCAACTCGAAATTGTGTGATGAAAATGATTTTTTTTGGCACAATGTTTTGTACTGTTCGATAGAGCTCTTTTGCTCTACAAGAAAGTGTTCACAGTTTCTGATCAAATTGATTTTTGCTATTTTTTAGATTATTTAAAAGGACTGCTGAGTCGACAAAATCGAGCATTTTTGTGTCGATCAGGCTCGATTTCGTCGACTTGGCACTCCTTCAAATGATCTTAAAAGAAGCAAAAATTAATTTGAACAAAAACTGTAAGGACTATTTCGTAGAGCGAAAAGAGCTCCATCGAATTTTACAAAACATTGTGCCAAAAAATCCATTTTCATCACGCAATTTCGAGTTGAAAAGAAAAGGTGGAAACTTATTCCTACATGCTAAAATATGAGAGGATACAAAAGAAGAGTGGTATCATCTTGTAGAGCAAAAAAAGCTCTATCGAATGCGTGTATGCACATTCTCTCTAGTCTCGATGGTAGGCGAGGAAGAGGTTATAACGAAAGTGCACACCTTTGCGAGAACTGCATTTGTGAGTCTTAAAACAGCAAAAAGTTGAGCGATTTGTATAAAAAAAGTATCGTTCTGTAGAGCTGAAAAAGCTCTAGCGAAAACATATACGCATACATTTTTGATTTCGATGGCAGACGAGAAAGAAGAGGTGCGCAAGTGCCAATTTTTTGCCTTCAGCTTACTTAATTTCCAAACCTCATAAATATCAGAAAGTCGAGGGAATCGAAAAACAGATAGCAGCATTTTGTAGAGCAAAAAAAGGCTCTATCGCAATCATATATAAGCTTTGTCGAAACATGAAGGGAACAATGTGAAAAACGGAGTTAAAAAAAAACGGCGAGGACTTATTCCCAACCCAATACATTCCGATCACGATTCCCAAAGAATTATTTTTCCACGGTCTCTCATCACATAAAGTTGCATTGACATGGTAGAATCTTCGTTGTTCCTCACTGCCTCGCAGGCGAATGATCAAATCGGCAAAAGCCACCAGACAGCCACTGGTGCGACCAATCCCTCCTATTTCTGACACAATAAAATTCGAAGACTAAATGATCGGTAAAGCATACAGTCCCACGGAGATGGGTAGAACTGCATTCTCGGTTTCATGTGGTTATAGGGTGTCAGCTGATATTTGTCCTACGGTAGCGTTTTAGTTGTGGTGATGACAGGGATCTGCTGAAATTTCGTCAGTCGTCTTCGCTACATGACAATGACAATAGAGCTGAGTGGTGCTGAAGAGTCGTGTCGAACGCGAAGAGTGACTGTTGCTGATAGAAGTAAAGCTGTTTGGTTCGCTCGCAGTGAAGCACAGAAAACGAAGTGGACTACTAGAAAACTTGGGAGATGGGACCCTTCATCTTGTTCCTCGTTTCAGAAATGTTTTTCGAGTCGACAGAAATCGGTGAGAGCCACCATATTATGTCGTTTGTTCTGTGTGGCTCATGCGGTGCTACATGGACACCCACTTTTCTCGACTTTTGGTCGATCAGTTATTCTAGCATCAACATTCAACAGTTGGGAAAGTCTGCGTTTTAATGACACAACCATAAGTGACAGCTGGACGTGATACCAATGGGCAGTTTTAGAGATGTAGGCTGCGACCTTACACAATTAAACCGTAATCAATTTTTAATAAATTTTTCTGAGCTAATTTGATGCACGTAATCTATATGACCACTTTTTATGGAAAATAGGTGAAAAATCGAGAACAACGAAACCTGCTGCTCGAAGAGCGCCCAGAACATTGGAACCGGTAATAACATAATGACAACCCGGAATACACCTTTCAGGTCCTCGATGAACTTCCTCTGAAAGAAAAAGTAGTTAAAAGATAAATTTCATGAAATGATTGAACCACGTACTAAACTTTTGCACTGTTCGTGGCGAACAAGTTACCAGCACCGAACAACAAATCCGATGTTACTATTGGGATGGTCCATAAGTTCCAAAGTGGGCTGATTTTAGTTTTTTTATTGTTTTCTTCTTATGTTTATTGAACGTGGTACTCACATGTCCAACGAAGAGAAAGAGAAGGGCATAAACTCAATCCTCGACTTTATGATCGCGGGAGAATTCATGATCATTGCGATCGGCTATGTTAAACTTAACGCCGTAAGGACCTAATTTAATTTTTCTTAATAACCCTACAACTTTCCTTTCCGAGCCTGTCAAACGTTCTTAGAACATGGTCCTTCAATGGAGTAGGAATTTTCAGTTGAAAGATCTCCCATAGACTGCGCTAGACATAGACAGGACGGTGGTGTATGGCCAATTGGCTGGCGCACACAACTGTGCGCGTAACGCCATGGGCATTATTTGAGTCAATGGGAAATGCTTTTTCATAAACATTACTCATCACCCAATACCACATCACATCAATAACTATTTCGTAACGACGAGCAGAACATGGCCTATTATCATTCCCCAACTCTACACAAAAGTGGATGAATTCGATCGATATCGATTGTTGGCTCGTATTACTATGGAGTTCGCATCTCTGCAGCGTTACTCATCTGTGGGAGTGGTGCGGCCCCCTACACAAAATCGATAATTTCGATCAATACTAATCGATGGTGACATCTATGAAAAAGAACCCCTTCACCTATGAGCAGGGTTCAATAAACAGCTTTCCTGCTCTTACATTATTATTACATAATGATTACATAATATGGTAGACCTTGCTAGTAACTATCTCACACCGCTATGCGTGATTTTTTTATTCTGGCCCTGCCGTCTCGTCGCGGACCCAGTCCCCGTGAGCTGCACTTGCCCTTTACTGCTATTCTCGTTTCATGGTCTCCAGTCTTTTCAGAACCACATTACGAATTTCTGACTCAAGCTCTGCTGACCACCGCAAAAGTTACACCTATTACATAGCCCCAGCAATTAAAGACCTTTCTACTTTACCCAGTCCTTTAAGAACCGAACTGCAATTTCTGCAATTTTGTGGGCGGATCTCTGCTCACTTCAAGTAGGTTCAAGATAGCTGAATATTATTCATATCTACTAAAATTTTTCCCTAATTCTGGTGATGCGTTGGGTCCGAGTTATGAAGCTTGTTATAAGGAACGCTCATTCGGGATGCGCTCCGAGCATTGCGCTCTGACCTCTTCCATGACGTTCAGGAACTTATCGCTTACCTTAAATCATATTTCCCCCACGTTTGGGTCATATTGGTTCTCAATTAACAATTTCCGGTTTGAAAACGGAACACTCAGTGCGCGCTTCACCCAAAGAGGGCCAAGTACTGTTTGGTTTTGGCTCCGTTGGCGAAGGCCCATTCCTCGTGAGCAGCACATGCCTCACAATCTTATTCATCTTTTCTTCAAGGCCCAGACCGTTTTGCACCCACATTACAGATTTTTAATTAAAGCTCCGAGATGTCGGCCCACCGACAAAATTTATCTCCCACCCATAGCACAAGCTACTATTGGCCGGGTGACGGTTGGGACACACGAATCTAGGCCGTGATCCTGTGACAGCCTGTGGCCTTTGCCCTGTTACATGAATAATTCAGACAATTTAACTATACAACGGAATAGACTTGCAAGGAGTACACGATTTACATGAAGAAATTGTCTGAATTATTTAAGGCTTAGGTCAAAGGCCACAGGCTGTTACAGGGTCATGGCCTAGATTCGTGTGTCCCAACCTACACCCCTATTGGCCACTGATTTTCTCCTGGTCTCCAAACTACTTTAGAAGCAAATTGCAAGCTTTGCAGCCGCTTTCTCCTGATTTTACACGGTCCACCCATTGTGGACGTGTCCAGATCCAAATCAAAGGCAGCTTTAGGGGAAATTCGGACGAAAAGTAAAAAAACAGTGAATATGAAAGCCAAGATGCCTAGAAACAGGACAGTGGAGAAAAAACGGATGGAAATGGCCAAAAACCCGAGAAATAGGACCCCTTCCCACCGCTGGTTCTTGGCGCGGACGACCTTTCCGTCAAGAGGCGGGAGTCGGCATAGGTCTTCCAATGGCACTACCAAGACGTAAACATGAAGGGATGTTCGGAAATGCGACAGCATCTATTTTCATGTGGTGAGCTTCAAGCTAAAAGTGAGGAAGCGCGCTGCGACACTTTCAACCTGCCGACCTCCTTGACCAACCTCACCGTGGCCAACCACTAATCACGTCGCCTCGAGGCGGGCTGCCCTAAACCAAGGCGGCTGCCCTGATGAGGCCGCCTCCGCCACAGCTCAAGTGGACGCCTTCCGCGGAGCATTTCGGCATGCATAGGCCTTTCAGGTCCGCAGTTTTCCACTAAATGACTCCTTTTGGGATTTCTTATCACCCACATTACCCCTATCACTGTCTTCAAGTGCCTTTGGATAGCTCGGAGGTTAGCCATTTCTACAATTGTTCTAGTCTTGCAGTCTGGCGTTGGACCAGGTATGAATGCTTGTTAAAAGTACCGTTCGCTCATGGTGCGCTCCGCTCACCTTTTTTATGTCCTTCAAAACTTATCGCTTATCTTAACCCATCTTTTCCACACGTTTAATGCATTCTGAAACCGAATTTCGGCCCGAGCATCGAACAGAGCATAGCAAACTTTTCCCACAAGATTCTCCTCATAATGCCTTGTTTTGTGACAGACAGACAGACAGACAGACAGACAGACAGACAGACAGACAGACAGACAGACAGAGCAGGAAGGCAGTTGAATAGACAGACAGAGAGACATACGAAAGAAACGAAACAATTTATACAAGGCTGCTAACAAGGGAAGGACCCCAGGTCGAAGTGGCCATTCGGAATGAGATGCATATGGTCCGATCTCTTTTCGGACGCTGATCTCGAATCTGCATTCCAAATTTGCAAAACGATTCTCTGAGCGGAGTTATGGAGGTTTTTTTTTGAATGAACGGTTCATCAGCATGGCCGTTGCTGAACAGTCAACGGCCTCAGCGGCTCAGTGGTAGTGCTCCGGATCTGCAGGAGAGGGGTCGAGGATTTGCTCCCCGCCAGTGCGGGTTTTTTTGCATTTTGTGTTTCATTGTCAATAAGTGCTTTTCTTCCACTTCTGGACGTTTCCTTGGACTGGTACCTATCACACTCATCATTTACTCTGCCATTGTATTTATAACTGCTAACATCACTCACGAGGGAAGGATACCAAGTCGAAGAGAATCCCGTACCACACGAATTAGGCGTTTTTGCGTGGAAAGATTATAATATTCGTGCACAGAAGGTTGAATTACCCCTCTGTGCAAATTTTCAGCCAAATCCAGTTTTTGGTCCAACTTCGGAAAATTGGGGGTGGCCAAAGGGTGAAGTGGTAGTTTTTGAATTTTCTTCTACAAAAAACTCTGCAACCTGAACAAGATAGCCTACACATACCTTTTACACTTGCCCATCGCACTAAATGTACGAAACAAGCGTCAAATAGGAGCATTTGCCAGGCAAGGGTCAACGACTTCTCCTTTGTTCAATGTGCTGCCACCCAATAGCCCGTGAATTTTTCCGAAATTTGATCAAATTCTCGAATTGGCTAAAAACTTGTCTTCTGAGGTAATTTGACTCCCTGAACACAAAAATCTCCCTGGTTTTGCGCAAGAAGGTCTGGCTCGCGTGCTATGGGCTTCCAAACCTACCATAATAGTATTGTTTTTTCAAAAAAACCTCCATAACTCCGCTCACAGAATCGTTTTGCAAATTTCGGATACAGATTCGAGATCAGCGTCCGAAAATACGTCGGATCATATGTATCCCATTCCGAATGGCCACTTCGACCTGGGGTCCTCCCCTTGTAAGAAAAAGTAATTTTGCTCACGGCTCACATCCGCCAAGTGTACAAGACAGAGGGTAATGAAAAAGATAAGTTTTGGGGCGAAATATTCCTGGAATGTTCCTCTGAAAGCAGGAGCAAGCCGAGGCTCATGGCATTCATTGCCACAAAAATATGGAGCCTTCAGTCGGCACAGTCGGGCTATAGAGCACCTACGACATCAGGGTCCGCCTCAAACAGCACAGCCAGGTTCCGTGGTGTATCTCTTAAGGAGATCTTCTCAAAGGCTGAACCTTCGGTTCGTCGAAATGAAAGAGCTCTGGCCGCTTGGACACCGCTGCTATGATCCGAAGTGTAATTTTTCACGCTCAAACCACTCATCATGGGCGTTTCAATGGTAATGGCATGTTATGGCTCTTGGAGACGATGGGAGTTGGGAATCCGGAGAAAACGGACACCACCCAAAATAAATCCCTCCAGGTACCCAGAATGAACGGACCTTAGCATGGAAGTTGACGAAACCTCGAATTTTGCCGAGTTGAGGTGGCACATCATGTTCACTCAGAAGGAGCTTCCGATCCTGCTCGTGCAGAAGGCTCTTACAGACTTGAGTGATAGTGTGAGGTGTGTACTTGAATATGGGGATGGGAGTAACTCGCAATCTGCTGAAGTTCGACAAGAATAGGGCTGAAAGTGGAGGAGAAAAAACTACCCTTTTTGGCACCTCTGTATGTATACGGTACGGATAGTTGTACAATTGCCACAAACTGCGTTAAAATTAGCGGAGTCTTATATTGTTGAATTACTCAGGCGAATTCCTTTCTAGCATTGTAAGCACTATTATTTCTATACCTTTGCACATCGGCCTTTTTTCCTATTCTCGGGTTTGCAACATCTTTCATCGTCTTCACATTCATGACCTTCCATGGCATAGTCTAACCAATGATCATGTTTTTCGCTCGCAGAAGGCCTTTTACGGATTGCGCTCTGAAAAGCAAAATTATGACTAGGTCATGTGCGATCCTAGCAACCGGAAACCTCTAACTCAGGTCACCACTCTTACAGTGATTTCATAAAATGCTATTGCGAAAATATTTTCCGTTGGTGGATTCTTCACATAATAAGGAGATCCCACAAGGAAAATCACTGAAATTGTAGGTGATGCTTCAGAACATGCTCATGTAACAATCTCATAACCAAACTGACCTATAGCCAGAACCATGAGCGTGGCTGGCAAGCCAAAAGCCAGGGGAAAACATGAATCTTGACCCATACACGAGTGTGCTTAAAAAATGGCATTAATTTTCTATCTTGCGAAGGGCAACACCACCAAAAAACCAGTTTCTTGTGCTGAAGAGAGTGCATGCCACAAGGGCTGCTCTAATGGAAGTGGGGCAGTAAAAAAGTAGTTGTATGGAGGGTCAAGTGAATACAAATAATGTCTGGCATTACCCATTCGTTTTCTACATACGGACAACGATTAGACGAGTGAACAGATTTTCTACAACAGTCTATTTTTACAACAATAGACTATTCTTAAAGGATCAACATGTACATAATACGATCACTAATTATTAGAATTTGAGACGGGCTGCGAAAATTCTATCCATCTCGAAAAAATGGCATCAGAGGTCTCGTCAGTGTCGTCCACTCTCTGACCTCAATGAATTTCAGCTTGTTCACATTTCGCTATTGATTTTTTCATACTAGTCCTTGTGGACAATACTTTGTTCCACGGTTACCACCTGCTCCCATGCCAGAGCCTGTACTCTTTACCAGTGTAATTCACCTTTCAAAGAAAAGTAGGTAACATACAGATCAAATCCCACGAGTTTACATGTCACCAGGTTCTTGCGTTGAGGTCATTACACTGCATTTTAGATTACACGTGCCATTTGGAAGGTCCTGATGTCCAGTTTTAAGGTACATAAGCGGTACTATACAGACTCCCCCGTTTATTGGAACTTATGGTTAGTCGACATTGAAAGTAACAGTGTCGTCATGCCTGAACACAAATCAACCAAGAAGAAGCAAGACAAGTAAATGCTTGCGTTTTAGGACTACAAGAGAGCTTTCAAGGGGTGCCGTTACATCTACAACCATCATCGTGGTATTTTATGACATGATCAACCTCTACATTTCGCGGTGAAGAAAAGCAAGGATAGCCAGAAAGGTTGTGGAACACTCGACGTAAAAAAGTTTGTGGTCGTTTGTTGAAGCCACTTAGTCCTACACCGCAGCCCTACACTCTTTTTCGCAATAGTCTAGTTTTGGAGCACAACATTACCAGTCTCATGAAACATGACTTTGCCGTACAGCAAGGGAGACATGGATTCACCGCGCATTGAAGGGTGTTTCTATGGTCGCTCTTTTGTGGAAACTGAACTATTTATAACGTCCTTTCCGCACTTCAAACCGGGGTGAAATTACCCACGCCAGAAAACCGCGTGGTCGCCCAGGGCGAGCGGCGCGGCGGTGCGAGTGCGAGACAGTGTGGCATGGGTGAAGGAGGCAGGGTTACATGGGTGCAGGAGGCAGTGTGGCATGGGTGGAAGCGCTGAGGTGACGCAACCACGCTCTGCCGGGCTACCAAGAGCAATCAAGTCGTAGTGGTGGCACCGCGAGTGCGACGCCACTGGAACGATTTTCTGGCGTAAGTAGCCTCACTCCATCAAACCGAAATGTTTCTGCCAAAAGTTGCCAAGGGCCGACAATGAGCGATGGGCAAGATGATCAGCTGCGAATGAGACCCACATTTTATGTTTTCTGGGGTTATGTGGTAATCCATCATGCCACAAGAACCCATGCACTATCACTCGGCTTAATAATGCTCGGGCTACCATAACTTATCTGTCCTCTCACGCGAAATTCTCGGGGGTAAGATGGACTACCCACAAATGCCCGGAAAGCATTGTAAAGCTTCGAGCACAGTTCGAGGCTGAATATTCTGCCCGAACAGTTGAAAGACGGTAACATAACAAACGGTACAACCTACCCCTCAGTAGCGGAGTGACGAAACTGGAGATACATGACCCAGCATTGATTGACAAATAGAACACTGAGAAGAACATTGATATCATTTTCACTGCATTCTTAGGAAACTGGTCCCCTCCAAACGCAGCTACGCATGGTTTTATGCCACCTGTACCGAGTCCAACAGTGAATATGCTCAGCAGATCTAGGAACCTGAACGACGAATATACAAATGTCATCCCTCGAGCTCACCAGCTTTTCTTTTGATTTTCTATAGATGGCACTTATGCGACTTCATAACCTTGTAAAAAGCTTGATTCGAGGTAGGTAAAAGCAAAGGAGATCACATTTCTTTGCCATACAGAGACACGGATTCTCTATCAACTTCGTTCCACGCTTCGAGCTACAACCTTACAGTACCACCAATTTTTCGTGGATTGCAGCTCTATGCATGAACCATTACATCGATAGAGGTTTTGCAGGAATGTATTGCAAAGTGAGCAGTCACCAAGCATATCTGCATAACTTCAGCAGTTGATTTTCGAGGTCTTCAGTCAAAGCATTGCTTCGACAATAGCCTCCAAATTTGGTGCATTGAACTTCACTCAAAAAGTAGAACTCTGCGAAAATACCCAAAAAAACTTTTTAAAGTATCGGCAAATGCGGTATTTAAGCCTTAGATAATAGGTTGTGTGGGGGAGTTGATGCAAAAATTTCTGCGACAAGAGCACATAAGTCACTTATACCACGCTATTGTACAGCTTTAGCTATCGGGAAACACTGCGTGCATCATTTTGGGTTATAAGTATACTTAATCCACCTTAACCTGCACTGACAAACCTATACACACATATCGACATACATGTTCGCTGTCGATTTCCTTTTATAGTTCTTGACTGATACAATTACACAGTACTACACTTATTGTTATTGGTTGATAATATGAATCGGACAAATTGACGAAATTTTGTCTTCATCGTACAACTTTTCAACGACAACTGGGAACCACTTGTAATATGCTCCATCTTGATCGATGATCTTCTGCTACCGGTTAGGCAGATCGCGGATGCCCTTGCTCCAAAAGGCCGGAGGCTGGGCCTCAAAAAGTTTCTCAAGTGCCCTCTCGACATCGTCGCGAGTTTTGAAGTCGTGGCCGCCCAGGTGGAGTTGGAGGTGGGAGGAAAGGTGGAAATCCGAAGGGGCCAGGTCTGTGAAGTACGGTGGGTGTGGAAGCATGGAGCAACTGTACGAGAGCAGCTCGGCGTTGTCGTGCTGGAAGTAGACATGTGACCGCCGCCGTAGCGAACTTTGGACATTGGCCTTCAATTCTCGTAACTGATGAATGTAGACGTGGGGACACTGTTGTACCTTCATCGAGCAGCTCCCAGTACTCTACGCCGTGTGCGCTCCACCAAATGCGGTCTTCGTCTTCGATGGAATAGTCGTCCGACGCAAACTTTGAATGCCACAAGCACTGTACTTCTGGCGGGAGCATGCTCCTTGTTAACTACTTTCAGGCGCCTTTAATATCAGCGGGTTCCTGGCCAGATAGCGATAGAAAGAGTAATACGTTGCGGATGTGGTCTCTGAACGGCTTGAAATTTTGCGGCATGGTGACGGAATTAAACTAGTTTGGAGTGTTTTTTTAACTGTATTTTGAAAAGCTTCTCATACTCATTCCAACGGTACCTCGCGCATCCATTTTCGTCAACTCATTGCTGAGTTATGCCCCCTGTAAGTCATCACAACCATTTTTCGGATTCATATTGAATCAACCTAATAGATCACAGAACTGTACAGAGCCGAGCCTCCGTCGAGGAATTTTTGACAAGGTATGAGGGCCGCTGGGAGGGGTTATCTAATCGTTGAGGTGGGGAGTAATTAACAGAATTTTCAAGACGGAGGGTCCCAAGTGTAAAGCGGAAATGTGACAGAACTGACTAAGTGGGTTGGTTCTAATTCACAACTTATATTCAATTTAGTCTTCATCTGAAAATCTCGAAGCCTATACAAGAAGCGACTCCCCACGACCATAAAATGAGGTAAGACACAAATTTTCAGATAAGTGCCTCAGACGGTATTGTATAGAAGTGCGCGCTAGACGACGCAAAAGATAGACAGAGTCAAAGGCCAAGCTGACCCTTGGTCCTCTTAGAAATTGTGGAGTGTGAACTAGTCAACCAGACCAGATAAAGCCTCTGCAACCAAACGCTCGCGGCTTATTCTGTGATGCAATGTCGATACTTGATGCCTTGTTCACAGTGCACAATTCCGAGACGACCACGGGAATATGAGTGTACCCCTCAACCTGATGGGTTGTCGATGGAAACCTCAGGTAGACGCGATCCACAACGAAGCCGGCCAACGCGAAAGCCCTTTCGTTGCGCTGGCACCGAAATCACGTACAGAAAGGCCTCCGAAATCCACCGATTAGCCGCGGGAGGCGGTACCTAGCGAAGGATACCGGCGTGGATGAATACGCATTAAACTATGGGATGAAACGAAAAATCAGCTGGTATAAGCTTCTTGCTCTGATAGGAACCACTCCCCCTACGAGAGCGGTCAAGAGAAATAGTGCTTCTAAAAGATATCTGCTCAGATCGCTGCTGCACGGCCTAGTTGCCATACGATTTTGGGAAGTTGGAAATGTGGGAAAACAGCCTGCTGCTTTCAAGCTTTAACCATGGTTAAGAGTTATCGCGACTTTATCACCAAAGTGACAGAAAGATGGGCAAGAGCCGCAGAAAACCGTAGAAAATGATTCGAGTTCCATAGTTTGAGCCAAAATTTCAGCACGGATGCCTTTTATTATCAGAAAAATGAACCCAATTGAGTTTAGCATGCGAATGATTAGCCACAAAGAATTGCACACTTCCAAGGACAACGATAGTAGGTACTAAGTACTGAAGTATAGCAAAAAAAACTGTTTAGGTTTTTGCAGTCAGTTCTGATTTTTGTGGCTGAGTCAACTTCTGAAGTCTTATACTAAAAATGCAGAGTTAATGCAGATCATCGTGAGGCTTCGAAAGCTATACATACTATAAATTAATCTGAGCTTAAGAAATTTGAAAAAAAAACACAAAGAAAATTGGATAGTATTGTCTTACGGATGTATGTAGCTTTCTGGAGGAAATGCCGCTGCTGTTGCAAGCATTATCAAGCCGATCGCATAAAGAATTGATATAGCGAGTATCGTCCTAAGTTTGAAGTGTTATCTATTATCTACAAATAGTACAGGTCTTGTTTTGACAAATCTCATGGTCAAGATGATTAGAAAAGCATTCCTTCGTTTTTTAAAAAATTGTCAGCAATAAATAACCGTTGATCAATGATATCATTAGGTTGTTGCAAAATAAATTTCGGTTCCAAGATATGTATAAATAACTATAGATTTTACCGTGAACTGTTCCATCTCGAGAAATGTCAGACATATTATCTAGTGGGATTTTTTCTGCTCTTTCAAGAACTTCTACGATTCTCGCTCTAATTTTCCCAGCCGGCTTTTTCCAAAGCTGCGAATAGTCATGAACCGACGCGACTATGGAGTCATCATGCTTCACGAATTTGAACTGGGACACTCCGCACGAATTTGAACTGGGACACTCCGCAGCGGGGGCAGCTCGTAATCTCCGCAGTGTTCTTCGTACGAATTGTCCTTGCGAACGGACAGTGGAGCTCTGGTTTTAAAAATTTGCTTCTGACGATTTTGATCTCGAAGAAAAGTCGGGTCGCCGCCACAGGTGGTCGCTTAATGATGAAGATATAGGGAGAGAAGTCGAAGCAAATCCGGAGACGAATACTCGTACGTCAGCAGAACATCTTGGCGTACATTACTCTATAGTGGCCAGACATTTGCTGGAAATCAGCCAGGTAAAGAAGATTTCGAAGTGGGTGCCTCATGACCTGACCGATGAGCAGCACCTGGCACATTTCGACACCTGCTCTAATCTCTTAGTTCGCCATAAAAATGAGCCATTTTTAAACCGTGTTATAACTGTAGATGAAAAATGGGTTCTTGGTGATAACAGGAAGCGGGGATTAGTCTGGGTAGATAAGGATGCCCCTCCAAAAACTTTTCCTAAACCCGACCTTCACCCTAAAAAGGTTATGATTACTGTGTGGTGGTGTTGTAAAGGTGTAATCCATTACAGTTTCTTGCAACCTGGTCAGCCAGTCACAGCAGAGTCTTACTGTTGTGATCTGGGGCAAATGTATAGAAAGTTGCAAAAATTGTGGCCGGCGGTGGTGAATAGAGGAGGGCCGATCCTGTTGCAGGACAACCCATGGCCACACACCTCACAAATCACTCGGCAAAAATTGACCCACTTGGGTATAGAAGTTCTTTCCCACCCAGCGATTCTCCCGACCTTTCCCCCGCAGACTATCACTTTTTTCGAGCCCTCAATTCTCATCTGCGTCAGAGACAATTTACTAATTTAGACGATGTTGAATGTGCCTTCCTTGACTTCGTTGATTCTCGTGATAGTAGTTTATAGTGAAAGCTTAGATTTATCACTTTTCCGTTGGCAAAATGTGTAGATTCTGATGGTTTTCATTTCGATTAACTATCTTGTGTTTAGCTGAGTTATAGTAGTTGGAAGTATGCGGTTCGTTTTCGAAATTAATTTTGCAACAACCTAATAGCTGCAGGCAGCAAAGGAAATTCGAAGAGCACGGTTTCGCAAACCAAGTGATGAAATGATTTCAAATTATTAGTATAATTACATTCTTGCGTAACAAGGATCGACAAGGACAAGAGAGGACAAGAGAGGATCGTCAGTCGGCAGGGAGCGACTGTTCTGTGGAATGCATTTGGCATCGGCCGTCCGTGCATTCCGTAACAAGAATCGACAAGGACGAGAAAGGACAAGAGAAGATCGTCAGTCGGCAGAGAGCGACTATTCTGTGGAATGCATTCGGCATCGCACTTAAGATTGCTTTCACACTATGCGACACCGTAGTTCACATTCTGTGTACGCTTCCTTATCAGCATGTCACCTAATCGCGGCGCACACTTCTATTGCTGTATTTCAGTTGTTTTTCCCTTCCTAGTACATTTTCGAAAAGCATGAAGAGCAGAGAACAGAAAAAACAAGGGTTTTCGCCTAGGGATTATTAACTCAGTACAAGTCCAAGCATGTGCATCAGGACTGTCCAGCTAGGTTATGGCACGCTAAGTTTCTGTGAGCGCTTCCTCTGACCATGCGCGGTCGCACTTTTCACAGATCGCCTTCGAAAACTGGAAGGAGTTGCAGGGTGAAGTTCCTGGAGGCTGTTGCAGGCTAGAGCTCCTGCTCGTCTGTCTTACACTATCTAAACCACACTAACAAATATCTAGATGGCTTCTTCAATAGTACGGTGTTCGGGAAATTGATTTGCTTTCAACTTTTTTCGATTTCGCGGGATACAAATCATCAGAATTTCATCAAAATGGGATAAGCATATGAGCTATGTTGCAAGTAGTGGGATAAATAGAATGGTGCTTATTCCAGGAGGAAACATACAATGTGAGCCAAGATGTGATCTTCCGAAGGAAAAGTTGCGGAATCCTTTCTAAGAACCTTTTTGCGAAACTTTTCTTACGACCCCTAGTATCATTGTGTAATCACTTCAGGACCCAACGGAACAACAACGGAGCGATTAGGTAGCATACTGCGCGGGTGTATGTCCTTTGGAGCGGCCCTTGCAGCTAATTTGCCAATGGGGCGCATGGACCGTCTGGACTCTCAGAGATTTACCTAAGCCCTTTTAGGGGAGGAGCTTTGGCAGTGCCCCATTGGCAAATTGGCTCCAAGGGGCCGCGCGAAACGACCGTCTCCCATACTGCGCGCCTCATGGCAAAATCCTGACGTTTGAGTATAGTATACACATTCACGGCGACACCAACAAAGCACTTGGAGCGCGAACAGTCCTCGTGATGCAATAATCTAAATAAACGGTCCTCACACACAACGAAACCTTGTCATCCGTGTGTAGAAAAAGCGAGAGGGTTATAGGAAGATTGACACAAGATAACCGCAAAAGAAAGAAAGAGCAGAAAGATAAGTGTTGCGTTGATATTTTTCGACATGTGTGGTCACATTAAAACGCTAACGACCATGTGACACGGCGTCGTGTCATATCATGCTAGTCGTGGAACCGTGTTGTACGATGTTTTGTCACAGCTGTGTAATTTATTTTAGGCTTCTTTTTAAACTTGTTCATATGTACTGTTATTTATGTATACTTCAACTTATGCACACTCCTTTGTATTGGGTTGTCCGGAAAGTTTTCAGCGTTTCGTGTTACTGTTTTTCGTACATTCTTTGCTGATTAAAAACTCACTCTCTCTTGGATCTCAGTAGTATATTTTGAAGAGAATTTTCCGCTATCTGATGGTATAATTGCCTTTTCACCTTCGCTTGATAAACGCCCTCTTCCTACACTTTTTGGAGCATGTCAAAAGAGCTCCAAAAATGGGTGAATCCGCAGTCGAGACACCTCGACAATTTGACAGGGTGTGGGGCCCACTAGCGTTGGAGAAAGCACGTGTGACAATGATTCAAAGAATTCCTTTCTGGAGATCTCAGCCTCGAAGATGAACCACGTAACGGTCGACCTAAAGCAACACCTGACAAGGATCTGAAGGCGTTTGTGGGGGCCGACCCATCCCAAACAGTTCGAGAGATTGCAGAAAAGCTAGGCGTTGGCAAATCCACTGTTGCCGATGGGTGAAACGCACTGGGAAGGTGAAAAGCTCGACAAGTGGGTGCCCCAAAATTTGAGTGACCGGCAGGAATTGGCACGTCCTCAGGTTTCTTCTTCACATCTTTTACGCAACGGAAACGACTCGTTTTTGAACCGTTTTGCCACCTGTAATGAAAAATTGATCATGCATGATAACAGGAAACGTTCCGGTCAGTGGTTGGATGCCGACGAACCACTTAAGCACTTCAAAAGCCGAATCCTAACGAAAAAAAGACTGTGGTCTTAGTTTGGTGGTCATCGGCTGGTGTGACCAACATAACTTTTTGTCACCAGGCCAACCCATAACAGCAGAGTCTTACTGTGGAGAAATCGACGAAATACACTGAGAATTGCGTCAGCTGCAGCCAGCAGTTTGTCAGTAGTAAAGGTCCGATTCCTTTGCATGACAACGCCGCCCACACGTTTCACAAATCGCTATCCATAAATTGAACGAATTGGGGGTTGAAGCTCCACCTCACCGGCCATATTTTCCGAGCCTTTCACCAACCGACTATCAGATTCTCAAACATTTTGAGAGCCTCCTTGCTGGGAAATACTCCATCAATCAGGACCAGGCTGAAAAGCCTTCGTGGATTCCGTGGATTCTCGACCACCCAGTCTTCCATGGTGTCACACTGGCAAAAGTTTGCTGATCCGAATGGTGCCTATTTCGATCAAATCCGGCGAGTATTAAGTAAGTTATGATCAGTTTGATATTCTTCTGTTATGCCAACGAGGTTTTTAGGTGGAACATTTATTTACGGCCATTTATTTAGGCCGTAAATAAATGTTCCACCTAAAAACCTCGTTGGTATAACAGAAGAATATCAAACTAATAACGATGCCGAGGTTCTACGAAGAGAGAAGTTGGAACATGTTATGATCGTTTGAAGTGAAACACCCAAAACGCAGAAAACTTCCCGGACAACCTTATAGCAGCTGATCCATAGTCTGCGATCACTCCCTTACCCTCGCATAATCAATTGATTCTGTGAAGGGGGGTTTCACTAAGCTTCATTGCAAGCCATTACTAACTCTATGAACTCCCACTTGTAATCATTCAGTATGATTTCAGTCAATGTGATGTCAGAGAACAGAAAAAGATACCGTTGCATAACACCCAACAAAAAGGGCCCGGTGTGTCTATGTGCAAATGGGGTCGACGTCATGCGCATTCCGCGCATTATCAAGTGGCAACCGTTCAAACACTCATCCTCATGCTACCTTTTGTAAATGTTCGAACGCCGTCAGAATTTGCGGTTCTGCGATTTTGCGACTCTACGATCTTGCGGTATTCCGCATACTAGGGCAATGAGATTGTGCGATGCCGTTATTTCGCGCGCGCAGCCGCGACATCGCAAATTGCAAAACCGCTAAAATCGTGATGTCCGACGACGGTCTCAAATAATGATCAACATTTATCTTCTGCACAAATGGAATGATTACTGATACTTAATCCTATGCAGTATAAATTGTGAATACCAGCGACGTCAGCAATTTTAGATTACAAAATTACCAGAATTTTCCAATGTATCCATCTGAAAGTATGCTTCCCAAAATTGGTGAGCCATAAGCGATTATTATGAAAGCATGATATATTGCCGTTGATTGATTTTTACTGAACAGCAGTATATTCATAAGATACAGTGTGAGTACAGCTAAAAATATAATGATTTCAGCAGTTTTGGACAAGCCTCCCTATAGCTCTCAACTCCACGGTTCTTCATTACCACACAAATCTGTAAGCAGCATTTACAAAAAGAGTGACGATGAAATTTTTCTGCTATCCTAGCTGGAATTCGACGTTGATGTGCGAATGCTCCACACTGGCTATATTTCTTCAGTAGGAAGATTTTTGTTTATCATTTTACAAGGCAAGACATGTGCAATTAATAGGCGGCTGTAGAGCGAAGCACATTTCAGGTTATTCCTCTTACGATGCATAACTAGCACGTTAGGGGGGAGAGAGGTTGTCGAATTTATATTTATTGTGAGCAAACCTCCAACGATCATCGGCTTTGGTTGAAACTAAGAGACATCACACCCATCTGTAACCCCTTCCCCACTGAAGGCAAAACCCCTTTGAAGAAAGGCAGGATTCGATCCGAACACAAAAATAGTATTGAAGCACTCAGTAGTACCGAAGTAAGGAAGATGGATCGGAACGGTCAAAAAATCCAAGAAAGAAGACCCTCTTCCCATCGTTGATCCAAGTGTGTAAGGCACAATCGCAGAGGGGCGGCCACGCTGAAATGAGCGGCAGCAGTTGGAGGTGTCTCATCGTGAGCGCTGAGGCCCTCCGTAGTAGTTGACTTTTGAGGATTAAAAGTTTCGAGAGGACGTGCATGTATCAGTTCCACTATAAGAAACATTGACCTTAACTGATTGCCGAGAGATACACCTGATAATAACACACCACTCCCTAATGGTAACCGAGAACAAACAGTCACTTTGTGAGTGTGGTACCAATATTGCAATTATGGCCGGGCTAGGCTTAGAACTTACGTACTCTATACACAGGGGGTTGACGTGTACAGAGTACATAAGTTTGGTGGGTTGACTCCTACCCAATCCTAACCTGCCCGACCTCCACACACCCGTACCTACTAATTTGCTTCTTGTGTGCTCCCTACATTTTGGTCTGTCCATATCCAGCTCTCACTCGCACGACCTGAGCAGTCCCATTCGTGACCTTCCCGACTTTCGGAACCCATGCGAAGGTATATAAATTTGAGTACCCATCGGTTTCGGCGCAGACCCCGCCCATGGTGGGTGGAGCTAAGCTTAAAACTTATATGCTCCGTACACATGACCCCTACCCAATCCTAACCTGCCCGACCTCCATAGGCCCGTGCTTTATTTGCTTGTTGTGTGCACCCTCCGATTTTCAGCACTTCAGCGAAGACCTGAATTCGTTTATTCATCGATTTCGGCGCGAGCCCAGCCCATGATGGACGGAGGTAGGCTTAGAATTTATGTGCACCGTACACTTATGTTTTCCTCTACGCTGTACTAACTTGCCCTACCTCTACAGGCCCGTTCCTAATTTGCTTCTTGTGTGCTCCCTACATTTTGGTCTGTCCCTATCCAGTCCTTACTCGCACGACTTCAACAACTCTTTCCTAACTTGCCCGATTTTCCGCACTTAAGCGAGGACCTGAATTCGTTTATTCATCGATTTCGGCGCAAGCCCAGCCCATGGCGGGCGGAGGTAGGCTTAGAACTTACGTGCTCCGTACACTTGTGTTTGCCCCTACGCTATCCTAACTTGCCCTACCTCTACAGGCCCGTTCTGCTCCTTGTGTGCTCCCTACAATTTGGTCAGTCTCTATCCACTCCTTACTCGCACGACCTGAGCAGTCCCATTCCTGACCGTCCCGATTTTCGGAACCCAGGCGAGGACATAAATTGGAGCACCCATCGGTTTCGGCGCAGGCCTCCTCCATGGTGGGCGGAGTTAGGCTTAGAACTCATGTGGTCCGTACACTTGGTCCCTACCCAATACTAACCTGCCCGACCTCCACAGCCCGTGCCTAATTTGCTTGTTGTGTGTTCCCTTTACTTTGATCAGTCCCTCCCCACTCCTTGCATGCGCGACTTCAACGGACTCCTTCCTAACTTGCCCGATTTCCAACACCTGAGCGAGGACCTAAATTCGTTTATTCATCGATTTCGGTGCAAGACCCGCCCATGGTGAGCGGAGCTAGGCTTAGTTCTTATATGCTCTGTACGCTTAGGTCAGCCCCTACCCACTCCTAACTCGCGCGACCCTCCAGGATACAGTTGAGATGAGGCCCTACCGAGTCTTAACTTGCCCGATCCCTACAGGCCCACTCTTGATTTAGCCGATTTTTTCAACCATTTCTGCGCAAGCCCCGCTCACGGTGGGCTGAGCTAGGCTTAGTCCTTAATGAGCTCCGCACACTTTGGTCAACCCCTACCCATCCCCAACTTGCCCGACCTCTCCACGTTGCCATTGAGTTGAGAGTAGATTATGTGACAAAAAACGGACACATGCACACACACACAAACACACCAAATTTCTGGTTTTAGCTTGCCTCTCATGTGCTCCACATTTTCTGTACATTTTGGCTTACCCCAACCCATCCCTAACTTGCCCGACCTCTACAGGTCCATTCCTAGCCTGCCTGATTTTTGGAACCTGACTTAAATTTGAACAGCGGCAGTTTCCGCGCAAGCCCCGCTCACAGTGGGCGGAGCTAGGCTTAATTCTTATGTGCTCTGTGCGCTTAGGTCAGCACCTACCCAATTCTAACATGCCCGACCTTTCCAGACAGCAGTTCAGTTGAGACATCATAACAATGAGATAGGGGTTATGTGGTGCAGACAGGTTGTAAATGGTTGACGCTGGACTGTGGGAGTGACATGGGTACCCTCGGTGTATCCCTAGGTAATGCCTCCTTTCCTTACCGGACCATCACAACACAGCTGCGTCGCCATTCGCCTTTCGAGGCTCCTTATCAGCCCTTATCAGTTGCTATCACTTCCGTTCCCTCACCATCGATGTCCCCTTAACACCCCTACATTACTTTAAAAATTCAGGATCCCAGCTTTACTGCGACGCGAGATATTATGCGGTGAGCGGACAGACAGACAGACACACACAGACAGACAGACAGACAAACAAACACACCAAACTTCTGCTTTATATATAGAGTATGATATCTGATGTTCTGTCACATCTTACTCTTTGGAAAAAGATCCCATTAGTTTAATGTCTATCAATGCAAAGGTTCTGTGAAAAGAAAATTCCAAGGCAATCTTGTTAGCTTTTCGAAATATAGGCAGGGTTGAGTGTGCGATGCCGTTATTTCGCGCGCGCAGGGGCTTGGCTAAGGAAAAGATTGAACTGACTTCTTCTTGACGCCATGCTTGACTTTGAACCACCGACAGCGGGCCTGTACTAAGTAGGTGCTCATATAACATTGAAAGGGTTATTCCTTTAGCAGGAGTGTGCAATCGGGCGGGAACTCTCAACGAGCAATGCAAGCCGGGTTCGCCCTTGTAGCTGGGTACTCTTTTCAAGCGTAAGGCACGGTAATCTCTTAACGGATCGCGGATCACTCCACACGACGTCCCTAGCACGGAAGTGACACCTCGCACGCCTCATGCCACTTCGCGACATCATGTCCTAGCGACACACACTTATCTAGGGTGAGGGTTGATTGGTCGCATTTGCGCGCGACCGCCCGCGGCGAGTGGCGCGGCGAGTGCGAGTCGTTTGAAGTTTTATCCGTTGAAACAACATCAACCACAACACATAAGAGCTTGCGAAGCTTTCATCCCGCCATCTCTGAAGGTCTCTCACGATACCAGCCCACTGCATACTGAGCGTATTTCCAACCGACTGTGGCAAGTCGTGCTAACGGCGCCGCGAAGCAAAAATTCGACCAATCGATCCTCACCCCCTCATCTATAGCTTGTTATTGATACCCACCGATACCGAGTAATCTTGCTTCCGCAACCTTCGGTCTCTTTTACTGCCAACTTATCATGCTACTTGCGGACTGACAAACATGCTGGCAGGTATCACACACCATTAATTGCCAAATTACAATGGTATCAGCAAGGAACTTCCCTGTTGATAATGGTGCGCAGGCAATCATTTCGCGTGGCGCAGCGACCCTCTTTACAGTGCTAACGTCACTCAAAGATAACCACCGTCTAAGGTCCCCATAAGCACAACCGCATGCCTATAATCACAAGTTCCTCCTATCGTGTGAAGCTGAAACAGCACATCATGCAATCCGCTGTCGCGGTAGCTACTAACAGATGTCAAACAATTCCTGTTATTTGGTGAAATCTAACAATCTGCTATATAGCTGTGGAATACGGCGGCATTCCATTTCAACGAGGTTCTTCGTTAAAAAATGACCTACCTCGCATCCCATAGTAAGTGAACCTTTCACAGAACTCATTACCAAGAATGCAGAACGTTGAAATTGGCCAATTCTTTATGAGATCGCACATACTCTTAAATTTGTGGTAGAATAAAGTATTCTTGCTCATGACAAACACAGCTGGTGGCCCTTTTAGGCAAGGCTGCAGATCAACGCCACAACTTATTAACTTCGTGGTCAGTTGTCCTCGCAGTGATCGCCAATTGATTCGTCACTTTAGAGACAACTTTGGGGATAATTGGCAGATAGTGGATTGATTGTGAAGAGCACACTTTTTCCCTGAGTTGTTTAAAATCTCGTTTCCCCTATTCTGCAAAATGACACCGCTATCAAACAAATTGCAGCATTTAATAAAGAAGGAACAACAAATAGAAAAAAGCGCTCTTTCTTTCAGCATCTGGTCCTCCGTGGCTTCGAATAGCCCGAAATTTCGATTACCTTAACCCATATGAAGTTCTCCAGAAAGTTTGCAATCCGCTTGGTGCTACACTTCGATGATAGACTGTTTAAACTCCCTACCCCTTCAAAATCGCTTCTCTCGGCATAAGCGTTTTTCACTATGAAACGAATTCTCCATTAGATAAAGGTCGACCTGTTCGTCGTCCGGGTCAGAAGGTCCATTCGGTGACGGCTACACCATGATCGAGTGCTCCGGTTGACATGGAATGGCCCATGAACTTTCATGAAAACAAGAAGCTGATGTTTGAAACGCACGACGAGAGAAGGGTACTACGCACGAAGACTCGGTGATGGGATGGTTCATCCTTTTAGGAACGAAGCCAAAATTCGAAAGATCGCTTGGCCTCACACAATGTCACGTTCTTTTCTGAAGCTAAAGTCCTTCCCTCATCCGATGGTACCTGTAGTCGTCCAGACCATCATAGGTGGACTTTTTTCATCAGAAAGAGCAATCTGTAGAAAACAATGAGAAGTGTGCAAAGCCTAGGACGTATCAGGCACCTTGCACCGATCAGCTCCCATTTATCTCCGGGCAAAACTGGTCTGGGTTTGGTAATGTCCTGGTGCCCTGCGCAATGCACTCCTCTTTTCTCGCCTAGAAACGGACTTTCAGGTGAGAAACAGTTTCCGTTGACACACTAAGCTCCTGCGAAGATTATGGACTCGAACATTATCCAATCAAATTTGAGCTCTGTTTTGATATGCTGCTTCTGCTTTTATCGAAAGGCGTAGCAAGGCCCTCAATACTACTTCAGGTTTCGCATCCCACAGAATCATAGCCGAAATTATTGAAGACCACACGAAGTCATCTCCATTTTGCGCAGTATTACATTCTGACAACTCCACGCCTGAATTTTATGTAAATTAATCTTTTGCGAATCAGACAGCAGTTTCTCCCTTGCCTTCACCTGAAAATGAATATAGGTAACAACAACACAGCTCCAGTAAGTGGAGGTCAGCACTGACGCAAAAACATGAGGTAGCTGTCTCATTTCGCAGAGTAGGAAAAGAGGCATTTCTTTAGAAAAAAATGAAAGGAAAACTTTTCAGTGCCCTCTAGCTGGAATTCGGTGTTCATGCGCGGGTGCACGCCACACTGGCTGCACTTTTAACTTGAAGAATTTTTCCGATACTTGGAGAATTTACCCGAATTACTCTGCCGGCAAGGGCAGGACAACATTACCGGCCTGCTGATCTATCCTTTCCGTCCGTCTGCAGTCCAGCCCCGGCTATTGACTAAGAGGGCGTTCTCTACTGTTACACTGCCAAGCACTCGTAACTTCATACTCCACAATCTGCCAAATTCACCCCTTCCGATGTATTCAAAGTGCTCTTCACACATCGGGTGCTTTCTCAAGGTACTCCGAGTACACCGACGAAATGTTGGATTTCTAACAGGCAGGGATTTGATAGTTATGGGAAGACAAGCCGTCCAAGTCCTTTTGCCCATAACTCAGCATACATGTAACAACTTTCGCATCGCGGGCTTCAGCGAAAATCAGCAGCTATCAAAAATGAAAAATATCAATAGTCCATCTCCCGAAAACTGATTGGGCGTGTCCTTCGAACTTGGGTGAATGGCGAGAGTGAGAGTGTGTGGCGAGAGTGAGAGTGTGTTATACAAGTCCGTAGGACACCCCTACTCAGTTTTTGGGAAATGGACTGTAAGTATCTACTCGAGCTTTCAGCTTCACGCTTCGATGCCGATACTGGCCAACCGGCTCAACACGTTATACGCGTGAGTGCTGATAAGCTATGGTAAATATACCATTCAGAAGCTGACAGTGAGTTAAAGGCAGCATTAGGGGAAAGTCGAACGAAAAGTAAAAGAATTAGTGCATATGAAAGTCGAGATGTCTTGTAACAGGATAGTGGAGAAAAAACGGATGGCCGATAAATAGGACCATTTCCACTGTTGATTCCCGTCCGTCAAGAGGGGAGTAGTCTGATCCAGTTTTCCATTGGCATGTTGCCAAGTAAACACAGGGGAATGTTTGGAAATACGACAACATCTATTTTTTTTGAGTGAGTTTCAATCAAAAACTGCGAAAGTTTTTGATTGAACTGCGCAGTTCAATCTAAAACTGCGAAAGCGCGCCGCAAAACTTTCGATCCCGCCGCAACTCCTTGGCCGCTCCCACCCCAGTCAATCGGGAATTACGTCATCGGGAGGCGGGATCGTTTTATCCAGGAGGCGGGGCAGTTGCGCGGTTGCGGCTTTTGGCGGTGTTTCTACAGCTTGGAGGGGGGCTTTTTCACCGGGCTTTCGCCACAGATAGCCACCTGACCATGTTTGCCATATCTCTACACAAGTCATCGACACGAATCGCGCGCAGTAGAGTGCGCGAGCCAGCTGGCTTAGGTCACCATTGTGAGTTTGAGTAGTCTAGAAAGCGATAGTTTTGTATTCGATTGCATCGATTGATAGCAAATTAATTATTTGCTGAGCATCTAATTACTACACGTTCATGGTAGATCCATATCCCGATTATCGATTTCTATCGTTTTCGTAAACATGCTTCACTATTTGGAATTTTGCATAGTCTAGCGGTCGACACCCAGTGTTGCTGCCAGTACCGCATTAGAAAATGATTCCGAGTGAAACGTTTGCTTCATTATCACAAATATAGGTTGTATCATGATTATCAATGTGGATCGCAGTATCAAGAAAAATGCACCATTTTTTGAAACGCTAGGCAATTCAGCGGTCGATACATCGGCCAATGATATCAGAACATAAACAAAATATATTCACCTAGATTTCATCCCACCCGATTCCTAACGGTTCTTATCAGCCACCGTAAGCCGTTATCACTCAGGCCCCTGTACCCAACAGTACCATTGAGGTCCCTGTACCCTACAATACCTGGGAATGTGAACATTCCACTGTTAGCCGCAAGAGCATACCGGCCTTGAGATTTCCCTTCTTACGCTCCTAATCGAATCTTATCAACCATTATCAGTTTGGGTCACCCATTTATGAATGTCCCCATCCCACTCTGCTAAACACCCATGAGCGTCAGCGCTCTTGGATCAACGCGAAAGGCGAAACGAATTCGACGACATTTGCCTTCACATGCTCCTTATCAAATCTTACCAACCGTTATCAAGCTGGATCACCCACCGTTGTTGTCCCCGCCTTACCCCGCAAAACACTTGTGAAAATGAACGCTCCGGGACCAATACGAAAGCGAAACGGATTCGACGACATTCGCCTTTTCATGCTCCTTATCAAATCTTACCAACCGTTATCAAGCTGGATCACCCACCGTTATTGTCCCCGTCTTACCACTCAAAACACCCGTGAGTATGAACGCTCCGGGACCAATGCGAAAAGCGGGACGGATTCGACGACTTTAGCCTTTTTACGCTTTTTATCGAATCTTATCAACCGTTATCAAGCTGGATCACCCACCGTTATTGTCTCCGTCTTACCCGACAAAACACTTGTGAGTATGAACGTTCCGCGACCAATGCAAAAAGGGAGCGGATTCGACGACTCTAGTCTTTTTACGCTACTTATCGAATCTTATCAACCGTTATCAAGCTGGATCACCCACCGTTATTGTCCCCGTCTTACCCGGCAAAACACTTGTGAGTATGAACGCTCCGGGACCAATGCAAAAAGCGAAACGGATTCGACGATTCTAACCTTTTTCCGCTCCTTATCGAATCTTATCAACCGTTATCAAGCTAGATCACCCACCATTAATGTTCACGTCCAATCTCGCAAAGCACCTATGAGTGTCAACGCTCTAGGATCAACCCGAAAGGCGAAACAACTTCGGTGACATTCGCCTCCTTATCAGCGCGTATCAGCTGCTATCACTTTCGGTCCACCACCGCTGGGGTTCCCTTGGCACCCCCTATATCACTTGTAAAATTCAGCGTCCCAGCTTTGCTGCGACGCGAGATATGAATTTCGTGACAGACAGACGGACACACACACACAGAACTAAGCGAATTATATAGAGTAGGATGTTCGTGAGCAAAGCTGTGCGATTCGCCATTATTCGGTCGTGCTACTATCTTACCGATACATATTGATTTTAAGGTTTGGTTGGCAGAATACAGAAGAATGAAAGCATACAGTTGGTTCTTCGGTCTTCCCGCCTTTCCTTTCCTTGCTTGCGCTGCCGGATCCGCTGGACGAGTGGGACGCACTCGTTTGGTTGAATTCATCTCGTTTGTCCTTTGGACTGTCTGCATCAAACACATCGAATGAAATCAAATCGTGAACAAGAAACGTCAGAGAAGAACACCTACCACTTTCCTTTGCTGAGTCGCTCATGGGACCGAAAGTGTCTCGTACGGCAACAGTATCGTTGCAAAAGTAAGTGTGGAACTTTCTGGAGACAGACAAGGCGTAATCGTTACACTAGCCACATCTATTTTTGATGAAATGGCTAACCTACCACCTCCACGAAACGAAATACTAGAATGAACCAGACGGAATGTGAATCTTCCTTCCAAAATATACCTTTATCTGAAAACAATAAGGCAGCGTTCATACTTTGGAATCTGCGTTTTTGCGTTTTTGTGAAAAGAAGAATAGATACGTATCGATTTGCGTTTTTGTGGAAATGCGGAATTGTGGAAATGCGGATAAAGCATTGAATGCGTATCGATTTCCATGTCACGAAGAGACGAGAGGATTAGAGAAAGGAAAGTGTGGAATTTGCGTTTTTGCGTTTTTGTGGAAATGCGGAAAGAAGATAGGTATCGATTTGCGGGATTTGTGTTTTTGCGTTTTAGTGAAATGCGGAATTGTGGAATTTGCGTGTTTTTCGTTTTAGTGGAAACGCGGAATTGTGGAATTTGCGTTTTTGTGGAAAGAAGTTTAGATACGTACCGATTTGCGGAATTTGCGTTTTTTGGAAATGAGCAATCGGGGTATTTGCGTTTTTGTGGAAAGAAGATGAGATACGTATCGATTTGCGGAATTTGCGTTTTTGTGGAAATGCGGAAATGGGTAAGGTACGTATCAACTGCTTCGTCAACGAACGTGGATGATAAGACAAAGCACTTGCTACACTGAAGGAACAGATTGAGCTCATACATTGCTTTTTCACCATACAGTTTTTTCCCTTCTCATTCACTCTTTTCTGCTCTCGATCATTAGTTTTTGATGTGTGACTTTCGTCAGCTGTCACACTGTAGTGTGTCTTTGGGTGGCGTGGAGGTGTTCCGAACAGCGTACCGGGCGTTCATGTCAGAGTGTTGTGTGGAGAGTAATAACGACGAAATCAAGATTCTTGTGAGACTGAAGCGATGTAATACGGGCTGTTACAGACTAGCCCCCCCCCCCCCCCCCCTTCATCATAGACCGTTTCTGCTTTCAGTGAGAATTTGTATCTAATTGAAGATGCCCTAACTTAATTCTTTGAATTACAAGTTTCCCATCTTTATTACATATTTACCTTTACAAGTATCTTCCTTTATTCTTTGACGCTTATCCGTGACATGAGTGGATCAGCTACGTACAGAAACGAAAATTCAGCAAATGCAATGGTGCTACAGTAACTGACGTGAAATAAAGTGTGTCCAGCCGCAGAAACTCTGTGGACCACACCACACATTCTGCGTTGCGGCGGCTTTGACCCGCACATTTTTCGTGAGTATTCGTGCGAACCTTTTCGACATCTCGAAGCTTTTCGCTATAATTGCGGCTTCTTGAAATTTGAACATGCTGTCTTTATGTTTAGCCGTGACAATAACGCTTGTAGGTGTTTTGCCGAACATGTGGGCGAATTTAATATGATAATGTCAATACGCAATTTTATTCCAATTCAAGTCATAATGTTCTTTGGTTTCCGCCCAGCAATTCTAAGTTAAGTTATTTATGCTCCATAATTTTCCGGAATTAAATAGTTAACTTAATGGCAAGCATTTTTCTCTTTTGTCCGTTCCCATCGCAAAATGTTATTCTTTGTTTGTCTAGTTTATTTAATCCGCTCACATTCGTTAATTTTTAGACAAAACTCTGAACAACTGCACAGATCGACCGGACGCAAGTTTTCGTTGTCTCCCCTAGGGCTCGTACTCCATCGTCGGTCATTGCGTACGATTTCTCGTTTTTGGACGGGGATACTGCATTCACTTTTCAATAAACATGGTAGCAAGTTAATCTTGTATTTGTGTTTTATGTGGTTAGAATAAGTGGAAATGTTAGGTTGCGTTCATACCAAATCGAATGAGAGTTTTGGCGCATCGGCGCATCGGCGCATCCGCGATTTGAGAGAATTGGCGTGCCACGTCACCGTTTTGAACGCGGCACGTGCCAACGTGCGGTTGATTTCTTTTTCTTCTCTTTTCATTTCTTGATCTTTTTCTGTTATGGCAAATATCCAAAATCGCAGATGCGCCAATACTCTCATTTTTCAGTCGATATGTCTCCTATCCATCACGCAAATGCGCCAATTCTCTCAAATCGCGGATGCGCGGATGCGCCGATCCGCCAATGCGCCGATGCGCCGATGCGCCAATACTCTCATTTTCTAGATCGATACGTATCTCATGCATGACGCGAATGCGCCGATACGCCAATGCGCCGATGCGCCAATACTCTCATTTTCTGATCGGTACGTATCTCATGCATGACGCGAATGCGCCAAAACTCTCATTCAGGTGCTACTGGAGTTGGGGGGGGCCAGCGCACTGTGCTCTGCGTCTCTAACGCAGGGATAGAGCGCAGAGAAGCCATAGCGGTAGCCGAATCGGCTTCGAATACTGCATAGAAACGATTCTAATGAAGCAAATTCGTGCTTTTTTCCATCCTATGTTAGCCTAAGCCTTGGGGAAGGAGATTCCCTTTCCCTAGGCTTAGGCGAATTTGCGTAAGTGGTTGTTTAGTCTAGTTGAAGTGAATTTCTCGTTATATTCTGATGGAGGAATAGTTTGATTGTTTTTTCAGTTAGTTAGCTGTATCTAGGCATAAAATAAGCTTGAGAGTGCCTATAAACAGAAATTGGAGGCAACTTATGCTTTTGTCGAGTGGCCCCCCCCAACTCCAGTAGCGCCCTCATTCAATTTGGTATGAACGCAGCCTTATGTTATGAATTGAATTGAAGTTATGAATTCATCCACCCTGGTGTTCCTTTCTTTCCTAAGTCTGGTTGAAATCCACATTTCTAGTTCACTTGTTTCTTTTCGAATTGCTCTCACTTCGTCCCGTTTTGATAATGTGAAGTGGATTCAGACACACCGGCAGAAATCTACCTATCTTCCATTCATTTGGTTCTGCTGACTTTTTCCTGGCTATGCATCCCTTGTTGGGGATGGTTGCGTTTTTCGTATGCTGATTTTACGTAGTGCGCTGATCGAAGATCTCGAATGTTCTAGTGAGTCGATTTCTGCGCACTTTGAATTTTTGCATTGCAATACCTTGGGATGTTCTATTACCAACTGCCATTGCATAAATAAGGTCTTCACAGAGAAGCAAAACGTTTCTGTAGTAATGCTGGACTGTTTTTTCTGTATCCACTGATAGTTACTCAAGTGACATGTGCACATTTTCTTGCTAATGTTTGCTACATGGTCTCCTTGAATGTTATTGTTTTGTGAGCTGAATGAAGTTGTTGAAGCAGTTTCAGAATACATACAGTAACATACAGAACCTCCACTTCTTATGTTTGTTCTTAGGTAAAAATATACACTTTGGGTTAATTAAAGTCGTGGAGGGGGGGGGGGGAGATGCAAAATTTTACACCTAGGGAGGGGGAGAGCTTTGACGTTGGTAAAAATCTCTCCCCCTCCCCCCTTCACGCCGACACTAACTGACCCTTCTTTAAAGTGTGCATTTTATAGTAAAACTACACCAAAAACATTACGGGCAGGGTTGAAACTCTTTCGAAGTCTGCGCTCAGCAAGAAGCAACATTACGATTTAACCGTAGTGGAAATCTCACGCGCGGGCAACTTTGGCAATTTATTTCAGACTTGAAGCTGAGAATATAGACGACCAAATCCCTTTAGATCCTTCGTTCTGCAAAAGGCAGCATCATATTTCCATTTAAGTGCTCTTTGAAAAAAACTTACAAAAGTAACAAGCACCCAAAACTTCAATTCAAACTCTTTGCATAAGCTTTGGTTGAAGGGGAATCTCTCAGTTCTTAGTTAAAAGAGACACCCAAATGGCATTGTGTAGTAAGCTATACAGCCTAAACACTACCTAACACACTACTAAACAGGGGTGAAACTCTGTCAGAAACTCCGCTCGGCAAGAAGCAACGATGGGATTTCATAACGCCTCCTAAACGGCTTCGAAATTACGGAATTTATTACAGAACTGAAGCTGAATATATAGATAACTAAACTTCTCCAAAACCTTCGTTCGGCAAAGGGCAGCATAATACTTCCATTTACGTACTCATTAAAAAAATCTGATAGAAATAACAACACAACCAGAACTTCATATCTTTCTGAAATTCTTTCAGTGGCCTCACAGACAGCTAGTACACTATATTTCATTATAATTCCTACGAAAATGAAGTAATTATATGTTAGCACTCTACACCAACCTCATTCCCTCATTCAGCTCACAAAGCTCGTGGGCAATAGCTGAAAATGGTCGCAGAATGTGTAGAATGATCCGCACGAATGTTCTCCAAAAATGTCCGGGTCAGAGCTGCTTTGACACAGAATGTGTGGTATGGTCCGCAATTTCACGTCAGGCTTACTGTAGCACCATTGCATTTGCTGAATTTTCGTTCCTGTCCCCTGACCCCACAGTAATCACCGGAACACTTGCAACACATCCGTGCTAAGATGAATTTTCACTAACGATCTTGAACAGATTTCAAAGATGTCTGACTTTTGTATAAGAAATTCTTAGGGAAGAAAGTGACAGACTTTTTCCAAATCAGTTCTAGATCGTAACTGGCAATCCACCTTACCGCAACAGTGTGGTATTCGATTTTGGAAGGTACTTTTAACAAAAATATGTCTATATCCCTGCACGAAAATGGCAGTTTCTTTTCAAAGTTGACCAGAACCATTTATCAAATGTATATAAGCTCTTTCCGAACTCAAAAAATGAGAACAAATAGTTCATCATCATCCTTTCGACCGTTCGCGAATGATGAGCTGCGTGGAATGACATGCGCCGCGCTCGTGGCTTCCACGCTTCCCACAATTCCACATTTCCACAAAAACGCAAAAACGCATATTCCGCAAATCGATACGTATCTATTCTTCTTTCCACAAAAACGCAAATTCCAAAAGTATGAGCACTGTCTAACTACGGCGCTGCAGTCCATTTCAGAGCGATTCATGAGGCGTGGCCTAAGGCCGCTTCCATACTTTGCGCACCGACGCCGTCACGCGCGTGACGGCGTCAGTGTACAAAGTATGGAAGAGGCCTAAGGACTTGGGTGCGAATGTATGAAACTCTCTCACCCCGCCACACACTCTCACTCTCGTCACTCAGGCCAGGCCCTATCTCGCGTGGTGAAATGGACTTTACATCAAGTGCGCAAGCAGCTCGCTAAAACTGCGTTCATACCCAACTAAATGACATTTTCGGTTTCTTGATTCTGAGTAAAGATACATATCAATCGAAAAATGGGAGAATTCGCGTATCCGTAATTCGGGATTTTTAGCGCATGGCGTAGCGTATTCACGATCTGGGACTTTTGGAGATTTCGCGTCAAGCATAAGATACGTAACGATCGGGAAAATGAGACATCCGCGACTTCGATTGGGATCGCGATTTTGAATATTTATCACAATGCTGTTAGATTGGCGGCGTGTCGGATTATTCACACAACTAAATGGGATTTTCGGCGCGTATCTGATTATCCGCGACTTAGGAATCTTGACGATGCCACGTACCACCACCTCGTTAATCCAGCATGGCAAATATCCAAGTGCGGATACGCCGATCCACCAAAATTCCAGAATCGCATCCGCTACTCTCGTTTTCTCTATCGATACATATCTTATCCAAAACGGGAAATCGCGATAGTCCTAAATCGCGAATAATCCGCGATTCTTATCATCTCTATCGATACGCATCTTTTCTTTGACCCTAAAAAATCCAAGAATCTCTTTTAGTTGGGTATGAACGCAGCATAATCATCGAACAACAAGGCTGACCTCGCGATTATGCGGTGTCGCACTTTCACAAGAAATTTTGCGACCTTGAGATACTGTAATGCCGCGATTTTGTGTGTGCACCGCAAAGTCGCAAATTTCACGTCGGCCTAAGACAGTTGTATATCGTGAGGTCAGGGCTTCGCACTGCGACGTCACGCACACGACGCCTTCAGCGCCAGCTGCTGCAGCCGGTTGGGATTCTGATACGGATGCCATGGCTTAATGTTGTGAATTCCTTTGAACAAATAGATCATAACCACAGTAAAAATAACGATAGGGCAGTGTAGGCAATCACACGCGAAAAACTGATCCGCAATCCGCGACCCCCCCCCCCGGGTGTGATTGCGATTTTTTAGGCCTTGAAATCCGCCCGGAGGGGGGGGGGGACGGAGCGGATTTTAAGGCTTGAAAAATGACACTCCGGGTCATAGCAGCCTTGTCCAAGCAGCACAGGCTCTGTGACTTCCATGAACCGAAGGACCAATCCTGAGGAAGCTTCCCACAAAGGACCTACCGCGGAACCTGGCTCCCTTGTTTCAAGCGGACCTTGTAGGTGCTCTGAAGCCGGACTGCGCCGACTGAAGGTTCATATTTTTATAAAGGTGAACGTAGTAAGCCGCAGCTTCTTCTGTTTTCAGAGGAACATTTTGGGAACATTTTGCCCCAATACTTTCATCTCTTTCATTTCTATGTTCTGTGTACTTGGCGGATGTGAGCCGTGAGCAAAATTACTTTTTTTGGCACCCCTTGTAGACTGTAGGGGAACTACCTTTGCAAACAGCCTTAAGTTTTTCGGTCAAAACAACATCAAAGTGGCGTGAAGACCGTTCAGTCAATGAGCAGCCGAATGAAATCGTAATCCTCATCGTGATTCTCTTACATCTTCTTTGACAACTACTGTCGTCTTCAACCACAACTTCATCTTCGTTCCTTCAACAATGCTTATACACCTCTTCTTCGCCAGAATCTTCAAGAGGCCTATTTGCCTAACCATTACAACAGCTCAACGTCGTTGTCAACATCTTATCCGTTAACGTATTAGATTGATTCATAATAAATCGGACAAATTGACCAATTTTAATCATTGTCGTACAACTTTTTTACGACAACAGGGATTCACTTGAAATATACTCCATCTTTATCGATGACCTTCTGCCACGGTATAGGCAGATCATGGATGCCCTTGCTCCAGAAGGCCGGAAGCTGGAGCTCGAAGAAGTTACCGAGTGCCGCCTTGACCTCGTCGCGAGTTTTGAAGTCTTGGCCGTCCAGGTGGCGTTGGCTGTGGGAGAAAAGGTGGAAATCTGAAGGGGCCAGGTCTGGGGAGTACGGTGGGTATAGAAGTACGGTCCAACTGTACGACAGCAGCTCGGCCTTGGTCGATCTTACGAAGTGCGGTCTGGAAGTAGACACGTTGTCGTGCTGGAAGTAGACATGTGACCGCCGCCGTAGCGAACTTTGGACATTGGCCTTCAATTCTCGTAATTGACGAACGTAGACGTCGGCGGATACTGTGGTACCTTCATCGAGCAGCTCCCAGTACTCTACGCCGTGTACGCTCCACCAACCGCGGTTTTCGTCTTCGATGGAATAGTCGCCTGACGCAAACTTCGAATGCTACAACTACAGTGTACTTCTGCCGGGGGTATGCTTCTTGTGATCTTCTATCAGACGTCTGCCGATGTCCTCGGGTTCCTGGCCAGATAGCGATATAAATAGTATGACGTTGCGGATGTGGTCTCTGGACCGCTTGAAATCGTGCGGCATTGTGGCGGAATGAATTTACTTTGGAGTGATTATTTTGCGGTACTTTGAAGAGCTTCTCATACTCATTCCAACGGTACTCGCGCGTCCATTTTCGTTAATTCATTACTGAGTTATGATCTCTAGAAATCATCACTCCATTTGTCCGATTTATTATGAATCAACCTAATACAATCGGTGGTGCTCGGTCTCTTGCGCCCACTACAACTACCTGTCCGGCGCTATGACTGCTTACGCTATTTGACGAAGCCTTGGTCGAGTAAAGAACCCCTTCTCGCGACTGTGCTCACTGTGTTAGGTAAAGATGTACACTCGAGTGTACAAGCTGATGATGGTAAGATGGCATTAAGTGAGAGACGAAAACGCGAGAATGTGCGCCCTCTCCAACTACTACTACCCTAAGATGAGATTTACCGTACATCATACATACACCAATTATGTGAAACCACTGCCCAATATCAATGTCAACCAGGGACCCTACGGGTCAACTAATGTAGAGGAATGGGGAGGAGCCGCGGCTTTTTACCGACGTCGAGGCTCCTTTCTCTTCCTAGGCTTAGGCTTAAGTAGATAAAACAGATGCTTTCATGTAGATGGAGAGGCTATAAATCTCAGCCTGAGCCTAAGGAGGTGCGAAGCTTCGACGTTGGTGAAAAGTTGTGCCTCCCCCTCCCAACATTAACTAATCCCACACAGGACCTCCATAACGGTTTCTTTATTTACTTATTTATTTATTTGAGACTATTGTTACAAAGTGGTGCCATGCCAGTGCCGTGTCAGAATGAGAACTAATTGACAATAGGAAACGGTAAATAAGTATAAGTAAAAACAGGTACAATATAAAAATATGAATCAATTGGCTTGCGCCCTTAAACATGAATAGAGAAGATACAGGAAAGGGGGATACGTATACAACATGGAAAAAGATAGAAACAGAGTAAGAGGTCACTGATGATGCAGAAATGTAGTATTCTGAGATGTCGGTGCTGAAAAGATGAAACGTTTTTCTACATCAAAAATATTGGTTCAATTGGAGAGCAGATCAATTTAAATGACTCACCATTGCTTTAAGGAGATAACCAAGGTTTGGACATCGTTGAGAAATGAGTAGGGAAAGGTGGGGGGATGCACCCTGTTGATAAAGGGACTCAGCGAATGCGTCGCACAGGGCAATCAATGAATGGATGGCATAGGAGAATTAAGTGGGCTATCAGCAGCAGAAATGAGAAATGCAAGCAAATGAGGGCTAGCAATTCATTTTGACGCCGAGGGATTCGATCCTGCCTCAGTGCTTATGCGAGCAGCGGGCACGCGCCTTGCGCCATCACGAGGTTGCAATCGATGCGCATGTGTGGATAATGAAGGCAGACATCAATAAAGCACCAAAACTTTTAATACAACCACATATCATCTATTTGATGCTTAAGGTAGTTGGCTGGCTCGTTCTGAAAGTTTTTTGAATGTCTCCATTTGAAAAAATCGCGATCGAGTCTATTCCAAATCGATACTACTCTAACAGTGAAAGATCCTTCATAGGCACGAGTATTAGGTTTGTCTGGCCTCAGGCGGAAGGGATGCCCTCTCGATACTCCAATGGATGGAGACATCTCGAAAATATCACTCAATTTCAGATCTATTTCACCTGAAACTAGCTTGTACATTAACCCAAAGTCGATTAACTTACGTCTGAACTCAAGCGTCTCTCCACCAAGCTTTCTGAGTCTATCTTCATATGATAGAGAAGTAATTCCTGCATGAAGCAGCGATACGTGAAACTCCTCTGTACTTTCTCAATTTCGTCTATCAGAAGCTTTTTGCATGGTGACCATATAGGTGAACAGTATTCTAGAATTGGCCTGACATAAAGATTAAAGAGACGAAAGAGTATGTCCGGATCACGCATTTTGAATGCTCTGAAAATGAAATTAGACCTCGCATTGGCGATGTTTACTCTGTCATGGATAAAAGTTTCGAAATCAAGTCTGTCACTGTACACAACGCCAAGGTCTCGGACTTTATTTACACGAACAAGCTGATTCTTACCGATAGTGAATGTGAAACTTGGGTGGTTTTTCCCTGACCCCATAATGGTCGTCTTTTGGAGAGAAATATCTAAACTCCATTTTTTCGACCAAGCTGAAACACAATCCAGAGCTGTCTGGAGTTTATTGCAGTCGTTAATAGTGAAAATTTTTGAGTCGTCGGCGTATAGGCTACAAAAGGCGCCTTGTGGAATGGAGTCGTGCAAATCATTGACGTACAGAATAAACATGAGAGGCCCAATGCATGTGCCCTGAGGCACTCCGCTGGGTGTAGGATAGGAGTAGGAGCGGGCCCCGTTTATGAGAACTGATTGCTCCCTGCCGCTCAGAAAGGAACTCAGAAAGAAGAGAAGACGACCCTTGATGCCATAAGCCTCTATCTTATTTAGCAGCAGTGGTATAGATATTGAGTCAAAGGCCTTGGCGTAGTCTATATAACAGACTGAAACGAAATGTACTTTGTCGACTTCTTTTTGCCATAAGGGGATTGTTGATAGTAAGGCCGATGTGGTAGATTTTTGCCTTAGGAAGCCATGCTGATTTTTATGAAGTAGACCCTTTTCGATTAAGAAACTGGTAATTTTCCTATACACCAAGCGCTCCATGACTTTGCTGATAGAGCTTGTTAAACATATGGGTCTATAGTTCATGACGCTATTTCTAAATATTTCCTTTTTTGAAAATAGGCTTAACAAGCCCGATCTTCCACAGCTTCGGGACGTCGCCATGCAATAAGATTCTATTAAAAAGTATGGACACGGAGGCCGAAATTCCGAGAGCAGCTTTTTTCAAGAAAATGTATGGGATATTGTCTGGAGAAGTGGAGACTATATTGGGGAGTTTTCGTAGGGTGCTGCAAATTATATCGCTAGACATGTGTACCCAATCGAGGACCTCGGGTGTTATTGCGGACAGGGTGGCGTCATTAGAAATAGACCTCCTAAATACGGATTGGAAGTAGTCAGCAAAGAGATTGGCTTTACCAAAATCGTCTTCGATAACGATTCCTTCAGATGTGATGAGATTCGGGATATGATCAGCCAACTTGAGCTTTCTTTTACAATAACTGAAAAAGCGCTTTCTGTTTTTGGATAACGCCAGTCTCTTTTCTTCGAGTAGTTGGTGACGAAGGAGAGCTCGCCTTAGTCTCCGGCAGTATGTATGGTACTTAGAAAATTGTGTGAATGGTGAAGAAAGTAGTTGTTTGATTTTGTTCATCATGAAGTGAACTCGTTTCGGATAACTTGCCACTTCTGCATCGCGCTGCTTTATAGGCACGTATCTACTTATTAGTCGATGGCAAATGTCGAGGGATTTTGAGTAGAAGATATCGGAGTTTCTGGAAGAATTGCTCAGCGCTACCCAGTCTACTGTCGCAAGCGCTAAGATGATGGAGTCGTAATCACCTTGTGAGAAACACCTATATGATATTTTCTTGCGGGAAGGGGAAGAAGGATGCACAGAAACATTGAAGCCTATACACTTGTGATCGGATGTGCTGAATGGAGGAAGAACGCAAAGGTCCTCAATTATCTGTGGATCAGAAACCAAAATAATGTCCAGTATATTGAGCCCATGTGTCGGGTACCTGACCATTTGCTTGAGACTGAACGAATTGGCGAAGGAGACAAAAGCCCTTGATAATACAGTGGAAACATCTCCCCTATGGGTCATTGTGTCCCAGTTTCTAAAAGGAAAGTTGAAATCTCCCAGAAGGACGATTGAATTATTCCATCGTTCGAAAAACTCACTGAGGAGGCCAATGAAATCTGAAAAAACTGATGAGGTGCACGACGGGCTGCCATAAACGAGAACTATAAGAATTTTTTCGTGATTTGTAGTGATCTCTAGCCCAACTGTTTGTATTAGCTCATCAAAGTCTTTTTTGAGATGAAGGTTGTGTGAAATATCTTTCCGGATGAGGGCCAGGACTCCTTCGCCAAATCTATTGCCTGAGCGGTCACAACGGTAAACTATATATGATGAGTCACAGCTGAGTATAGCATCATGAACGGTGTTGGGTTTGCACCAGCTCTCAGTTATGAAGAGTGCGCTAGGTCTGTGCCGGAGAAAGAAATTGAGTTCAGGGATCTTGTTCACTATAGAGCAAGAGTTGACTAAGAAAAATTGCTGACTGTGTTTTGAATGGGGGTGTTCAGCGTTGTTGATGCCATAGAAGTTATTAAACCAGTTGCCAGATCTTAATTCCTAGCGAGCACCCGCGCGCACTGAGCTCGCGCCTCCATCGATATGGTATTGGACGTTTGACGCATTAGCATTCGATGATTGGGATGGATTGCAGCCATGGCCAGTGGCGGGAAAAGCGCGACCCCTAGTGGAAGGCCCATTCCTGACATGGAGGTCATGACCGCTGGTGACTGGGTCCCGATTGCTCGAGAGATCACAAGCTCCCACAGGAGGGTCACTCCTAGCGGGAAGGTCGCGAGTAGCACTGGTAGCAGGGTCCTCATTGACCGAGAGATCACGGCCTCTGGCGGGAGGGGCATTCCTGGCAGGGAGGTCACGAGGGTTTCTCAGCTTGTGTATAGTGAGGTCGCGGACTACGTAAGTAAGCTTACCTTCCTCTTGATTCATGATTCCAGCTTTCCAGCGAAGAGATCGATCGTATTCCAGCTCCTCATTGGTGTAATCCCTCCTCGCGTAAGAGTGCACGAATTCCTTGGTCAGTGATAGTCTACCAGCCCGCATGTGTTCTAACAGCCTATCCCTCAGGTCCTGATTTCCTAAACAAATTTTTATAATACGGGGCCTAGCATTTTTTGAGCCGACCTTGGTTCTTGGATGCCTATGCAGAGAAATTTCTCCTTTGTTGAACGCTTGAAGGAGCTCATCATCACCTGAAAAGGCGATTACCTCCTTTAGTGCCTCCTTGTCGAAAACTTGGGTGGCAGCATCAGTTTCCTGCTCCCCATACCAACCCACGTAATTCTGGATGCTCTTCTTTCAACAACATCGGTATCAGCTCTGAACTTAACTAACGTGCTATAAAGAACTGACCTGGGATTCTCCTCATGACCTATTTCCTTGGCTGATCTTCGTTCTAGGTCATCGAGTTTCTTCAGAATTTGATTTTGAGTTTCTTGCATTTTGAAGAAAAGATCGAAGACTCTATCAAACCTTTCAAAATATTCATCCCATCTATCGAGAATGGGCTGCAGCCATGATGGTGCCATCTCGGGGGAGGTCTTCTTAGGAGGCATTTTTCGAAGCAGTAGGAACGAGCAACCGGCGGGTACAAGTGACACCGGCGGGAATGAGTGACGCCGGCGGGAAGCTTTAGAGTGAGCTCTAGAGGGTTTCGTGGAGATCTGAATTCCCGACGAATCGCCAATATTCTGTTCTTTCCCTACTGTGCCGTCAGATCGAATGCACAACCCAACAAAGTGCAGATTCAAAAAATACACTGACTATTATTTTCAAGCAACCATGCAGCACATGGACAAGAACGAGACTACAGCAACCCGACGTCAAATAAAATGTTGTTGACCGCAGTGCAGCTGCCGAACCAGCAGCTGCCGAATTAGACGACATACTATTAGATCATACTCTCTTTCACCGTTTCCTTTTTTTGTTGCATACCATTTATGTGATGAGTAGTTCGATATCTTTTCTCTCTGTTTTCTACTTGTGTTTTTCAGAGTACTGTGAACCTCTTTTGAGCAGATAAGTGGCAATTTCTAAACCTTTGCGTAACTTTCACATTGTTTGCGGTAAATTTGAGAAATACTCAACACTTCACCATTGTTTTTAGTTTTAGTTCATTTTCGGTTTTGTAGAAGTGAATCCGAATTCTGACAACTATGTTGTAACTGATGAAAATATTCCACCTCAATGCATACAATCTGCTGTGGTACAAGTTTTTCTCATGCGTAAGGTAACTGACAAATTAGATGAATATTCATACTCGCTTGCTTATGTACCATGTTGGGGTCAATCAGAGTGGGGGGGGGGGGGGGGCACGCAATATTTGACCGACGTCGAAGCCCTTCCTCCCCCCCCCCCCCCCCCCCCCTACACTTAGGCAGAAGCAGATAAGACAAGATGGGCACTATTCAGCTATCACTACCCCAGATACATACCCCGAGTTGGTCAAAAAAATAATTTTCGCTGAAACTTTGCCTAGGGGAGTTATTTGGGGTGCTGATCACGAATATGGCATCCGTTTTTGGCGTTCGCGCCAAATTTGTGCACTTGCACCATGTTAGAGCAGCAATTCGTTTTCACCGAAATCGCTGAAACTTTGTCCAGGGGGGTTATTTGGGGTGCTGATCACGAGTATGACATCCCTTTTCGGCGCTAGTGTCGTTTAGTTCCATTACACTGCTGATGTGGTAGGGGCACCACACTGTTCCCGCAAGTTTTGCCGAAGCAGAAGGAAGGGAACTCCTTCCCCTTCAAGGCTCAGGCGAAAATATACACTTGTGTGTGCAATAATGACTGCACGATAGTATCAAATGAAAGACGACAGCGGAAAGATGAATGGAATAAATAGATGGCAGCTATTTAACACTGTAGCAAAAATGAACATGACTGGCGCACCTTGAAAGGCGCTGAAAACGGCGCCCGCGCTGAAAACCGATGTCATGTTCGTGATCAGCACCTCAAATAACCCCCCTAGGCAAAGTTTCAGCGATTTCGGCGAAAACGAGTTGCTGCACCAACATGGTGCAAGTGCACCAATTTGGCGCGAACGCCAAAAACGGATGCCATATTCGTGATCAGCACCCCAAATAACTCCCCTAGGCAAAGTTTCAGCGAAAATTATTTTTTTGACCAACTCGGGGTATGTATCTGGGGTAGTGATAGTTGAATAGTGCCGACAGAGGTTTTGCCTGATGCTCTTTCATGTAAGAGGAGGGGATATCAATTTAGCCTTAGCCTAGGGAGGGAAGGAGCTTTGAATTCGGTGAAAGGTTGATCACCTCCCCCGCCCCACTTCAATACACCCCAAAACTGAGCTACGAATGATTATGCCCACCTTTTCAGCGCTTTAAAATGTACCAAACTGACGGATTGAATTAATAACACTATTATAGTACAGTATGAATCAATACACTAGTTTAGGCATTCGTGATTATCGTTGATCACATATGTGATGTGCCCAATGAAAAAGGAAATGGGGATGTTATTAGAAAGTCGTGTAAAATTTAGAATCTTTCACTGCTAAAATGCCCTGTATTGCGAAGGAGACATGAGCACTCCAGCTGTAATTCCATTCACTGTCTGCACCTGCTTTGGAAGAGATGATTCCCCAAAAGTGCATTTCGTATGAAATATGCAAAAAAAATCCGAAACTTTGTTGTATCATACTCTGTTTTGAGACGGTTAAACTTGACATTTCGAGATAAACTCACTCTCAAAGGGTCTACTGAATGCTGGCGCTCATGAAATATGACGATACAGAGGAACTGATCGCTGTCAATCATCCGTTCATTAGCTGGCCATGTTAGGCCGCGTTCATACATTGCGCACCGACGCCGGCGTCGAACTGACGCAATCATTTGCCTGCCGCGGTTGGGTCGAGCGTTTTTCTTGCGTCGTTTTTTTGCAAACGGTGCACATTATCTATTGACGCCGTCGTCTGCGGCAGGTAAATGGTTGCGCGCCTGCGTCAAATTGACGCCGGCACCGGCGGCGACGGCAGTCCCCACTCCAACTAGTTTAGCACCTGATAAAGCGTTGAATTTCTGGTGAAAGTGAAGATGAAGCATACGCAAATTTGCGGAAAAGGGCAATAATCCACTATTTTTTTCAGAATAAACCATTTATCGAGTCTTTAAACCTGGTTATCGAGATCTAGTTGGGATTTTTATACCCAGTAACTTTTGTGATGGGCGATTTTGCTAATACTGGTGCAGTTGCTTCGATAGCGGCTACCTCGTCGAGTGCCACTCTGAATTGTAACTCAACGAGGAAACGAGGGAAGGAAGCAGCGGGGAAGCGCGACTCAGCTGCTCGACTGCACATTCTCGATTCTCATATGCGTCTCAATTTTCTTCACCAGAGTGCCGTGCACTTATCATGCCAAAGTAATGAACTTCTTCAACGTAAGCTGAGTTGACGCATCTGTTGCCCTTTTTGTAGGTTCGGCGATCAATGATGGATATGCGAAACTTGCTCGGCGATATGCCAAACTATTCAAAGATGTGCTGAAAACGGAACGTGTGAAAGTCATGTCGGACGTTGGGCGAACATTTTGCCGGAAATGCAGACAGGTGTTCGTTGCTGAGGTAGGTGATGCTGCAGTCCATTTTGAAGCTTTTCAAGCACAGGTATAATTAGGGGTGACGGATGGGACACACGGTCAGTAGGGTCTCTAGGTAAGGCGGTGACCATGCACATCCCTTGAGCTTCTTCTCTGTAACAGCTTTCTCTGGATATATTTTGAAAGGTGAGTAGAGCGTTGGGCAATACTGTGAGTTAGAAATGGGGTGTGGCAGTTGACTCAACAAACTGGATATTCCGTGAAATCATTTATTCTCATGTATTATGTCCTAAGGCATCACCCTCAATCAGTATGACGGAACAGACTTGCAATGAGAATAGGATAGGTGAGTAGAGCGTTGGGCAATACTGTGAGTTAGAAATGGGGTGTGGCAGTTGACTCAACAAACTGGATATTCCGTGAAATCATTTATTCTCATGTATTATGTCCTGAGGCATCACCCTCAATCAGTATGACGGAACAGACTTGCAATGAGAATAGGATAGGTGAGTAGAGCGTTGGGCAATACTGTGAGTTAGAAATGGGGTGTGGCAGTTGACTCAACAAACTGGATATTCCGTGAAATCATTTATTCTCATGTATTATGTCCTGAGGCATCACCCTCAATCAGTATGACGGAACAGACTTGCAATGAGAATAGGATAGGTGAGTAGAGCGTTGGGCAATACTGTGAGTTAGAAATGGGGTGTGGCAGTTGACTCAACAAACTGGATATTCCGTGAAATCATTTATTCTCATGTATTATGTCCTAAGGCATCACCCTCAATCAGTATGACGGAACAGACTTGCAATGAGAATAGGATAGGATTCACCTGAAAAATTGTCTGAGTGATTTATGTCACTGGGCAAAGGCTACAGACTGTCACAAGCCTAGGTCAAAATTCATGTGTCCCAACCTACCCCCGTATAATTAGAGTATATCTCAAAAAGCAGCTTTTTCTGCGTAATTGGGCGCCAATAATCAGCGCAACCTAGGCCGCTTATACCATGCAGCACCGGCGTCAACGGCGACAATCGAATATCCGTCCCGGTATTTTTGCTAAGCGCTCTCTTCACATCTCTCGACCCATCCATTCTATATGATCGCGGCGAGAGCCTCCTCGAATTTGTGTAAAGATCCGAATTTTGGCGAAAATCTCGCAAGTTGCCAACCTGTGGCAAGATTTGCGCGCGCTTTTGCCGCAAAATGAAAGCTGCCCAGGGCCGCGTACGTATTTTGCGATGTGGGCGTGTTTGCGTCTCTGCCTAGGCCACCCTCTCTCGCTGCCGGCGTCCTCTCTGCACCTTCCCCGTGCCGCTCTGCCTCGCCGCCTACGAACGCAGCCACGACCTGTCTGCGCAAAGTATAAAAGCGGTTTAAGAACTATGGGGAATGTATATTTGTGCCTGCCGAATAGCTTTTGTCAGGATTTCGCACCGTGGCGTGTCGCAAGCGAAGTGATGCGGATGAGCTAAAGGCGCATTACGTTAGGAGTAGTTGATCTACCTGGATCTGTCTTCTCTGGTCAAGGCAAGAATGCCTCACGCGTTCATTTATGAAAGTGCGAAAACGGTCGGTGGTATGACGTAGTATTAAAGAGTCAATAGCGTGTGCTCATTTTATGTTGCTTCATTGTTTAACCATTGCTCAACCGAGTAATTGTTTGCCTTGTATAACTGGGAATAGTGAAGAATGTCATGCTAGATGTTCCTTCTGTTGTAAATAATGACAGTGAAGATTGGACCTTATTTGGATGCAACGTTTGCGACATCCTCATATACATATAACCGGCGATGTGCCATACTCCTGGTTCCCTCTAACAGGCACTGCTTGTCCAATGCACGGCCATTTCACGATGAAGTAGTGGTTTCCAAATGTTTCTTAGCATTGCTGCGCATCGAGGTGAGTGAGGATGATTCACAAGCTCAAGGTTATTGTATTACTGGGAACCGTTGAGCTTTCCTGTCACCTCAGTGGATGGCGCTTCGTGATATTCATTCTGGAATACTACGGTAGGTTTTCGTAAGAGATAAAAAAACTATAATGTATAAGTCTAAAACGGCACGTTCAAGATACTTGCATTTCATAATCATCTACGCCCGCCGTTATGAGCACAGAAGATTGCATTTCTGAAACATTTCACAGATATTCAGATTTATCAGATTACAGAGGGAGTAGTAACCGAACGGTGTTGATTAAGTGTTATTGAGCGCTGAGGTTACTGTAGAAAGAGCTAAGAAGCGTTAGAGAATTCTAGAAACATGCGGTACGATAAAAGAAACTTGGTGGAGAATGCTGGCGCTGGCTGAGGAGTTTCCACAGGCTTTGATCCATATATAAACATTTGTGTAAGGCTGAGTTATTTTTTTGCAAGCAATTTCCGGTCTTCCTGTAGTTCGGGTGGAGGCTAGACATGTATCGAGTCATCAGTTCTGCTGTTCTGATGGGCGACACCTATAATCTTCATGCAGACGCAAAAGAATGCAAATTGCTTGTTGTGTAAATGCGTTCCGTTACATAGATGGTGAGGTACCTGGTTTTCGAGGGTGTGGAAACAGTTCAAATTTGTGTTAATCAAGAAGTCAGTGTGTAATATCAATATACATCTCGGTGCCGGGTTAATTATTGTGTTTCGGGCTCATGCTATTTACATATTATATTTCTGTTCCAGGTGGAAAGATGTGAACTGAACTTCGTGCAACGAAAGCTAATACAAAGAAAATGTTTGCTATGCGGACATGCACGAAACTACGAATGGAACATGGACCATCTTTCCAGAAACGAAAGAAACTGGAGGGACATTTTACGGAACGATGTTACAGAATAAAATTCCGTTCGTTGGATCTTACTTGTTCTCAGTCGTTTTTTTTCTGATATTGTGATGCCTTAGCCATTATATGGGTATAAATAAACTGTTCGGTACCCTCTTGTAACTTTAGTGTTCTTATTGTGATAGGACAGTGGCTACCTGTAACGTGGTATATATCACGTGAAGGTTTTGTTCTGTGTCTAGATTGTATACGTATTTGAAGATGTCGCTCGAAGCTGTTTCTGAGCTGCTGCAGCATGTTTCACTTGGTCCTGTTAGGAGTGGCATTGCTCCTGTGAAGGCAGAATTCTTGGTGATGGTGAATCTTCTGTTAATACCGCCTCTATTTGTTTATTACAAACGGAAGCTTATTTCTCCCGTGTAAAATTATGCGTTTCCTCTTCCCTGATGATAGTGTCGGAAGCAAAGAGTTCCCTCTTCTATGTTGTCACATTTTGTGACTTATTGCTGTCTGAGCTTTTCATGAGCCTGAATCGAAAAGTTGTTAACCTGAGAAGTTCAATGCTCGACGGTGAAGCTGTTTTTAGAAGGTTGATCGCTCCGATGAAGTTAGTGATGTGAAGTCGATTAATGGTGACATCGACCACGACGGTTCAGTGCCTCCGAGTTCGCCGATATCTGAGAGGAAAAGTGACAGGCGATCAAGGAAAGGAATGAATAAGAACAGAATGTATGTTTATGTAGTTTGTCAAACTTCGCTTTCTTGATTAAGTCGACGTTAAGGAAGGAGATGAAGCAGGCTGAAACAATAATCCGCGCATCGAATGCACGACTATGCCCTTCAGTCATCCAACCAGTCAAGTGCAAGTTTGTCTCTGACGCGTTTTGCATACGACGTTTGTTTTGGTAGCAAATATTTTATTTTTTATTGAAATAGATTTGGAGAAAAGTGCAATCTGATGCATGACATCTCAGCATTTCTCGCTAGAAAACCAGCTGACATTGGCGAGACTTGTCCTTTGTTCGAAGCAAGAGGCACATGTCCGTTCAGTTATGCTTGTAGATTTGGAGGTGCTCATATCGATACTGACGGGAAGCAGATTTCCAAGGTTTGTGACAACGTCGGTTCTCTGTGCGATCTTAAGATGAAATTCATTTTACAGGAACCTACTGTTCCTTATGAAAAAACGTTGAACGGTTCTTCAATGCATATTCAAATAGCCTTGCGGAAAAGAACGTTCGATTTTTCGCGGTCAGATAAGGTAAGCTTTGGTTTGTCGAGACGTTCGCCGATTATATGACAGCTATAAAATTATGTGTACCATTTGCATATCGTGTAACATGAACGTTATCATGGAACGAACATATGAATTCGACATCTGAGGGAACACTGTTGTCGATCATATACTTGTTTTGACTTACTGGAAAGGTAAAAATAAAATTGATCTGCTCTGTCGCGCTCCTGGTACACTATCTAGATCTCGTTTGTAATGGATCGCTAACGACAATCGTAGCGATGACAGTGTTTGTTAGAGATAACGCAAGATCGCTGTCACATTCCTGGGTACTTCCATGTGCAGTGTAGTTTATAGTTTCTGCTGCAATGAAACGCCCAATTTTATAGTGATCCACTCCATAGCATAGGCTAGTCATTGCCTGAGTTATTACTTAGCGATGCCAGTCCCAGTTTTAGGTCGTCAATGCTGTCAAAGAAGGGAAGCTTGGCTCGATGGAGAGGGAAAAGGCAAAGCTGGATATGAAGAGCTTGAATGGAAAGAAATACTTGGCTCCGCTCACTACCGTAGTGGGTCTTCCAGATTTACGATACCATTAAATCACTGCTGCTTGCAGACCTTGGTTTCTTGGTATAACAAACGTTGAGGATTTTGCTATCATTTCAAATGTTTTCAGGGAAACCTACCGTTTCGAAGGCTTTGCGTTAGTCTGGGTGCAGATATCACGTGCGGTGAAATGGCAATGGCTACTAGTCTTCTTTCAGGTTAATATACCGATTTCTAATTTATACTCCATTGGCGCTTTCCATTACAGGCTCTTGAAAATTGCGCAAGCACGAGTACGCGAAGCTGCGGATCAATGTGTTCAATTGCGTATTGCCTTGTACTGTCCACCGGGTGACGGTCGTTTGGCGCGGCCCCTTGGAGCTAATTTGCCAATGGGGCACTGCCAAAGCTCCTCCCCTAAAAAGGCTCAGGTAAATCTGGGAGAGTCCAGACGGCCCATGCGCCCCATTGGCAAATTAGCTGCAAGGGCCGCGCCAAACGACATACACCCCTGTCCACCTTCTCTCCATTGATCAAGCTAGCAGCTTTTGCAGAAACTTCGCCACCATTCTTGTTCTTTCTGCGTTGATGTGATGCTGCTATCCCGGGACCTATAAACATGAAAGCTACTGCAGTTTCTGAGTTTGAGCGATGGTCAACCTTCCTTGTGCTTTGGTCTGGCTGAGTTCATCGCATGCCGTCGAACCTTGTGCAGCATAAATCTGCCCTCAGCTCGAGGACCAGCGATCAACATCATCAAAGTTCGGCTTCTATGGTCCATTGAAGGCACAGCTTAATTGCAAGTGCCACGACAGATGATTTGTCGCCGAAAAAGACACCAATAGCATTTTATTGGGTCCTGTTAAAGTACGGGAGCTACCTCCTAGATTTCGGGGGTGGGTCATTGTCTGCTGTGGGGTCTACTCAACTCAGTCCCGAAGTATAAACATTTAACCTTACCTACCACTCATTTTATCCGAAAAAACTTCGTGCACTTTTGAATTTTGGTTTTATCCGGTTGAAGAGCCCTCTATGAGAAGCGTGGTTTACTACCATTTAGGTGTGACGATTGAGTGCGAAGTAGCACGAAGGCAACTGTTGCGTAGTTCTGCGATTCATTTCTCTTGAGGCATTCGTTGTGCTTCTCCTGTCCTAAACGATTGCAAGGTTGTGCAGTCCAGTCACCGCGTTGCTTTCTAGGTAAGGCTGAAGCAGCGTCTTTTTGCTACACTACACATGCTTTTTGGGATCTTAAGATGTGTCATCTTGCTCCCTTGTCCTGTGAACAAAACTGTTGGCAAACCATGTCAATAATATGTCAGTATATCAGAGTGTTAGTTGGTGATTATTTAGTTAAACTTGTTTTATTATCGGAACTGATATTTATGGTGATATTGAATGAATTACAATTACAACAATGCAATTGGTGCTTTTCCGCTAGAAAAATTGCATTTTGTTGTAATTGAGTGCTCGTTTTAGGCACGCCATCAGAATACTCCCTGGCTAAGCGGCATCCCAGTGAGAAGATTTTCGGAATGCAATTGGCTGGTGGGTTTGCGGACTCAATGGCGAAGGCCACACAAATTCTCGTTGACGAGATGAATGTAGGTAAACAAGCTCGGATCTTTCTTACTATCTTTCCGTTTGAATGATAAGCGTCTTTCTTATTTTTCTTGTGTTTCTATTTGCAGATTGATTTCATTGACGTGAATATGGGTTGTCCCATTGATATGGTCAATCAAAAAGGAGCTGGATGTGCCTTGCCGAATAGGCCGAGTAAAATGATCGAAGGTGAGTCGTGAAGCTGTGCTTATGTTCCTACACCTCCGTGATGCATATTTTCATAAGGTAAATATTGGAATAATGCATGGAGCAATGCTACATTAGGCACGTGGTGTTACGTTCTCATTTCATGCCGAGTATGTCTGGTGGGTGATAGTAGTACCCACAGTTCGTTCGAGAGCTACATGAAGCGTATTATCACATTTTTCACCATAGCTCTGCATAATTGTACCCTCATCTGCGCATATTTGTGCCTTCTTCGTAGTCAGTTCCCCGCTGATTATTTATCTCAAGGCAAGAGGCAATGTATAAACATTTCACCTTCCCACCGCTCATTTTATGTGAAAAACCTTGTGCACGCTTGAATTTTGGTTTTATCCGGTTGAAGAGCCTTTTTTGGCGACATTGTCACTGATCTTCCTGCTTATCCCGGGTCATGTCCCTTCTCGCAACTGCTGACACACCACACTTTGTATAACGCGATATTCTTTCCATTTCTCAGAAATGACGCCTCAACACACAAAACGCGTCACAACATCTATCGTTAAGGTTCCTGGAAAGGCTCCCGTCAAACTCCGCATTTTTGCGATTCTGCGATTGTGCGGCGCCGCACGTTGGCACGCGATGCTGGGACCTTGAGGTCTTGCATTGCTGCAACTTCGCGTGCGGAGCCGCGACACTGCAAAATCGCAGTATCGAAAAATCGCGAAGTCTGACGGCGGCCACGGCTTTATGAGGCGCCGAGTCTGAATGACGGCACTCGAGAGGCGTGACCTCCACCCGAACAAAAGACGAACATGCGTGTTCTCTCGAGGTTGAGTCACATGGCCGTACAGCAGCTTCCTATGTTGTCGCGTGGCGCAGATTTAGTAAAGGTTTAGCTTTCATGTCGGTGCCATGGACGGAGCTGATAATAGAACGTTGTTGGTGGGGGTTACTATAGTATGTTGCACCCACCGTTTACTGCTTATGAACGATTTTTTTCATCTGAATTTTAGATGAATTACAAGCATAGCAGTTTACGCAGTAGAAATGGACGGGTGTGGGAGTTAGCTCTAAAGAAATGGGCGCTCGAAGAAATTTAGTGTCGAAATACACCATTTCCCTGTTCTCTCAAAGGCAGTGGCTGAGGTAATCGGGGTCGAGTTTGGGAAGATAATCAAATAGGAAGATTGACGTGCTTAATAGTACGGAAGGAAGAAAAACGGAATGAAACTGTCAAGCCCGCGGGCACTCTTTCTCATCGGAAGTTTCGTCGCATATGGTCTTCTTAGCTTTCATTTGCGTGACTCAGCTTAGGAGTTCTCATTTCCCACATTACTCCTATCACAGTCTTTACTATTAAGGACAACATGCTTCACATGTGTTGATGGTACAATCAATACGCCAATGTAAAAAAAAAGCACTGTTGCAATCTTTTTTGTTGAACTTCTGGCGAAAGTTCTTTCAGTTCTGTCTGCGATGCGTTGCGTAATGGGTTCCGTACCTTTGACGGTCAAACTTCGTACCGGAGTTCAGGAAGGTACTCTCACTGCCACCGAAAGTATAAGGTTAATGGTTGCTTCACCATTCGCCAGGCCTGACCTAATCACTTTCCATCCTAGAAGCAAGTAAGTTGGAAGAATGTTTCCCCAGTGAAAAGTTGTTCGATGTTGTTTTCTGATTTATATCATATTTATATTTATATTAATAGTTATATTATATATTGTTTGTTCTAGGGAGCAACGCTACACGAGGTTAGCGAATTGGGATTTTGTCAACCCTTGTGTTGAAGAGTGCGCTGACGTACCGCTGTGGGTTTGCGGCGACATTCTCAGTTGGCAAGAATACTACACCGTGAGCTTTTCTCACATTATGCTGCTTAGTACATAGCAGTTTTATTCATATCGCAACCAATGTTCTTTTTTTCGCGTCTGGAAGACTATCCGATTGGAGGCGCAATGGTAGGACGTGGAGCTTTGATAAAGCCTTGGCTTTTCACCGAAATAGATGAGAGACGAACATGGGACATCTCAGCGTCTGAACGATTGGATTTGCTGAAACAGTATGTCAGATGCACTTCTTATCACTTTCATTCATATAATTCCTTTGACCCTCGCTGTCTGAAAGAATGGGCCCTTTGTTCTGTTGGCTTAATATAAATGTGTCCAACTTCTCATGGGGTCTTGTTATGTTCAAGGGTTTTTTTCTAATTACTCCACATCACTTTTCATCGTGAGCTGTTTCGTCCACCCGTTTCTGTCCTTTGATGGTGCCCAACACCCTTATGCACACCTGATCAGGCAATACGGTTTAGAAAAATGTTAAATGTACGATGCTTGGTGTGGCGCTTGCGGCCAGCTATGAGGAACCCCTCTATTTTTATCCATCGATGTTGGCTCTCAATCTCTTCGCTACCGAGTTTTGTAAACGAGGCAACGGCAAATTGCTGCATATCCGGCCCTATCACCTAATTAAATTCACCTTGATTTAGATTTGTGAATTATGGTCTCGATCATTGGGGGAGCGACGATGCTGGAGTAGAACGCACTCGACGTTTTCTGTTAGAGTGGCTATCTTTTCAGTGCAGGTTTCTGGAATAATCTCCTATTATTTTAATTTCACATACTCTTTTTTTGGATAGTATCTCTTTTTTGAGATATATTCCCGTTGGTCTACTCGAGCGCATTCCTCAACGAATGAATGACAGACCACCTCTGTACTACGGACGGACCGACTTGGAGACTCTACTGAGTAGCCACCGAGCAGTCGATTGGATAAATATCAGTAGAATGTTACTTGGACCAACACCTGATGGATTCACTTTCATACCAAAGCATAAGGCTAGCTCGTATTGATCTCATACCTTCGCGATTCAGCTGCCAACGTTTTTTGCTAATGCTTGGTTACACAGCCATTGAGGCTGGTTATTCAGTTGATATCTTCGTTGGGAATTCGAATATTGTGTGAGTTGCTCCGGAAGAAGCGCTAGATAGTAATTTATTTTGATTTTTCGAGTTAATAGCCTAGTCGCTGCTTGCAGACGACCAACGAAGTGCAGACATGTTATGAGAAGTTCTGATTACATATTTGTATGTCGTTTTGTTATTGTTACTTGTTATTGATTGAACGGCATGTTTGCATATAGTTGTTGCATGAAATAAACGGTTTTTCAGAAATAAATGGTTTTATTCTGAAGTAGAATGCAAGTGTACTGGTTTCTGTGCTGCCTTAACTACCTTTCTTATTGATCACTTTTTTGACCCGCCTCAAGCTGTCTCTGTAGTTGCACTTTCCCACTGAATTTTAGATTCTGGGCGTTGTTGGCGGTATGAAGCGAGAGCCATCGTCGGCAATGGATTGGACATCCATGAACGGTGCCGACGCCAAACCTCCTGCACTTGATCGTGTTGCTCCTTATGGTATTCAGGCACGTGTTAATGGGAATGACGCAGGAGTGGGTTTCTTTCCCATCCACTCATCAGCTTATTATCGTCACAGGGCTCTGCTGGGCTCTTGCTAGCAGTATCTATACCTTGCTGGTACGTTCAGCTAAAGGTGGCCACGAAGTTGCAGAGGTTTTTTTAGTTCGGAGTTTCGTTATTAGCACCTATTATTCCTCATATAGCTCGATCACTTTCAGATCTAAAGAGAGTTATGCTTCGCAAGTTACAAATAAATCCTCAGGAAACCAAACTAGCGCATTTAGTTGCAGGCGTATACTGCTGCATAACGCAATTTATAGCAATGGCATTGAGAGTTCTCTTATGTAGGTAATCTTAGTTGTTTTTGGTTCTGTCATTATCAACACCGAATGTTCGTAGCTATGTTTTTCCTTGGATGCGATCTCACCCAGGGGACTTTGTGGTGCCCACTAGCTTTTTCATTGTGCAGGATCAAATCTCAAATATCAGCGCTCGCCCTGGCAAACCGAGCTCTGCATCCCTCCGCAGCGGTGGGTTGTTGCTAGACTCGTCTGAGAGGATAAAACATTGACACGCACATCGGCTGGCCACGCAAATCATTGCATAGGCAAAATCGCAGTCACCTGCCACCACGATTCTGAATGGAACTGGTATGCGCGGCGTATCCCGCAGAAGAGGTTGACTAATGCCATATAGGTTGTCCCAAAAGTCTTGTAGGATTTCTCAAAAAAAAAAAATCAATAACTCTTGTTCACTTCGAGGCAGGTCTAGGCGGTTTAGGAATTTGGTAGAACATTCCCTAAGCTTACTAGTAAAATATATGTTGACCCACCAGATTCCGTGAATAGAGCTACAGTGCCCGTAATCGATACTCACACAACACGCAGTGTCATCTACTATGAGCGGTCTTGCGACACCAAAGCGACGGAAGCTTGCCACTCTATCAACGCTGCATTGGGCAAGGGATGTGTGAGCTACGATACCGCGCGCCGCTGGCTCATCAGCTTCAGCAACGGCGAAATTGACATGGAAGACAAACCACGCACGGGGCGTCTACACGCATTCGACAACGAGACGTTGCTCTTTGCCGTTCGCGCCGATCCTGAAACCAACATGCGCGAGCTGGCAAAGAGGAATGGGCAAGCACCCATAACCGTAAATCGTCGCCTTCACGGGCCCGGTTATCGGGAGATGCTGTCGCGATGGACCTCACTCTCTGACGGATATTCTCGAAAATGCCTGTGTGAGCATCTGTCTTCGCTGCTCCGCCCGCATCGCAACGACTTTATCGCCTATGTGGCTACGGGCGATGAAAGCTGGGACATGTACGATACCAACGCACCCTGCGCCTTCTGGCTGCTACGTGGCGCCGAGCCGCCAACAGAGCCCATGTCCGACCTCCATCCGAAGAAGATTCTACTCTGCTGCTTCTGGACGCGGGGAATGCTTTTCCAAGAGGTGCTGGCACAAGGCGAGGCAGTACCCGCTTCCGTATACACCCACCGGCTCCAGCAAATCGCCGTCGCTATTAGAGAAAAGCGCCTGAGAAGGTCCACGGTCACCCTCCTTCATGACAACGCCCACCCATACGTCGCGAAGTGTACCCAGGCATACGTCTAGAAGTGTACCCAGGCCAAGCTACAGGAGCCTGGCTGGGATGTGCTGCCCCACCCGCCACCTCTCCAATTGCCCTTTCTGACTATCACCTTACCCATCCTCTTGAACCCTTCCTGGTCGAGAGAAAATTCGCTGATTATGACATGCTTGCAAAGGCGATCGCTGACTTCTTCGACTCTCAGAACCCAGAGTTCTGGGAGGGGGAATAACGATTTTCCTGTGAGTGGACAGTGTGTTGTGGATAAAAATGGTAAATACGTTGTTGCCTGATTATTGTTTGTTGGAAGAAAAAATAATAAAAAGTTATGATCAAAAAACCCTACAAGACTTTTGGGACAACCTAATACTTTACCAGTTGGGCCATCACACAGTACCGCGCGAATAACACAACATGTAATGGGGAAATGGTCGCGATGCTGGCCAACCGATATCGAAGACGTCCATATGAAACATTGTAATATGCGCAGTACTGAGCATTACCCCAAGTGACTTTTCTAGCCAAAACCTATCGCTATCTGGAATTCCGCGTAATTCAGCAGTAGAAATATGCCGATGCCATTGATATCGATGCAAAGTATTAGGTTGTCCCAAAAGTCTTGTAGGATTTTTTTCGATCATCACTTTTTATTTTTTTGTCCAACAAATAACAATTAGGCAACAACGTATTGACCATTGTTATCGGCCACCCTCTGCCACTTTATAGAAAAACCAGCTGGCGGGCGCACACTACTGCGCGCGATTCATGGCGATGCTGTGCAAAATGGGTTTGATCGGCACGACCACAGTTGTGTATGGAGTTGAGTGGAAACTTCCTTTCCTCAGCTTTCAGCTGAGTTATTTATTTGGATAAAAGCAGAGAAGATGGGGTGATAAAAAAGCATTTTGGTGTTATCATACTTCAGTTGCTTTGCATCGAACCCATTTTGCACGTCATCGACATGATTCGCACGCAGTAGTGTGCGCGAGCCAGCTGGTTTAGGCCATCATTGGTAGTTTGGATAGTCTAAACATCGATAGTTCTGTATTCGACTGCAGCGATTGGTAACAATGTGTTCATTTGCTGAGCATCTAATTCCTACACATTGATAGTAGATCCAAATCCCGATTATCGACGTATATCGTTTTCGTAAACATGGTTCACTACTTAGAATTTTGCGTAGTTTAGCGGTCGATACTCAGTGTTGCTGCCAGTACCGCATTAGAAAATGGTTCCGACTGAATCGCTTGCTTTGCTATCACAAATATAGGTTGCATCATGGTTATCAATGTAGATCGCAGCATCGAGAGAAATGCACCATTTTTTGGAACGCTAGGCAATTCAGCGGTCGATACATCGGCAAGTGTTATCAAAACAAAATATATTCACCCAATGACACTGAGCATCAGGCGCTTTTGCTGAAGCGGTCGTACAGTAGTATCGAGCGATGTAAAGGATTTCATCCCATCCAATCCTAACGGTTCTTATCAGCCTCTGTAAGCCGTTATCAGTTTCACTAAGGCCCCTGTACCCAACATTACCATTGAGGTCCCTGCACTCTACAATACCTCGAATGTGAATATCCCACAGTTAGCTGACAAAGCTTACCGCCCTTGGTGACATCTCCCTTCTCACGCTCTTAATCGAATCTTATCAACCATTATCAGTTTGGATCACCCATATTAATGTTCCCCTCCCACTCTGCTAAACACCCATGAGTGTCAGCGCCCTTGGATCAACGCGAAAGGCGAAACGAATCTGGCGAGGTTCGCCTTCTTATGCTCCTCATCAAATCTTATCAACAGTTATCAATGCGGGTCACCCACCATCAATGTCCCCGTCCTACCCCGCAAAACACCTGTGAGTATGAACGCTCCGGAACCAATGAGAAAAGCGAAACGGATTCGACGACTTTAGCCTTTTTACCCTCCTTATCAAATCTTATCAACCGTTATCAAGCTGGATCATCCACCATTAATGTTCCCGGCCAATCCCGCAAAACACCTTTGAATGTTGGCGCCCTTGGATCAACTTGAAAGGTGAAACGGATTTGGCGACTCTAGCCCTCTTACGCTCCTTATTGAATCTTATCGACCGTTATCGAGCTGAATCACCCACCATCAATGTACCCGTCCCACTACGCAAAACACTTGTGGGTATGAACGTCCTGGGATCAATGCGAAAAGCGGAACGGATTTGACCACTCTAGCCCCATTACGCTCCTTATCGAATCTTATCAACCGTTATCGATGCGGGTCATCCACCATTAATGTCCCCGTCCCACCCCGAAAAACACTTGTGGGTATGAACGTCCCGGGACCAATGCGAAGAGCGAAACTGATTTGGTGACATTTATCTTCCGAGTCTCCTTATCAGCCCTTATCAGTTGCTATCACTTTCGGTCCACCACCGCTGGGGTTCCCTTGGCACTCCCTATATCACTTGTAAAATTCAGCGTCCCAGCTTTGCTGCTCAACACACACAGACATACTAAGCGAATTATCCTACTATATATAATCCGCTAAGTATGTCTGTCTGTCCGTGTGTGTGTGTGTGTGTCTGTCTGTCACGAAATTCATATCTCGCGTCGCAGCAAAGCAGGGACGCTGAATTTTACAAGTGATGTAGGGGGTGCCAAGGGAACCCCAGCGGTGGTGGACCGAAAGTGATAGCAGCTGATAAGGGTTGATAAGGAGCCCCGAAAGAAAATGTTGCCGAATCCGTTTCGCCTTTCGGGACGATCCGAGAGCGCCCATATTCATAGGTGTTTTGAGGGTTGGGACGGGGACATTAATGGTGGGTGACCCGCATTGATAACGGTTGATAAGATTCGATAAGGAGCGTAGAAAGGCTGGAGTCGTCGAATCCGTTTCGCTTTTTGCATTGGTCCCGTAGCGTTCATAGTCACAGGTGTTCTGCAGGGTAGGACGGGAACATTGATGGTGGGTGATCCAGCTTGATAATGGTTGATAAGATTCGATAAGACGCGTAAAAAGGCTGAAGTCGTCGAATCCGTTTCGCTTTTTGCATTGGTCCCGTAGCGTTCATAGTCACAGATGTTCTGCAGGGTAGGACGGGGACATTGATGGTGGGTGATCCAGCTTGATAATGGTTGATAAGATTCGATGAGACGCGTAAAAAGGCTAGAGTCGTCGAATCCGTTTCGCTTTTCGCATTGGTCCCGTAGCGTTTGTAGTCACAGGTGTTCTGCAGGGTAGGACGGGGACATTGATGGTGGGTGACCCGCATTGATAACGGTTGATAAGATTCAATAAGGAGCGTAGAAAGGCTGGAGTCGTCGAAACCGTTTCGCTTTTTGCATTGGTCCCGTAGCGTTCATAGTCACAGGTGTTCTGCAGGGTAGGACGGGGACATTGATGGTGGGTGATCTAGCTTGATAATGGTTGATAAGATTCGATAAGACGCGTAAAAAGGCTAGAGTCGTCGAATCCGTTTCGCTTTTCGCATTGGTCCTGTAGCGTTTATAGTCATAGGTGTTCTGCAGGGTAGGACGGGGACATTGATGGTGGGTGACCCGCATTGATAACGGTTGATAAGATTCGATAAGGAGCGTAGAAAGGCTGGAGTCGTCGAATCCGTTTCGCTTTTTGCATTGGTCCCGTAGCGTTCATAGTCACAGGTGTTCTGCAGGGTAGGACGGGGACATTGATGGTGGGTGACCCGCATTGATAACGGTTGATAAGATTCGATAAGGAGCGTAGAAAGGCTGGAGTCGTCGAATCCGTTTCGCTTTTTGCATTGGTCCCGTAGCGTTCATAGTCACAGGTGTTCTGCAGGGTAGGACGGGGACATTGATGGTGGGTGATCTAGCTTGATAATGGTTGATAAGATTCGATAAGACGCGTAAAAAGGCTATAGTCGTCGAATCCGTTTCGCTTTTTGCATTGGTCCCGTAGCGTTCATAGTCACAGGTGTTCTGCAGGGTAGGACGGGGACATTGATGGTGGGTGATCCAAACTGTAAATGGTTGATCCAGGCTTCGATCAGGAGCGTGAGAAGGTAAATGTCACCTACGCTTTTGCGGCTAACTGTGGAATGTTCACATTCGCAGGTATTGTAGGGTACAGGGACCTCAATGGTAATGTTGGGTACAGGGGCCTTAGTGAAACTGATAACGGCTTACAGAGGCTGATAAGAACCGTTAGGATTGGATGGGATGAAATCCTTTACATCGCTCGATACTACTGTACGACCGCTTCAGCAAAAGCGCCTGATGCTCAGTGTCATTGGGTGAACATATTTTGTTTATGCTCTGATATCGACCGCTGAACGCCTAGCGTACGAAAAAATGATGCATTTCTTTTGATACTACGATCTACATTGATAATCATGATAGACCTATATTTGTGATAGCAAAGCAAGCGTTTCATTCGGAATCATTGTCTAATGCGGTACTGGCAGCAACACTGTGTATCGACCGCTAGACTATGTGAAATTCCAAACAGTGAAGCATGTTCACGAAAACAGTAAGCATCGGTAATCGGGATATGGATCTACCATCAGTGTGTAGAAATTAGATGCTCAACAAGTGAACAAATTGCCACCAGTCGATGCAATCGAATACAAAACTATTGATGTCTAAACTGTCCAAAATCCCAATGATGACCTAAACCAGTTGACTGGCGCACACTACTGCGCGCGATTCATGTCGATGACGTGCGAAATGGGTTCCATGAAAAGCGACTGAAGTATAACAACATCGAAATGCTTTTTTATCACGCCATCTCCTCTGTTTTTTTTTTCAATTCTGTAGCTCAGCTGAAAACAGAGGAAAGAAATTTCCACTCAATTCCATACACAACTGTGGTCGCGCCGATCAAACCCATTTTGCACAACATCGCCATGAGTCGCGCGCAGTAGTGTGCGCCAGCCAACTGGTATATAGTAGAATCGTTGATTCTCTTCTCCCAGAATTCTGGGTTCTGAGAGTCGAAGAAATCAGCTATCGCCTTCGCAAGCAAGTCATAATCAACGAATTTCCTCTTGGCCAGGAAGGCTTGGAGAGGATGGGTAAGGTGATAGCCAGAAGGGGCAATGTCTGGAGAGTATGGCGGATGGGGCAGCACATCCCAGCCGAGCTCCTATAACTTGGCCTGGGTACTTTTCGCGAAATGGGAGCGGGCGTCGTCATGAAGAAGGGTGACCGCGGACCTTTTCCGGCACTTTTCTCGAACAGCGACGGCGAGCTGCCGGAGCTGCTGGGTGCATACGGTAGCGGTGACTGTCTCGCCTTGTACCAGCACCTCGCGGAAAAGCATTCCTTCCGCGTCCCAGAACCAGCACAGTCCCAAGCGTGCTTTGTCTTTCATGTCAATCTCGCCGTTACTGAAGCTGATGAACCAGCGGCGCACGGTCACGTAGCTCACACATCCCTTGCCCAATGCAGCGCTGATGGAGTGGCAAGCTTCCGTTGTTTTGGTGCCGCAAGACTGCTCATAATAGATAACACCGCGAGTTGGGTGGGTATCGACAACGGGCATTGTAGCTCTCTCCACGGGATCTGGTGGGTCAATACATATTTTCCTAGAAAGCTTAGGGAACGTTCTACCATATTCCTGAACCGCCTGGACCTGCCTCGAAGTGGGTCAATGTATATTTTCTAGAAGCTCGGGGGGAGGGGGAATCTGGTGGGTCAATATATATTTTCCTAGAGATACTGTTTTTTTCTTGGAAAAATACTACAAGACTTTCGGGACAACCCAATATGTTCACTTGGTGAGCATTTAGTGCTTAAAGACAGCATTAGGGATAATATGGTTAATGGAAAATCCCTAAAAGTAGTCACTCAAATAGAAACTTGGGCCTGAGAAGACTCTTCATGGCGAAATCCCCGTCGAAAAGCGTCCCCCCCCCCCCGAGCTGTAGTGACTGCGTAGCGGATGAGACCTGACGCCCTAGGGTCGACTTTGCCGAAGAATGACTGAGGTGTAGAGTAATAAGCGTTATAGCCGAATGATAATTCTCGTATCGTATTGAAGCCATATCGATCGGAGTGACGTGCAAAGATTGGAAGGGACGAAACAATCGAATTACCCCTAAAGCTGCCTTTAAAGGCATCATCAGGGGAAAGTCGGACGAAAAGTAAAAGAAGTAGTGCATATGAAAGTCGAGATGCCTAGTAACAGGACAGTGGAGAAAAAACGGATGGAAATGGCCAAAAACCCGCGAAATAGGACCCCCTTTCCACCGTTGATTCTCGACGCGGACGACCTGTCTGTCAAGAGGGAAGTAGTCTGATCTTGTTTCCCATCGGCATGTTGCCAAGTAAACACAAGGGAATGTTTGGAAATACGACAGCATCTATTCTTCAGAGTGAGCTTCAAGCTAAAACTGCGAAAGCGCGCAGCAAAACCTTCAATCCTGCCGTATCTTCTTGACCGCTCTCACCCCAGTCAATCGGGAATTACGTCATCGGGAGGCGGGGTCAACCTGTCAAGAGGCGGAGCATAAGTGCGTTTGCGGGGTTTTGCGGCGTTTCTACAGCTCAGAGGGGAGCTTTTTCACCGGGATTTCGCCACAGATAGCGTTCCTAGGCCCAGGACTACCATGTTGTTACTTCTTGTAGGGATTTCTCCATTACCGCATTACCCCTAATGATGTCTTTAAGCTACTGGCTGTCGATAATCTAGCTATCTACTATTGCGTATCGCAGCGCGGAAGAGGGCCACCGCTCTTCGGAGTCCAGATGATTTAGCGGTCGATACCTCTCGTTACAATGATATCAACGGTCAATGAAATAGTTCAGGAATCAAGTGTGTTTATCCCTTATCAGTTAGCACTTGGACGGAATTGGTCACTTTTGGGAGTTAAGGTAGTTCAGGGATCGACAGTTTTGCGATTGCATCGATTCGTAGCACTTGATCCGCTTGCTGAGCATCAACTCCTACATGTTGGTGGTAGATCCATTGCCGGTTATCGATGCTTATCGATTTTGCAAACATGCAACACTATTTGGAATTTTACATGGCCTAGCGGTCGATATCCAGTATTGCTGCTTGTACTGCATGAGAAAATGAATCACCAGCTTTATCATCACGTATATACAGTCCATTAACCAAAAACTGAGTAGGCGTGCCCTACGGACTTGTATAAACGTGTATCAAACTCTCGCAGTATCAAAAAACATGCACCATTATTTGGAAAGCTAGGCAATTTAGCGATCGGTACAATCAGTAATCAAACGATATCAGGTAAAAATATGCCCACCCAGTGGCCTGATCATCGGAAGCTTCAACTAAAGCTGCTGTATAATAGGGCAAGCGGTGTATCTGCTTTTATACCATCCACTTCCTAACGGCTTATCAACCCCTCCAAACCGTTATCAGTTTTGATAAGTCATCATTAAGGTCCTTTATCCTGTACCTGTGAATGTGGACATTCCCTGTCGCTCGGTAAACCTAACGGACCTGGGTGAACCATCACGCGAATCATCAAATCGTATAAAACATTATCGACTTGGATCACCCACTATTAATGCACCGGTCCCATCCACAAAACACATATGAGTGTTCTGTGCTCTGACAAGGAAGGCCCATCAGGTCATGGTGAGCTTTTTCAAAACGGTTTTTTGCATTTTATAGGGTCACATACATGAAGCAAAAAACTGGTCTCAAATTCGGCTAAATGGTTTTGGGGGGCCCAGAAAAAGAGTGACAAAAGTTGCTCAAAAGAAACAATTTTGACCAGTTTGCTGCAATGCTTTCCAGCTGCGGCGTTCAGAATATGCATATCAGAAGACTATCTTCAAACCTATGCCGAAACCACTGCGATCTCGTTCAAAAATGTCGAATCACTTATGGTAACTGCTAAACGAAGCAAAGAAAGCTGATAGGGGATGCACGGGTTCGTGTATTTGCAGTGGTTGGATGGCCGAACGGATAGTAGGATAGATTGGCATTGGCACGGTGGTGGGGGTGATTGTGGTTCAAGTCCTCTCGACGTTTTCGCTTTTGCATTTTCTTAATTTTCTTTGTCCAGCGCTATACTCTTTGCGCACATGCAAAATGACACGAAAGTAACCTCATTTGCAAGCTTTCAGTGGTTAAGGTGTTTGGACCCTACGGCGCCCCTAGCACGCGTGCCAAGCGTTTTCGTGCGAAACTAGTGTGGTATTCGTGCTCACGAGACTCGACTAGCCCTAGATACAAAATACTATCCAAATTGAGATTTTGACCCAAACTCGATACAGTGGGGTGGACATGGGCACATAGTCACTGCACTACTTGTACAGACGAACAACTTACAGCCTCGATTAAATGCAATCGAGCATGTGCAGAATCAACTCATTCCAAGTGAACTGCACTTAGCAACACCATGCGATGACAAAAGATAGCAAATATTTCCTTATATCGGCAAGCGAGCTCCTTTCGTTGAGTGTTTTTTACTATGGTAGTAGTAGTACTACTGGTCACCCAATTTCCGAGTTTGGGTCCAAATCGCGATTAGGTTGAAAACTTGTCATCTAGGGTAGTTCGGCCCCCTGAGCATGAATATCACACGTAGTTTGCGGGAAAACGCCCAGTTCCCCTGTTATGAGCGTTGGCAGGTCCGAACCAATCATTCGCTTAGTACGCGAAAATACTGGAGATAACGGTTCCCTGGTAGAATAAAAATTGATTTTGCACATATTTTGCACGTATGGTCTTACATGAGCACAAATGTACGAAAACTAGAAAAAATGCAAAAACTTGTCCTCAGTGGGGACCGAACCATCAACTATTTTCTGGGCCCCCCAGAACCATTTAGCCAAATTTGAGACCGGTTTTTGCTTCATGTATGTGACCCTATAAAATGCAAAAAACCGTTTTGAGAAAGCTCACCATGACCTGATGGGCCTTCCGTGTGAGGTCATCACGAAATTCGAGACAGATTTGACGACAATAGGTTTTTGACGCTTCTTGTCGAATCTTATCAACCATTATCCGTGGATCACCCACCACTACTCATGCTCTAGAATACCTGCCTGGGTCTACTCCAACTTCTTCATATTCAAACGTTCGAAATGCTGCCTTCCCTTGTCTTCAATAGCTAACAAGAAGCAAAGCATCACCGTCGTATGATAAACAACCAATCATCAGTGTGAAGGTGCTGGGCGTACGGGTGGTAGTCGTTAGAATCATTATATAAAGTTCTTAACTCCAACGCACGTGAAAGTTTTTCTTTTTATCGGTTCTAAAGTGGAGTTCTGAAGTAACACGGCTTTCATTCAAGCATTAATACACAGCGTCAACGAATTGCGTTTCATTACAAAAATTTTATTATTAGGCTGATTTTTATTGACAAGTATGTAAGGATAACTTGGCTGTATACTTAGGGAGACCGACAATATCAAGGCCAACAAGGAGAAGGTGGCGTCGTGAATGGTGAAGTGGAAGACGACCTTCAAGCTGCCCCAGGAATCGAAGTGCGAGGAGAAATTCGAGTGTTAGCTCAGACGGTAGTATTCAGAACAATGTTTCTGTTTTGAAAAAAAATGCGATAGTGGTCTCTCTGCAAATCTCTAAGTTGTGTTTTTGGATTTTCAGGTAGTAATTTCGGACATATCATTTATCAATGAGTCTTTCCGAGTCCATACAGAAATTACCGCTCTTCCTCTTGCATCGGATTTGCGATGTATACATTTACATCTTGGCTCATGTCAGTATAATTTTTGAAGTATGCCATTGGTTCGGTGCATAATTAATGCGGCTTTTTTAACCATTTGATCTAGTACTATAGACAATATTGAAGTATAACAAAAATTGTGTTCAAATGATCATTTGGAAGTGTTTTCACCATCACAATCAAGGACTGCTTCCCACTTGGTAGCCTTCAAAACGTCAATTTTCAATTCAGAAAAGCGCAACAATGAAAGGCCGCATTAATTGCGCACGTCCTATTAGTTCCAATGCTTGTGCACATGTTGATTCCCTCATTTTAGGTGCTCTCCTTCCAAATGAGTTAGGAGGCCAAGGTGGGGTTACCATTAATGGTACAGACTGTGCTTATACACGTTTGACGCAGCCCACGGTATAAAAGTATTTTAAGTATTTGTGCGTTACTCGTAACGCAAGTTATCTTCGGTGTTCAGCTTGCTTCCCAAACTACCAGCTTCTCAATTATGGAAGCTCTCCCACGCTACTACAGTACAGTCTGTGAAAGAGACGGTAGCTCCATTCGCTTTTGTAAATCTGGTCTGCTTTTGTAATCCTTTATTGCAGCATTTCTCGAAATTACAGTACCTGAAGCTCTTCGGCTCACTATCCAGCTGCTGAAATGTATTACGATCGTCGTAGATATCGTTGTAGAGCGACCTAGTCAGGTCAGTTCATTTTCAAAAAAAAAACGGATGCATAGGAATATTTCACTGGTTTTGTATCGGAATTTTAGGGCATAAAGTTTGTCTACAATGTTGCACCTGACGGCACCATTGACAAAGGAGCTCACGTCTTCACCTATCGGAGCTCGTTGTTGACAAGTGCTGTATTGCTTATAGTAGAAGTAGCAGCAGCGAGATGGTAGCGGTGAATATTTTTTGTCACTTTCTCTCCTTCTCAGGCACTCGTGAATGGCTCCCATGTGTTGATGCACCTGATCAACTTGCACTTTGGCGTCTCCATATAACATGCGATAGTTGGCTAACTGCTGTAGCTAGTGGAGACTTGGTGGTGAGATTTTTTATTAATGTCCGTAGTACCATAAAACGTGAGAGGTGGTTAAAGGGCTTCGACACTCTAGCTGATAAACGTCTTAGAACATGGAATTATCAACAACTCATCCCTACCGCAGCATGCAGCATCGGATTCGCTGTTGGGCAGTTTTCAACCTACACGCTTTCGGATATGGCCGAGGTCTGTTTCTTAGGAATCGTCATGTGTAGTTTCGTTGATCCTAACACTAACGCTCATACTGTTTCGGTTTGAGGTGACTAACTTCGCGCCCGTGGGCTTGCTGTCGCTGCTGAAACATACGGTGGCACCTCTGGATAAAATTTTAGAGTACTTTGAGGAGCTGCTGTCCTGTCGATTTCCTTATCCCACATATAAACAAGTGTTTGTAGATATGGTAAAATTTACACTTTATCTATAGCTTTTAAGCTTTGAAGGTGGACCGTACGACAATAAGCAGCGAATTTGCAGATCCCTGATGAAGTAACTTCCTACAGTAGTATGACACTCTTTCCAATAAGTACACTCCATCACAAGAAAATAATCGATGTAGTACAGGTTCGTACATAGTGTCTGAATAATGAACCTATATGAAGTACCAGGTTCTTTCAAGGAATGCCGTCAAACACTTGCGTTAGGAGTCTCTCAGCAATTTTTTGGTTGCTTCGTCTCACCTGGTCATTTCTTAGATTCGTGGCTTGTGCGATCATTATCGAGGCAAGTGACTTGTCTACAAGATAATTTACTAACGAGTTCATTTCTGAAATTTCACGCTATCAAGGTTGTTTTCAGATTCATTACATCTCTTTATATTGAGAAAATCTTTGGCACAAGTGAGTACCTATTCCAAATCAAGAAATTGTTGAATGCTGTTTGTGATTATGAATCACAGTGGGGAAAGGTTGGTGTTTTCTTGTATCTGTTATGGTCTCGTTGTTAGTTTCTAGAGTAACTGTTCATGGTAAGTATCATGCTTGAACAGAGTCTCCGATTTTTTATGAATTTTCCGTGCATCAAAGTCGAGCATTAACGCGCAGAATAAGGTTTGTTTCATTTTTCCTTCAGCTTAGTCGCGGGTGAGCATGCTGCTCGCAGGAGAATTTCGCAGAAGCTGTAGTACTGGACGGCAGAAGCTATCATTGCACAGCTCTCCTTATGTTCCATAAGCGAGTCGAATGTACCAGGTTTTTGATGACCTGGGTTTGTGCAGTGGGATCTCCCGAATTGTTTCAGAAGAGCTTCCGCCGCCTGTGGACTGGTCAACACTTATTTCCCACCCTTGATCTCCAGTCACTATGTTGGATAGGTGCGTAAAGGTGCCATCAAAAGTCTAGAGGAACGTTGCGGTTTGAAGTCAAGGCTTGAGTGTTGCGAACATAGCATTATTTATGGAAAACGATTTTCCCATTTTCGAATCTTCTTGACTTCATGATCATGTCACCTTGTGACCATCATGTAGTACCATAGATGCCTTATAACAGAACGGATGGCCTACCTCGTCCTAAGCTCAGCGCATTGCACCGGTAGTATAGTCAGGTTGTCAACGTGTCAATAATCTTAAAAAACCATTTTTGAATGGATGGTGGCAGCACCACATTGTCAGAGGTCGTACCCTAATTTCTATCGTGTTCGATCTCTATCAAGCTGGCCCATGGAAGATGCTAAACGCGGTGCTTTTAAAAAATGAAATCTGAAGTGCTGCTCGCTAAGTTGACCATAACTCAGACAAGCAACGAACAAGTGAGCTGGTCAGCTAATTGGAATTGCAAAGGTAAGTTCTCTGTTATCAGTCAGTCAGCGGCTCCTTAGGATTCCGTGAAAGAATCTCAGAGCAATAAATGTAAGGTGGTCCGGAACTCATGCACCGAATTAATATATCGGTTTATCAGTGTATACATGTTTTTCAGATCATTCTACGCCCTTCAAGTGAGGGCCCAGCGCGCTTAAATTTGCACTGTGAACCACGATGCGAGCATTCTTGTTCTCCACTCTATCTAGAGAATCAGACAAAGAAAGGACATTTGGCAATGCGAATGCTCAGCAAGAGATTGGGACATGAACCTTTTTTTCAGGTATGCTGATACCTTGTTGTTTTATACTTGTTATACAATTTCTGAATACAGTTATTCGTCAAAAATTGGTGGTATTTTGCGTTGGAGGGGATTCAAAGTGTTATTTGTGGGGCACAGATGAGCATTTGGAGAAATATGCAACGACGAAGTGCATGGCATTGCTCGAACATTCGAATGAACATTTAGAGTTACGAGGCCATGTTGATTACTTTTTTTTCGTATGTAATAACCCGGGGTTCCGATTTATAACTGAGCAATCCCATCCTCCAGCTCTATCGCCAGGCAAGCAATGTAATTGAATTGGATAGGGTTTTGTCTTGAAGCCTTCTGCCAATATAAATGTGTAAAAACAATATGACGCTCCCAAAATATGCATATCTCGAAAGACTGAAAAATGCCGAACAAGAATATTGTGGAAGAACTTTAGCCTACAGGCGAGCTTTCGGCACCTTGCACGTTCCTCAAGACGGAGACAGAACAATCCATCAAACGCGTTCATACCCAACGAATGGGATTTTTGGCGCATCGGCGTAAAGTTAAATATACAGGAGGTGCCAAAAAAAGTAATTTTGCCCACGGCTCACATCTGCCAATTATACAAAACATAGGGAAACGTAAGAAATGGAAGTATTAGGGCAAAATATTCCCGAAATGTTCCTCTAAAAGCAGGAACAAGCTGAGACTCACTACTTTCATTTTCATAAAAATATAGAACCTTTAAGCGGCGCAGTCGGGCTTCGGAGTACCCACGATATCAAGGTCCCCTTAAAACAGTGGAGCCGGGTTCCATGGTAGATCTTTTGTGGGAAGCTTCCTAAGGATTGGCCCTTCGGTTCATGGAAGTCACAGAGCCCCTGCTGTTTGGACAAGGCTGCTATGATCCGAAGTATCATTTTCATGCCCAAACGCCTCCGGAGGGGTTTCAGTGGTAAGGGCACGTTTTGGCTCTTGGAAACGAAGGGCGCTGGGAACCCGGAAAAAACGGGATCCTAAAGAACACCACGCACTATGAATCCCCTTAGGTACCCAGAGTGAACGGACCTCAGCAAGGTTGTTAACGAGAGCGACGAAATTTCGGATTTCGCCCAGTTGAGGTGACACATCTTGTTCACTATTTCCTCGCTCCCGTTCCTGCTCGTGCAGAAGGCTGCCACGGAGTATAGTGATAGAGTGAGGTCTGCTCTTGAATCTGGGGATGTGAATACCTCAAAAGAATTGCTGTAGTTCGACTAAAGTGGGGTGAAAGTGGACGAGACAAAATTACTTTTTTTGGCACCCCCTGTACACATCGATCAAGAAAATGAGCACATTTGTCATTCGCGATTTGAGAGAATTGGTTTCGCGTCATGCATAAAGGGTATCGATTAAGAAAGTGAGAGTAAATCTTCAGTGTGGAAGCTGCCGTCATTATCGAAATGACTATTTCATTAAATTATCTTCCCTTACCGCGAGTTTCCTTCTCCACGTAAGCGCCACGTTGGAATTTGTTCGTCTAAGGCCAGATGTTATTTAGTTGGATGGGCGTGGCTTAATTTGGTTCAAGCAGGCATAACGCCGTGGGGGTGCACGGTACAGCAACAAAGATGCAGTTTGAGCAGTTATTTATAAGGACCTACTGGACCCAAGGGAATGAGCCACCAATCTGATATCAAGCACTATGCCTTCAAAGGTGAAGAGTGAGGGCAAGGAGGAAAACGTATCTGAACTCAAAAGGTAATTAATAGCAAAAATCGCGGGTCAGTTAAAGTGGGGGGGGGGAACCAAAATTTTCACCGACGTTAAAGCTTCTTTCCCTCCCCAGAGGCTAAAGCAGATGAGACAAATGCTTTGGCAGATACCTTTTCATGTAGGAGGAAGGGATATGGATATTAGCGTAAGCCTAGGGAGGGGAGGGGTTTCGACGTCGTGAAAACTTGCGTCTCCCCCTCCCCCTACCTGACTTCAATTACGAAAATGTGGAAATTCTCCAAATCCCCAAAAAATTTAGGAGTGTGAAGGCTGTTTTGGTAGTGATTGTATCGCAGGTGAGGTGTATCTTTAGGTCTTGCATAAAATCCTCTCCGTTGGACAGCAGATGGCTGAGCGGCGCGATAGACCAGCCACGTGGACTCATCTGGTGATCTCCACTGAGACTTTCTTCAGAACTGTAACTAATGTTACTGGACAAGAGATTCCTACTTTCATGGAACAATGGATCTACAACGGAGGACATGCTTCATTCCGTGTTGGTATTCCAAGACTTCTCTCTTGACCGTTGTTCAGTAAGTTTCCTGTAATAGGTGCAATATGTGTTCAACCGTAAGCGCAATATGATCGAACTGGAAGTGAAGCAGAAAGTTGAACCTGGGAATGGACGGTTGAGGTTGGCTCGAGTTTGATTACTTTCTCTGATATGCCATCTTCTGCCCACATCGTCATAATTTGAAGATACGTCGGTCCTTTAACGGTACTTGTGCAAGAATTGGATGGCTCCTTTTCACACACAGTTCAAATCGACGGGGATGTTTCAAGAGCTGATCTTCAATGTCACTCGAAAGGCCGAAGACAGAAAAAGGTTGGACATTAGATGAATAAGACGATTGATTAAGATGGAGCCAGTCCGAGCACTTTTCGTAGCCTTTTTCTTTATCTGGCCCCTTTGAAGGAGGTGGTGGTCTAAGCAGATTCGAAGCATGATGTCGACAAGCTGTTGAAGTTTCGTCTTCTCTGCAGCATCAGTAGTCCTACTAAGAATGAGACCGTCTCTGAAGATCTGCTCCTTAGGCTCCCCTTTTCAGGGTATCTAACGGCATTCACTTCATAAGCTTTACAAAAAACACTCAACTCTCATGTTTGCTTGAAAATACTTTTGGTGTGAACGAAGAGGAGACGCAGCCATTATCATGTAGTCCGTAACAATGTTGGTGCATTTTATTGCATGTACTCACTGCGAGTATATTGCCAAAAACTGGGATCGTGTTGAGAGGTGTTAAACGAGAATCGCGTTGTTGTTAACACGCACTGGGCTCTAGCAGTGGCTTCGAGTAGGTGTTCGCCATGATCTCTTAATGGCTGATCAGAACATTTTTTGTCTCTAGCCGCCTGCGAAACATCGAATTCAGCTTATATACATATTAGCGCAGCGACTCGTAATAGTATAAGTATAAGGGACTGAAGGATATCTCAATCAGCGAAGAAGTTCAAGACTTCAAAATCTTGCGGTAGTCTTCCGTATCAAGCTTGCTCATCCATTCGGATTTTTTGATTTCTTCTTCGAAGAATCGGTTTGTAGTGGGAGACATCATGGGGCACACTGAAATAAGGGCCAGCTAAGGTCGAGTGTGCATGTGGGGCCTTTTTTCACGAATGTGCTAGTTTTAAGCTTCGTACCTTTTTTGTTGATCTATGAAAAGGGTGATACTTGCCTCCTGGCTGGTGAACTAGCCAACTAGCTTTTGATTTTGCCTACATTATCCATGTAATAACTCAATGTTATTCAGAAACGTGTGCCTTTATATTCTGGTGACGACGTGGAGGTGGATCTAAGCAATATGGATCCAGATTCTCCCGTTTTATGGATACGGTGAGTCAAGTCACCCTCTGTTATCTTCCTTTATTTTTATCGTTACAGACTTGACCCAGAGCTTCACCTCATCCGCAGTCTCATGATTAATCAGCCGGACTATCAATGGGAATATATGCTCCGATACGAGCGCGATGTTCTTGCTCAACTTCAGGTATGTCTTGGTAGTTTTTCATGCAGTTATCAAATACCATTTTATTGGTTTGTTGGGTAAACTGACGTGTATACAAGCTTTGCTTATCAACATACTTCAGGCGCTAGAACGATTACAGCTCTGCCCTAATCCTCAAAGCCGTGACGTTTTGTTGGAAACGATTTCTAATGAGAACTTCTTTTACCGGTAGGTATACTTATTTCTTTAAAGATGAATGGAGAAGACAGCTCTTCGATGAGAATTTCCTCTTTCCTAGCTTACATGCTTTCTTCAGTCGTAGGTCGTTCTGTTTCTTCCTCGCTTGAACAGTGCAGCGATAGCAGAGGTCGTGAGCCCCGCAAAAGTGGGACTATGTCGAACAATTTGTCTGATAACAAACTTTGTAGGCATTTTTAACGAAAACTTTGTTCGGTTTTCTGGAGGGATATATAAAAAACGGCAGTGGGACATATTAAAATTAGGCTGATGGAAAGGGGTGGGAAAGGTGCAATGTAAAAAAAACAGCCTTCTGTTAGCTTGCATCAGCTGACTTGGGTTGAAAATTGCGATAGCGAACTATGGTTTGGTCTGTCGATAAAATGAATTAGCAGTGATTTCTGACTGATATAACATCCTCGAAATATCGTGCCTAAATCCAGTTGTCAAACAGTAAGGGAGTGAAATAAAGCAACGCTCCCTAGAACCGTTCTCTTCAGGAATTTCAGAATGTTTTAGGAATTTTTATTCACTTAGTCACCAGGCCACGGATGTCTTCACTACAACTCCATTTTAGTGTGAGATGCCATGCTGCGTATGCCCTCACAGAGGTCCTCAATAAGATGCCAGAAACGTGGTCGGGAGTACCCGCTCTTTTGAGCCTATACAGGTTAAGCAGCTTCTATCTCACTGAAGGATCTTCTTGAGAAGAACATGTTTTCAGAAAAACTTACGGTGCTAAGTCATGCCCGACGATACCGAGATCGAACAATTTTGTGGTCACTTCTCAGAACCTTCAGCAGTATTTCCTCCAGCAGGTGTGGGCGACTCGTTACTCGATTGGCTTGGATGATATTCATTTTCTTTTGACATTTTCTATTTTATCGTACTTTTTGTCCCTTTGTTCCAGGCTATTCCACAGGCTTTAGCTAGAATGCGAACGAATGGCATGGCTTTGCAAGAAGTGCAATGCTTCATTGTTGACTATATACGATACAATGACAATTCGATGAATAGGTCATATTTACATCTGCTCCGTTTCAAAAAAAAGCGTCCGAGCGATATCTTTAAGGTATTCTGATGATCATTACCGTGCTTCGCTCTTAAATGCGTTAGCTGCGTGCATAGCACCTGTTAATACCTTGGGCGGTGGCAATTACATACCAGACGCTCTGAGCTGGGAAATGAATGAAGTGGTAGAGGTAGGGGTATCGTATATAAGTGTTCGATATTGGTGATGTTATTTTCAAAGGTGATTCCAGGAGACAACCCATGCACTCAATCTGGACACCATTAAGCCTTCTTTTCGTCATGTGGTGGGCGTGGCTGCACTGAATGTCGTCCATCACGTATGCTTTACTTAGTTTTCTCCATTCAGTGTTCGTTTCTTTGACGCTTTCTCATTTTTATGTTTCAGCTGCAACGCAATGGTCACATACCATCGGACTCGAAGATATTCTGGGTTTTCGCTGCACCTAAACTTTGTGTTAGTGTAAGTTATGCCCAAATGAGCATTTCTTCCGTTTTGTCTTTCTTTTTGGCAGCAAGGCACCCCTGTGTCTTCTTATGTGTCGTTAAAGCGATGACTGGGGTGGTTTGTCGACATCTGGTACAGTCCAGCCTGAGCGTTTTGTTTTTCACCGTGTCTTTTCACCACACGTTTCAATCATCATCACCGTGACCCAGCGGAAGACCCCTTGCGTATTCCAAGCGCTGTTCGTTTACGAAATGCAATTTGGAGATCTTCGCACAATAGGTATAAGTTACGGCGCAATCGTACAGGTGGGGCTTGAAAAATATATCCCTATTGCATACCGTAGCTGAAGGCTCGAGAAATAGGTTTGCCCTGTTTCGCAAGCTGGGCAGTGTGAAATTGGAAAGTCTCGGCCCGTAAGTCAGTACGTGCAACTGTGAGCTACCGCACTGTGGTCGTTTCTCTTTGAAACAAACTTTTACGTATGGATATATACATAATGGGTTAACTGGGTTAACTGTGCCTTACAGTTATTGATATTGTATTGTTGATGATGTATTGAAATGATTTTCTTTCACATTCAGATGCGGAAAGTCGCCCTCCACATCATTGTGGAGAGGCTGTCTATGTCGAGGAAGAAACAGTCCACAAACGATTTGATGAGATTGTTGGCTATGCTAGCTCAAGATTCCGATCCGGCCATTCGACTACACATTGCCACGGAACTGGCGCTTATGCCTCCGTTCAGCACTCATGAATGGTCAGATTCCGCGTTCACTTCCCTTGCAGTCGTTCTCTACTATTCCACAAAAAAGCTTCAGTTGTCATTGAGCTCTTTTTTTCAGTACGGATACTGGTCCGACAAATCCGTGTAATACAGCGCAAATAGCCGAAGAGCTATGGATGCTCATGAGCAGAACATCACTGGTGATCATTTATATTTTCTTTCTCATTTTACCTTATATCGATAGATTTACAGGATACTCGAGTGAGGCTCCTGCTGATGGATCTTTTCTTCTCCCTTTATGGAATGAGCGCACCTTTTGTGAAAGGAGGCCCTGCAATGATTTCCGGACATCAGCGAGCGAAACGCCGTCAGTGTGATGGAAGACCAGGTGTGGCTAGCTGGCACAACGATATCCTCGATGGAGAACAACCTCCATCACCTGAGTCACGCTCATTCAATGAAGATATAGACATGTTGCAGTAAAAAGCCATTATCAAGTTTACGGGTGTGGAAGGGTAATAGTTTTGTGTTGCATTGCATAATAGCAATGTAAAGTAGCAGCATGATAATGTAAAGTAATATATTCTGCGGTAAAAGCAGCCGTATGTTGCATGTTTCACACATCAAAGATTACCACGTTTGACGTGACTTCCATTTCATGCTATTCTATTGTCGTATTGTCCATCGCGTCTTTTGGTTCATATTGAGGGTTGTTTATTATTCAGCATCTTGCAGTCGGAGCGCTGAGAGTTAAGCTTCGGAAAAGCCCGAACTTCAATGCAAAAAGTAGGTGTCGCTTCTCAATCATTTAATCAGTGGACTTCACTTTGGCCGGCCTTTCAACTGGTGTTTGACTGTTCCGCTGTGTTTTCGTAGATCTCTTATGCTGCTAGGCTGCTGTTGTTACATTTAATTAACTGTTTATCCCAGATCCTCTTCTTCAAAATTGTGCAGACAAATAAATCTGCAGACAAATAAATCTTTGAGATTCTCACATCCGTTGTTTATATCGACATGTCATCACATATAATATATCTTACGAGCACACTTTAATATATTTGAACATAAAATCATTGTGAAGGTGGTTGTTCAGGGTTGCAGGCAAATGTCATCTTCAGATGCGTCGACATCTAGCCGGGAAGAAGATGCGGTAGGGGAGCAGCCAGCGATGTTTGCTCCATCTGATTTGGAAGCACGTTTGCGAGAGAGTCTTCATTTCTCAGAAAATTCAACATCTCCAACCGAGGGGAAAGCTCCTCTCCCGGATCCAAGGGTTCATATATCTTCTGATATCTCCGCTGATCCAGTAATTGAATTTGCTCTTGCATGCCATTATAGATCCTGGACGACCTTGAAGTCTCTGCAAAAGAGATCTCCGCTAACTTAGACATGGTGTTGCGCGATCTCAGGTAAAACTGATACATTTGGTGGTTTTTAGAGGCTTGCATGAAAGTTTTTTCAGAGGTTGTCTTCATGGAATGGGTGATTTGACGTTGGAATCCATACAGTGTTACACCGCTGCGATAGCAAATGCCTGTGATGTTGCTGATGTAAACGTAAAGTCAACATATGCAGTGAGTTCTACATATTTATGGAATGCTATCTAGATCTATGGTACTCCCAGGATATCCTTTTATATAATCGGCTTAGTCTGTCTGTCACGGAACTCAGATATTTACTATATATGATCGGCTTGGTCTGTCTGTCACGAAATTCAGAACGATTTGAAGCGCAACTTATAGAAGTGGCGTCAAGAAGGGATAGGTAGAGCATGAGTCAAGAAATAAGGGGCGCACATATACAATGCTACGCATCGCCCACAGTGGGCGGGGCGCGTGATGAAAATCAGAGAATCAACTGAAAACAATCTGATTCATTTCTGAAATGACCCAGACGTGGGGAGAAATTCGGATAGGGTAGGCTGCATATTTCTATGAAACGTGTGGGTGCGGCGGGTCCGAGTAGGCGGAGCTCAGGATAAAAATTCATAACTCCGTTCCAGCATGCCCAAAAAACTCCGCTCAAGAGGTAGAGCATGAGCGAGGAAATTAGGGGCGCACACAGAAAATGTTATGCCTCGACCACAGTGGGCGGGACGCGTGCTGAAATTTCTATCATCAATTGAACACAATTTAATTCAGTTCCAAAATGGCCCAGACGTGGGGAGAAGTTCGTATAATGTCGGCAGCACTATTCCATGGAACCTAGATACATGGCTGCAACTGATATCAGAACACAAAATGCTTACCCAGTGACACTGAGCATCAGACATTTCAACTGTAGTTGTTGCATTTTTTGTAACCTTTTCGTGCAGTTGCTACTGATAAAAAGGTCATCACTGTGTAGTGGTATCGCCTTATGCTGTTGTACGCGGTACTTCTCTCTACCGATTACTGCAAAAAAGTTATTCATTTTGAGTAGTAAGATGAGCGCGAGGGTTTCCAAATGCGAAACGGAGCCTATGGATTCTAATGGATTGTTGATTGTAACTGAAAACAATTGTTGTCATTTGTTTGTACAACTAGAAAGGATTGCATTTGAAGTTACTCGCATAATTTTTGTTGAAAATTTGCGCTGCACCGGTCCTGGAAATATATGTTATTCTTCAATACTTGTAGTGTATGCGTGTACAATTGGTTATTTGGAAATATAACAAACTAGAAGAAAAATAATTTTAAATGGCGGGAGTAACCATGTGGCGCACCGTCCGTTATGGGTCAACAGGATTCACCATCCGTTTTCTAATAGTTCTTATCAGCCCTTATTAACCGTCATCAGATTCGATCTGTCACTGAGGTCCCCGTACCACTGACTACAACAACTATTAAAATGGGCTCTGCACTGTCCATTGAGAGAGGAAAATGATTAAGCGTCGTTTGCCATCTGACGCTCATTATCGGTTCTAATCAACCGTTACCAGCGTCGATCACCCACCATGAATCTTCCCGTCCCACCCCGCAAAACATTTATGAGTGTCAGAGCTCCAAGACTGCGCGAAAACGGAACGTATTTGGTGACACTCGCCTTTTGACGCCCTCATCAGCTGCTGCCACTTTCGGTCCACCACAGGTAGGGTCCCCGTCCCGGCCTCTATATTCATCTTTAAAATTTAGGATCTCACAACTGCTAATGCAAATATGGATTTTGTGATAGACGACGGACACACAGCGACACACACACATACTGAACGGATTACACAGTATTCGCATAGTGGTACAGCTACCTATAAATTGTCTGGAAAGTTTGTTCTCAGAATGTCCGGGAAAACTCTCTAGGTAAAAAGTCGCCAGTGCTGACGTGCATTCTTGCATCAACACCAAATTTTAGATAAAGCCGCGGTCATACTTTGCGTCTTCATCAGTTGACGCAGACACGTGAAGTATGACCGCGGCCTAAGAAACCCTGCCAACAGTACGCAAATGCACGGCAGCCGGCGTCTGGGATTTAGTTGCGACCGCCGTTCTCATCCGGATCAGAAGATCCATTCGGTGACGACTTCACCATGATCGAGTGCTCCGAACATGAACTTGCTTGAAAACAGGATTTCGATGAAGGTTTTGAAATGCAAGACGAGGGAAGGGTATGACGCACGAAGACTCTGTAGAGTAGTTCATCCTTTCGAGAACGAAACAAAACTCGAGTTATTATTTGATCCCACACCATGACACCTCCTCCTTGAAAGTTCTTTTTGAGAATTCAAGTCTGTCTCTCGTGCGATAGTGCCGACAGCCGTCCGGGACGTCATACCTCAACACTTTTTCCATCAGAAAGAACAACTTGGAGAAAAAATAATGGGAGAAAGGTGTACAAACCTGAGGGAATTCTCGGACAATTTATGGGTGGCTATATCATTTGTAAAGCACTGCACATAGTAGAATTATTAAACGAAAATCACCTGATTTATAAATACACGAGCTATATATACTCTTCATGTTTCTATTTGTCGTTATTGTAAACATTCTGACCTTTTATATTTAAGATGTTAGCTAAGGTCGAGGAAGCGAACCACGCAATGCAAAAATTGTCAACTTTGTCAAAACAAATGTAAGTGACAACTAATACTAGTACGCTCATGTCGGCTAAACTTTCTACTTCAGTAAAGAGATGAGAAGACTGGTGGAAATGTTCGAAACGCTGTTTCAAGGATCGCTGAAGTGACATTTTGTGTATATGTTTTGTTTTATGTATATGCCAATGTAACAAAAGGTTTAACTTATACTGCCGCCTAAATCTACACCATGAAAAAATGCAGTGCGAGTTTTCCGGAAAAAACTCGTCCTTTTCATCACCGTATACAATCTAGCGTTGCGGGACCGACCCAGCAGTGATCGATTTTGCACACGCTTGGATTTGCTTGTGAATCAGCTTCGAGTATGCTTTTTATGTTCGCGATTCTTTGTTCATGCCTGTTATGTTCGCGATTCTTCGTTCTTTCCTTTCCTTTTGCGTATTTCAGTCCGTTCATTGTCAGTTTGGAATGTTCATATGTTACGAGTAGAGAAAATTCCACCTGACAGTGAGTTGCATCGTGCGGTTCTGTCTACACTCTCTGAAATATTGTGAAATATGTCAATTTTCAAGACAGTTCACTTTCAGCTATCAAGAACTTCTACGGCAACTCAACTCATAGAAGATCTGGCCGTTTGTAGGGCCATAAAGTCGAAAAGGTAAGATTTGAGCATTCTAAACTTTTTGAAATCCTCAATCACCCTTTCATATGCGGTCCCGTGATGAAGACTGCAATATGAGGGTGTTAGCTTTGTTTGCACGATGTACAGAGTGCAAATGCACCGGCTTTCATCCGTTACTAAGCGGCGATCAAGCAGTGGAAGATGGATTGTTTCTGGTCAGAACTTCTGCTTCTTTAGACTGGTAATCCGCGTTTTTACATACTTGGCATTTTAATCAAGCGAATTCGAACCGTCGAAAGTGATGCTATGCTCTCTGTCGTGGTTGCAACCATGCAATGGGTTAGTGTTATTTATTGAATTTTCCGAACTGAAACTATTGCACATGATCCCCCAAATACTCGACTAGTGCTAACTCTGAAATTTACAGTATTACATGCTTCTCATTCTGCGAAACCCAGTAAAAGTGAACAGGAGAAACTTATACAGTTGGCGAACGACACGCATGCTTTGCATGGTCGCATGGCAATTACAGAGGACACTGATGAGCTGCATGTGAGTTATGTCATAGAGAATCTGCAAATGTTTGAAGGGACTGAGTAGCTTGTGATTTGCTTTCTGCGACTCACTGTTGAGCACATCACTTCGCACACCCCTACTTCACCGATGTGGTGGATATTGAATTTTCAGTGATATATAGCCATGCTTCAATCTATCATGCTGCCTACCTCAGGATACTTTGTACCGTTTGTAGGAAATGCAGTTTACCCTAAATCACCGTTAGTAGAATAACTGAACTGAGACGCTCATTTGTCTTTATATCTGTTTTGGACCTTTACTTTCAGATCGTTTACCAGGTCTTCCAACTATGTCTCAGCACCCTGAAGAAATGGAGCACTACTATCGATGTCCTTTTTGGTACCCCTAAGTTCAAAACAATGTATGAAACAAAACAACAATAAATTACTTTTGATTATTTCCAAAGTGTTCGATTCAGGCAGCAATGGATTGAGATTCGAAGACATACCTGGTCTTGAAACTTACATGACGATGATAATCCAGTGAAGGATGATGATCTGGAAGGCAAAATTAAGGCTATTCTGTAGAAATTGAACAGTGACAAGTGGAGCTGGCCATTCATTGCACCAGTTGATGGAATGGTAATTTTTGCGGCTGATTTTTCAAATCTTATTCATCTTCAAATCTTTCAATAGATTCCTGTTTCTGCTTTTACATCATTGATTCCATTAAATATCTTTTCGCGTATTTGCCTGTGGAGAGCCATTGTCAAAGTTTTCCGATGTTTTCTGTGGCTTCAATCTGGAATGTGGGCATAGAAGGATCTCCAGAATTAGAAAACTGTTCAAATTTAGGTTCCTGAATACTATGACTATATCGAGTATCCAACTGATCTGAGAAGAATGTCGGAACGACTGCGGGCCAAGTATTACATTCATGTACGCATTTTTTTTCTTAATTTTCTTTCCCTGCTTGCTACCTCACATCATTTTCTTTAGCAACACTTATTTATTGCTGATTGTGCCGCATGTTCGCAAACTGCTACAGCTTCAACGGCGTAGACACGGAATATTATCGTTGCGGGTGAGTGCTTTTGTTCAGGTTAATCAGTTATCGGGCGGAGCTTCACTGTTACGTATCTGATTTTCAAGGTGTCTCGAGAATCTTTGTTTTTTCAGGTACCGATTGAATAAACTTGCCTTGGAGTTAGTCACGAAGTACTTCCCTGAACACGTAATCCACTGATGGGCTTTTTGCTGATTGTCTATTTATTGCATGCATTTGATCTCTAGCGCTTTAAAAGCCAAGTTGTATGTCAACGTTTATAGGTGTAAATAATAAATCAATCCAGTTACTATAGTTCACCGAATGTTGAGTACGTTGCTGAGCACTTGGAGCAGTCGCTCGATTAACATCTAACATACTTCCTGTGCGTCCTTGAGACTAGCTAGGGCTCTAGCGACGGTGAATCGACGAGAGCTGCGAGATTCCGAAGACTGTAGGGGAAAAATCATCTACGATGAGTCTGTGGTGGTCGACATTTTTGGCGTTTTAGGGAGGCAGTTCTCATTCCATGATGACTGATGAGTCTTTCATGATGGAAATCGCTGAAGCTGTTTAAAACTGATGCACGGAGACAACTGGCACGTAGAGTTGAAAAACGCTTTGATCTCCTCATTCTGTAACTGTACTCAGCCAGCGAGATAAAGGATAGCAGCACACTCAATTGGATCCAAAGAGAAGCGAATACCTTATACAGATAAGAAATGAAAAATGTGCGCTTCGAGTCCGAGTCAGCATACTAGGCAAGCTCGACTCACACATACTGTTCCAAGGGAATGAAACCCAACTTCATCGTTCAGCGAGGCAAGGATCTACGTCGCACCGAGCATACAAACAGAAATTCTGTTGTAATTTGTTCACACGTACTGCTGATGCGGTATACTTGTAACTTTATGATAGCATTAACAACCAATCAATATTCTCAGCATAATATGGTACACGTTCAACGGCAATAATACAATGCACATATATGATTAGCTATAGAATAAGATGACATATAGAGGTCAGATGACGTACCTAACGAATAATGACAGTATGAACAACACCTCAACGAGGAGAGCGTGGAAATTGATGATAGAATTTTGGAAAAGCACGAGCCCTGGAGAAAATGTCTCTGGAACTTGTTACATCAGTACATTACAAGTTTGGCAGTATTTTGATCTATGCATGAACAGAAGAAATCTCGTTGTGTTCTGGAGAACAGCTTCAGAAGGCTCGTCAATATTCTCAACATCCTTTAACGACAACATTAGACGGGCATTCACAACGGACGCCATCGTGACCAGGAAGACGCAAATATGGACAGCCACCGTTATTGACGGAACAGGCTGTTGCAGCTGGAAGGTTTTTTCAGCACGGAGCACCGAGATAATACGACAGCGGTGAGGGACAACAGATTCAAGACTCACAGGTAGTTTGTTTAGCATCAACATGGAGACAGCTAAAAAAAGATTCCTGTATATAGGCACACGCGACATACATAAAAACAGTGAAAATTTCCAAGGTCATAGGAGAGTTCGTGCAGCGAGAAGAAACGGAAAACAATGAAAGGTGCCTCATCATTTGCCCCCTTCCCTTTATCACACACAGCTCATAATTGGGAAGGAAACAGGTAAAGGAGGACAAAGTTGATATCACTGCCCATAAAAAACCCACGAGCACGGACATTCAGCTGACTAATTGTCGAGCAGCAATTGTGAGTGAGGTTTTTATCCGCATGACGTCGCAACAAATCTGGAAACAAAAATAGGTAGGAAAACTTCAAAACGCATAAGAAACAAAAAAACGAGGACAAAGATAACACATACGGAGCTGATTCACAACAAAACCCGTTCGAAAAGCCAATACGCGAAAAGAATGGTAAAAAAGGAAAGATGTGGACAAAAAACACAGCAAAATCCAATCGTTTGAGAAAGCACGTGATAAGAAGAAGTGAGAGAACTGAAATACGCAAAAGGAAAGGAAAGAACAAAGAATCGCGAACATAAAAAGCATACTCGAAGCTGATTCACAGACAAATCCAACCGTGTGCGAAATCGATCACTGCTGGGTCGGTCCCGCAACGCTAGATTGTATACGGTGATGAAAAGGACGAGTTTTTCCCGGAAAACTCGCACTGCATTTTTTCATGGTGTAGATTTAGGCGGCAGTTTAACTTATATGTATATACTTGTGATAAATCACGTGTTTCTTCTCTTCCAAATGTTTGTGAGTAATATCTCATCGTCGCATATCCGAACATTCTTACGAAACTTTATCATGACTTGTACGATGCCTCCTGCAGACAGCCCTCGATGTGAATCTCTTAGCGCATACGGAACACGAGTAGGGTTGTATACCGTCATGTTGACGAAGATGAATCTTGTACGGTTCACTCAGGTCGAAACCAACTCCGCATCGAGAACATGTATATCTGAGGCAGAGATTTGGTCAGGGGAATGCATGTAATAAATCGTCTACCCAATTTATTCGAAAATGTGCTCGGGAATGAATGGCATCCATCTTATGAAAGCACACAAGGTCTTGATGGCCCTGTGGACCATTCAAGACGGCGTTTACTCGGCATCAGATGGATGACTTTCACGGCAACGGCTGGCACCATTCCTGTATGCTTATTTTCCTACCTTCTTAGTTTTGAATGAATTCTTTCGTGCCGTCGGAGTGCTGAGTTCGTTGAATAAAATGAATCACAGTGGGAGCATTTTAACCTGGAAAAAAATTAGCGAATGTTTCATGAGTTGGTGGGGCGAATCTGCATACCTGGAAGGATTGTGGGTGTTCCGCATGTGTTTTCTGAGGTGCTCTGCAGATGGAAATGTCTTATTGCAATCTGACCTGGTACATAGGAAAGGTCGAGCTCCACTGTGCATATGTTCCGTATGCAGGCTAAGACTGCCCTCACAGGCAAATACCCTCCCACAAGTTGGGCACTGGAAATCCTGCGAGGATGTTGACAGTTCCAAAGGGTTCAGAATTCTTCTGAAAGTTATGCATGAGGAGTAGGTTTAAATCCGTTCGAATGTTTTTGGTTCGAAGTGAGGCAGGTTTTCGATAACAAACTCTCAAATGGGAATTTATCGGATGCCCTCCTCTTCCCCCATCTAAGTGGCGCCAATAATTTTTCATCACCACGTTATACCTTTACAACTACCAATAGGTCACGGAGGCGATAGAAGGGGGAGTGACTTTCAGAGTCGATCAGCCGGTGCTGGCGTCAACTGGCGCAGACACGTAAAGTATGACCACGCTTTACGCTACTCAATGCGTTCATACCCAACTAAATGGCATATCTGAACTTTTAGCGTCAAGGAAAAGACAAGCGATCGAGGAAGTGAGAGAATCAGATTATCCGCGATTCAGGACTTTCGGCGGATCGGATCATCCGATTTCCGTAGTTTCGGATTTTAGATTTCGCGTCAGGGGTAAAGTATAGATCGCGAAAATGCGAGTATACGATTAGCCGTGATACGAGATTTTCGGCGGATCCGCTATTTTGAAATTTGCTATAATGCATATACTCTGACGTGGTAAAATGTGACATCGCTAAAAATCCCGAATCGCGGATTAACCATACACCGATCCGCCGAAAATCACGTTTAGCCCATGAAGCCTTTTTCACCAATAAACCTATCTCCATTTATCTAGGCAAACAATCATTTTTATAAGGAACCCACAAGAAAGAGATCACAGAAAATATGCAGCGATGGTCGCAATAAGAGCGAGGCATCGTTCGCTTGCAGTAAAAATACATACTGTAATTGGGTAAGAGCATTTCAGCAATTCTAATCACAGTCACGACTTTTACAGCCGGAAAATATGATGCGTCGGCTGTTGCACTCTCTAGCTCACGACCCAGTTGTAGCGGTGAATAGTCTCATACCACGCCAAAAGAGTTGATTCATTTGTGATGCGATACTGTCCTAAGTTTGGCGAATTGACAGTAATTGTTATAGGCATGACAGAGGTCGAGGAACGCAGATGTGAAGGAGTTGAATGCGGAAAACCAGCGAAATTGCGCTGCCCGACCTGCATCAAACTGGGTCTGAAGGATTCGTATTTCTGTGACCAGGTTTGCATAACTTCTGTTGTACCTTCAAGGTCACCGTTCATTAATTGCATCTCAGGTTTGCTTCAAGGCGAATTGGGCTACTCATAAAAACCAGCACACTGATCCGGATGCACCGTACAATCCGTGGCCTAATTACAAGGTACGTTTCTCACTTATACTCTATGTTTCTTTTATTCTGGACCTATAGGCTCCCATGTCAAGATATTGTGCTTTACTTGTTGATGAAGGTTCAAGGTAGGGTCTTTCAGCGAATGTCTTAGGTAAAGGATGATTTGCTGGGCTATTTTCTGGCGCTCATGTACCACGGGCGTTTCAAACAAAAATGCGTTCAAAATCACAGTTGAAATTCATTTTCATTGCAAACATTCGAGAATGTTATATTCACTTGCTCGGTTGCTCACAGGATGTAAGTGTTCGAAATGATCGATTTCATAACTGCTTTACTATAGAGAGCTTCATTACCTCATAACGAACCGTTTTTGCTTTCTTTTAATCGTGGAAATTCACGTGGTGCACATGGCCACCCAAGACCTTTTTCTCAGCTCATATGAAAGCGTCGACCTCTAAGAGCTAGCCGTTTTTGAATACGGAAAACAACATATCCATCACTCATCATTGTACCACTGTAAAAATTAGTTCGTGTTTTAACACCACCACTGAATAATTTTACTTTTTGGACGATCAAGAAGTTAGCCACAGCCAATGGAAGAGTAATCCTGGTTGAAGTTCCATCTGCAGATGTGAGAAATGCCTTGCTTATTTCCTGTTATTTCAAAGAAAGTTGTAGTTTTCGCATGGATGTTAAGGAACTATCCAAAAATCGCGGTGACTATACTCACGAGCAGAAGCTTCGGCGGTGAATGTTTGGGATATCACGCCTTACGCCTCCATTGTTGCCGGAATTTCCATGAAAAATGCAGGCGTAGCGCAGTCGAGTCCGTGCCGATTGCAATTACTCAGGTCCTTAACATAGTCAACGCTTTGTACCACCCGAGGAGTTCACTCTTCCTTCATAATGCTCGCAATTTTGTGGGCATCCTTAGTTCCTCTCAGAAGATACGCTTCGCGAAAGTGATTGCAATCTGTGAATTAGATGATTTTGGTGGTGGTGCTATAAGTTGGCACAAGTCTACATTTTTAGTTTACCGGATCCCTACGCCCCGCTAGAGTCACGCCACGACGAGCTGTGCCACAGTCAATCCCACGTCCTGACTACGCGCTACATCCTCAAGGAGTGTCATTTGAAGAACGACAGGCAAAGAAAAACAGGGAAGTTAAAGTAAGAATGGTCTGATGATCTCTGCCTTTTGCGTCGTCTCCACTTTCCTCTATACAAATAGCTGTCATAGGTTTTGGACGACGAAGAAAAAGAAGGTCTTCGTGTGGCTTGCCGTCTTGGTAGAGAGGTTCTGAACGAAGCCGCCAAGGCCTGCATACCTGGTGTCACCACAGATGAGATTGACCGAGTTGTGCACGAGGCTTGCATTGAAAGAGATTGCTATCCTAGTCCATTAGGGTAAGAGAACTATTATATTGCCTTGAATGCGGGTATGGTAGAGATTTCTCTTTCGGTACTTAACTGCATGAAAGTACCGTTTCAACTGTCTGAGTGGTGCTGGACCAGAAAAGTCATTCTCTTGCTTTTCCTCAATTTTTCATGGGTAAATTGAAGCAGGGTAGCGCCATGCAACCAGTTCCGTTTTTCTTCATTTCAACTTTTGAAAACGGCACTTCCATGCGATTAGCCGCCTGTTAGCGGCACATCATGCTGGAATCAGATTACTGGCTTACTTTCCTGGGGCAAGTAGGTCCTTTGATAAGTGCTCAGGCTACACCTTTGTTGTGCTGCACGGTGAATCCACAAGGTGTTGTGCGTTCCTGCTTGTCACAACAGAACGGCGCTCACCAACCGAAAGACACCTGACCTTAGACGAGCAAGTTTCCAGCGCAAAAGCTGCCTTCATCATTGGGATGGCTGTTTATTTGAACGGTCTTCTGTTATCATAAGGTTTCTCTTCACTTTGTGCGCCACTTTGAAAAGATGTTCGTTTTGTGTGTTCTGTTTCCTCGGTGTCATAGCATTTACATCATACAAATCCACTGAGCTGCTGCAGATTCCATGTTTACTTGATTTGTTTCAGTTATTACAACTTCCCCAAGAGCTGTTGCACCTCAGTAAATGAGGTCATATGTCACGGTATTCCGGATCTTCGTGTGCTGGAAAACGGTGATCTGTGTAACGGTAGGCTTCGGATTTTAATTCTTTTCATTGGAATTCTTTCCCTTGAGAATCTCTTTCATTACAATGAGCATTCTAGTCGACGTCACTGTATACCATCGTGGATTCCACGGTGATCTAAATGAGACCTTCCTGGTTGGTGACGCTGTTGATGAAGAATCGCGAAATCTTGTCCGTGTCACATATGAATGTTTACAGCAGGCCATCGCCTTAGGTAATTCCAGTGAATATTACTGTATCTAGGCTTGGTTGATATGATTTAGTGAAGAGGGTTATGAACTTGTTTGTATGGTTTTCAGTAAGGCCAGGGGTGAAGTTCCGTGAAATTGGAAACGTCATCCAGAAGCATGCCAGTGCTAACGGCTTTTCCGTGGTGAAAGCCTACTGTGGTCATGGAATTCACAGGTAAGCATAATTTTGATATTTTTTCAAGTTGGCACTAGCCTTTTCCAAGAATCTTCTTCTGATTAATACTGGGTTCTCTATGATTTAGAAATAATTCGAGCAAACATGCTTTCGTCCTTCAAAACCTTGAGCAATACGAAACAGCTGAAATTGCATGGAAAAATAGGTTCATTTGTTGCATAGTAGCTTTTGAATTTTAGAGTGTTTGAATGCTTTTCCGATGGGGAAAGGTACCTGAGAAATAGACTACTATCATCATTTGTTTCCGCAAAAATGGACATTTGGGTCGATTACACCCGTGAAAAAATGCAAGTATTGATCAAGCCAAAGTTACCGCGGCATTGGGCTGTTGTTAAAACTTGTAAACAAATTGAATTCAAATTTTGCGATTCTCGCAGTCGCAGCTTCGCGAAATTCAGGGGTCGATCATACCTGATCTTCATTCATAATCATGCAATCAAACTGACTTGTGTGTAAAGTATACCTGTGGCCGTACCTCAAGGAAAAAAGCGTTGGAAATATTACGAAGAGGAAAAACCCGTGTCAGTAGCGCGGTTCTTTTGGGATTCTGTAGTGATAGCGAAGCATGTAGCGCGTTGTTTGAGGATTACCATTTCTCATTTCAGATTGTTCCATACTGCTCCAAATGTGCCTCACTACGCAAGTGAGTTTTCTTTCTTTGTTGCTTGGGTATGGACAAGTTATAAAGTGTAAGATGTCAAAAGTATGTGTTCATCACTTTGCTCAGTGTCGTACATGGAGCATTTTGCCTGGAAGTCGCTCTCCAGGCTGGGAATCATTGGTACGAGTGTAAATGATATCGTTTGCTTTGATGACAACTTCATAGTAGTGTTTGTTGTGTCCTGAACTAAAACGATCTTAGTGGTTATTGTCTTACTACCCGACAGGTATTTCAGAACATCTAATAAGAAAAGGCTCCCGGGTCACCGTGGCCATTCAAGATGAGTTGTATATGTTCCTATGTAGATTCCAACGGGAATCTCAAATTTGCCCTCCAAATCTGATAAACGATTCTGGGAAGGGAGTTACGGGGGCCTGAAAGATACGCCGGCTGACAAGGGAAGGATACCAGGTCAAAGGGCCATCTGCAATGAGACGCGCATCACTCGACGCACTCTTGGACGCTGATTTCAGATCTGTATTCCAAATCTGTCAAACGATTCTGTGAGTGGAGTTATAGAGCTTTTTCTGAATAACTGGTGCTGTGTAGTACATGGTACGTTTGGAAGTCTATGGCGCGCGAACCACACGTTTTCGCGCAAAACCAGTATGATTTTCGTTTTCAGGGGATCAAACTACCAAACTGGACAAGTTAGCCATTTCGAGAATGACCGAATTGTGGGAAAATTCATGAGCTATTGGCTGGCAACCCATTCAACGAAGCCGAAGTAGTTGACCCTCCGAGAAAATGCCCTTATTTGACGCTTGTTACGTACATTTTTGTCATGAGCATCTGCAGTAGATAAGTCTAGGTTATCTTTGTTCAGGTCGCACGATTTTTTTGTAGAAAAAAATTCAACTACTAGTTACCCCTCCTGCAACCCTAATCTTCCGAAGTTGGACCAAAAACTCGATTTGGCTGAAAATTTGCACAGAGGGGTAATTCGACCCCCTAAGCGCGAATACCATAGTCGATTTACGCAACAAGCCTAATTTCTCATAATCGCAGAATAATCGGGTAAAAATATGGGTAGAATGTTCATTTATCCAGAAAAGAACCAATCTTTCCATACTACTCATCAGTGGGGAGCGCGGGATGCTTTGACGAAGCGTAAAAGCGTTTTGCAAACGTTTAGAAAACACTCAAAGCAAAAGCAAAACTAGAAAATGCATCAAGGATTCCCATGCCACAATTTGTAGCCGACATCTTACCGGCTGCTCCATCCTAGCTCTTGCAACACATTTACTCAAATCACATATGACCAGCGCCTGCGTTTACGCTGTGTCTTTCAGGCCCTATAACTTCCTTCCCAGATTTTTTTAGCAGATTTGGAGGGCGAATTTGAGATCCTCACTTGGAACCACATAGGAACATCTACAACTAATCTTGAATGGCCACGGTGACGCGAGAGCCCTTCCTTGTAAGATAGGAGTTCATGGAAGAGCAGTAGAGACGAGGTTTTTCTAGTCTTCTTGGCTTCTTTTCGACATGTGCTTATTTTTGGAACTGATCCTTACAGAGGGAAGGGTTTCAACTCCCCGTGGGACTTTGGAATGAGACCCGGATGGATCGATAGAACTTCGTGTATTGATTATAACAGTGAAAACCAAAATTACAAAATATCACTCTGAAGCGAGTCAGGAGGGGTCAAGGTTTGCCTGTGAGATCCAGTGGCAAGACACTGCCATCATCCCGCAGGATAGTGGTCGAGGATTTGCTCCCCGCTGGTGAAGGTTTTTTTGCATTTCGTGCATTTCTCAACGTTGCCTTGTACTTGTACCTATTAGGGGTGGCCAAGTGGTGAGTAATACTTTTCGTAAAATTTTCAATATAGAAAGCCACCAACCATGACAAAGATAGCTTGGACCTATCTGTTGCAAATGTCCATGGCACGAGCGCCAAATAAGAGCATTTCCTCGGCAGGTCAGCGACTTCTCCTTTGTTTAATGGGTTGCCAGCCAATAGCCCGTGAATTCTTCCAAAATTTGGTCAAATTCTACAATTGGCTGAACTTGTCACTTGAGGTAAATTGATTCTCTGAACACGAAAATCACTCTGGCTTTGCACTAGAACGACTGGCTCGCGCGTTATGGGCTTCGGAACGTACCATGTAATAGCATTACTCATTGAGGTATCGGCAGATATTGAACATAGGTTCGAAATCAGCGTCAAAAAGCGCATCGAGTGATATGTGTATCATTGCAAATAAACACTTCAAACTGGTTTCCTTTCTTTGTGAGTAATGCTAGTAGTTTATATAAGGTGGCAGAGTAAACGACGGGTGCGATAGGTATCAGTACAAGGAAACGTTCAGGAGTGAAAGGAAACCAAAAAAGAAATGAAGCTGTTAGAATGGGTACACTGAAGGAGGCGAGGGTCGCATGTTTCTTTGCTCAATAGCGATGATGCATACCGAATGCATCACGGGGATGCTGAGTCACCGTACGGTAGCGGCTGGCTGGCGCGAAAGGTTTTCAGAAATGCGTAGCCTCCTGTTGCTTTTCTTTCCACTGATCATTCAGGTCCTAACCGGATTTTGTGACAGCTTTCATGTAGCAATTTTTCGAAACCATTTTTAGATGTGCGACTCCGTAATCCTTCAATTTAGTCACAGTTTCTCCCAAAGCACGAACTTCAGTCTCTCTTTCGTCTCGATCACGCCAGGGTAGAAGGAGATACTGCGTCAGATTTTGAAAAAGTTCTACAGATTCCCAGTGGCTGGGGCTCAGAAGCTGCCGCGTCGTCTATCGAGTGATGCGACGCAATTCAATGGGCGACGATAGAATGACGACTTTCCTGTTGCTGGTTAGACCGCGTTCATACTTTGCGCCGGCAGGGCGTGCCTGCGTTCACGCAGGCTCGCGCAGGCTGCAAGGGGGAGTGGCACGGCGGAGGTGCGGAGACGACGCAGGCAACGCGACAGGGTGGCACAGGCAGAGACGCAGAGACCATTATCCGTAAAAGAATTACGATTTAGGAGCCCATAGATGCCGTATAGTATGTTGAACTAGGTGGAGACAGGCCAATCCATCATTAGCTCATAAGGTCGCGTTGCGCGCTGCGCATCACGTAATGGACGACACCAATATCCAAGCTCCACACACTTGAAAACTGCGGCAGTACCCCTCCTACCTGTTATAAACGGCCATGCAACTAAAAAGTTAAAAAGGAGAGGTTTGCATTTTGGGAAAAACTTCGACCGGAGTGAACCTGCAAGGTCATGCTTGCAGGAAATGGTTTTAAAAGTTGCCGCTCGAATGCTGTTGTGGAATTCAATGCATCCCTGATGATCACTCAGAAGAAAAGCAAAAAGGACGCTTTTTGATGCATTGAAATGAGGTCCTCGAACAGTGACCTCACCATCCTCGCGACAAATTTAATAAGCATGTAACTCGAGTCTACTCCAACAGAAAAGGTGGTCGTTGGGTCCGAGCTCGTCTGCGAATTCTGAAGGAAGAGTACTCTGACGGCAGCATGGGCGCCGCTGGGGCGCCATATCTAGTTTGGCCCTCAAGCGACTATTCACAAGGGAAGGCTTTCAGTTCACCGTGTCCATTCAAGATGAGATGTATGATTTCGCAATTGTCTTGTATGGGTTAATCCGCTGATTTACGAAATTAGAGGTGCTAAAGTATACGCTGAGAAAGAGAAATCGGAAGGAAGCCCCCGAAAAATGGCAAAATGAAGCCTTCTGACATGTGGCTTTGTACGAGGTTACCGCGTGAAAACGAGCCTTTGAATCAGCTGCCGAGATGGTATCATAAGGACCCCGAGATATCACCTGTTTTCCCATGTAAACCTCTCCTCAAAGGCAGTGGCAGGGCTTGATTCGGTTGCTCCAAGCTTTGATACTTACCGCTGGACGTGTTCACCATGAAAGCTGACACTTCAACACTACGTCTTTTCGAACAATGCGGCATTAATACCATACCATAAGTATGGCTCAGCTATTATGCTCATTACTCCTCGGGTGTATGCTGGACACACGAATTCTGACCTCGGCCTAAGATCGGCTCACCATGCGCGGTGACGCTTCGCGAATTGTCCGTGTGGTGGCGTGTCCTTCGCCGTTTGGGCTCTCCCAGATTCGCCTAAGCCTTTTCAGGAGAGGAATCATGGGAGCGTGTTTTTACCTATCTTTACTTTATTGTAATCCGCCGCGAGTGGATGAATCACCGGTTCGTCGTACAGGTACACAGACAGGCAATCTGATCTGTTAGGTTCGATTAGCAAACCGTCCCCAGCGAAAGTTTATCTTCAAGTGCCTTCCAAATAATACGACTGAACAGTATCACCTTGGTTGTGATCGCGGTTTCCGTCCCCTTGACGTAGTGGTCAGGCTTTCTTATGCGGCGAGTGAGCTGTTTAGTCTCCACCGACGGCGCGAACTACACCAACCAATGCGATACGAACTTGAGGAGGACTCATTATGAAAATAGAATATGGAGTAGAACAAATGACAAAGAGAAATATTACATACATATAATAGACACAAAGAGGCAAGACGAAACGGTTATGACAGATGGACGTGGCCACCACGTGAGCTAGTGATCTCACTGACCGTGTGTCCCATCCGTCACCTCTCATCACTCTACATCTTAGTTCCCCTCATTTCTTTGCTTGTGCTCTACCTATCCCACTCTTGACCCGACCTATGTAAGTTGCGCTTCAGATAGTTCTGAATTTCGTGACAGACAGACAGACTAAACCGATGACGTATAGTAGTGATTTTGTGATTGTGAATAGGTATGAATATGGGAACTGCTTACGCCTATTCACGTTCTGCTCGATCTATATTTCTATGCAGTAGACGTCGACACGCGTGGGCTAACGCTAAGAAGAGGAAGAAGGTTAGACAGGGATGTCCATTGAATTCAATATTTTTAGAGAACACTGCGACGGGTGTGATGAAAGCGGGTAATTCTTTTACAGTTGAACCGATGATAAATGCTGGCAGTTACCACGATGACCGCTGGCCAGATGACTGGACCGCTGTTACGGTATGCCCCTACGACAAAAACTCTGATTTGTCATTGAACATGTAAGACATTTTATAGACGGATGGCAAGCGATCCGCTCAGTTCGAACAGACGCTCCTTGTAACCGAAAATGGTTGCGACGTTCTGACTGCTCGTGAGGGAAATCGACCGTGGTTCATGGATCAAATTGATAAGTGGTATACTAAATAGCGAGCGCTGTGATTCTCGTTTACCTCAACTGCTATATTACCTAACTATGTGTAATTAACCTTTCCCAGCCTTTTTCACTCAGCGTGTCATTGTTGAATTGGAGCTTTTTGTCAGTTGCGATACTCCGAACAATCAGTACTATTAGGTTGTAAGGAAAGTTTTGGCCGGTTTATGCAATTTCAACTTCGGGAGATCATAACTCGGCTGGACTGCATCTTTTCTCACAGGGTAAGCACCATTTGATTCGCTACACTTTTCGCAATATCATGGATACTTGCATATCTCATTTTGATGAAGGCTGATGATGTATATAGCGCGAAATCGAAGAAAAGTTGACTTCAAATCTTCATTCTTTCTGAACATACTGCTGCTGAAGAAGCTGTCCAGATGATTGGGAAGGTGGGGCTTAGTTAGCGCCAGATCTGGTAAAATGATGCACGAGTATGAGCTTCAGCTTGCAACTGCTTATATTACTGGAAGAGGATTTGTGGAGAATGCGTTTGCGCATAGCCGCCCTGAGGGGTCCCGCGGCACCCATTTTTGGGTTTTTAAGATCAAGGCTACTTGAGGTGGTTAACCAAGTTTGTGTGTTGAGGGCCAATACTTTTGGACATCCCCTGCAAGTATGGGCGCTCATCGCTTTCTGCTGTTTTAGTTAAAGCGATTTGACTAATTGAAAATTCGAGCAACTCGTTCTCATTTCTGCACTTCTGAAACCAGGGACAAAGTGTTCCATCCAATGCTTCACCCCTCCCCTTGTTTCACTCACATTTATGGTCACCTTCGCCGAGACTCGGCCAAACAAGAACTCGCAAGTGAAGTCATCTAAAAGTGCCATTTTTGCAGTACTTCAAAATTTCCCCAGTAATTCGAAAACGTTGTGGCATTCTAAGTAAATCATATATTCAGAAAGACCAACTTTTTGTCTATCTATGAGGCATAATATGTAAGCTGATACATGTTGACCAGCTCTGAGATTTGAATTTATCTGGTGAACGCAAGAAACCGACCAGAACTTTCCTTACAACCTAATATAACTCTTGATCGAAATCAGCCTTGGTTTCTTGTATCAAAGTTGGTGTTGGGCTGGTTGACAAGCTTAACGTAAGTTCGATTCTAGTTAAAACCAACTTGGTAATCTCGCTTCTTCGTTGAGATGTAATTATCTATTCCAGTTTAAATAAAAATAATAAGTAGTCATCGACTGAAACGTCTTCTGCATAAGGATCATCACGGAGCTGTCTGTTTGAGTCGTTCCTATGTTCATTACATAGGGTGTGTATACTTATGACAAAAATCGCTTTACGGCGTCGCTATCGCGACGCTATCAGTACGACTCGTTTGGAATGCTGCTCAAGACGCAATGTGCTGATACCGTGAAGATCTTTAAAGATTGCAGTTTGGAAACTTCGAAAGTTCGCCTATGTAGTTGTTTGCTGTTTCAACAGATAAAGCTGCAAACGACTTGCATTCGCCGCGGGCGGCCATGCGTTTTTTTGACATAATTGTACATACCCTATTACATCTAGAGGCTGTACGGAGAGGCTCGTGCAATTCATGAAGAGTTCACTGTTCTGGTATTGGAGTATTTGTTCAGCGAATCTTAAGTGAAATGGGACTCTAACATTGCATTTCAGCGATCGCGTTTATTCCCCAGACTGGGGTTGCTTTTTTTCCAAAAACTTGGGACATGTCTATAACGACTGCTAACATTCCTGTCTTAGAGGGCGAGGTATTTTACTTCCCAAGGAACTTTGAAATGAGACCCGGATGGGTAGATAGAGCTCCGAATACTGATAATAACTGTGAAAACCAATATTGCTAAATGGCATTCTGAGGCGAGTTACGAGGGGTCAAATTTGCCTGTAACTTGCCTGTGACACTGACGAGGCACTTCCACCAGCGCGGCCGTTGCTTAGCCAGCAATGACCCACCGTGGCTCATTGTGGTGTTCCAGGTCTGCAGGATTGGGGTCGTGAGTTTGCTCCCTCCGGTGCAGTTTTTTTTGCATTTTGTGTTTCATTGTTGTTGCGCAAAAAGATTATAATATTCGCGCACAGGGGGTCGAATTTCCCCTGTGCGCAAATTTTTAGCCAAATCCAGTTTTTGGATTTTCCTCTACAAAAAATCCTGCAACCTGAATGAGATAATCTACACACTTGCCCAACGTACTAAACGTACGTTGGGCAAGTGTGTAGATTAACAAGCGTCAAATAAGGGCATTTCCTCGGCAACGGCCAACGACTTCTCCTTTTTCAATGTGCTGCCACCCAATAGCCCATGAATTTTTCCCAAAGTTGGGTAATTTATCGAATTAGCTAAAAACTGTTTCATGGTGAGGAGGGGGGGGGGGGGGGTAATTTGATTTCCTGAACACGAAAATCACACTGGTTTTACCCTAAAATGTTTGGCTTGCGCGCTATGGACTCCCGAACGTACCATGTAATAGTACTATTTTTTTAAGGAAAATCTCTGAGACTCATTAGGAAAATCTCTGGGATTTTTAGGAGTCTCTGGGAATAGAAGAATTGTTCGGCAGATACTGAATAGAATTTGAAACCAGCGTCCGAAAGCGCGTCGAGTGATTTGTCTCGTTGCAAATGTCCATCTCGACCTGGCATTCTTTCGCGAGCAGCCTTTGGCTCAGTACAGTTAGACCACCTTATTCCCCAATGTGCAGGCTGCAGGGCGTTGCCGCCTGCACAGTGGGGAATGAAGGTGAACTAAATGAACTCTACATCTCCGTCCGTGACCGCTGCCTCGTGGCCTGTGAATGCAGCCACGCCCTCCTGCGGGCAGGTACCCCGGCTTCATAGCTAAGTATGAAGGCAATCTTGCTGGTTCTGCGTTATTCGCTTTTCTTGCCAAGATTTCACTTGAAGTAGTTTCTAATTTATTTTCTGGATATTGCTATGAGCAACGTAGCTGTCACTTTTCTTCAATCGTCCTTATTCAACTTTTGTTATCACAATCACTTGTTTTCCTATCTGACCCTTAGCTCAATCCTTTTGTGGATGGCCTCTTCTTCTATCATGGGCGAGTCTGGATTCCAATGAAAGGTCTCGATTGCTAGCTGAAAGAGGGCATTTTCGACGCACGCGTGTGTTGTTCTGGAACTTCCGGTTTGGCGATGGGCTTCTGGAAGTGCTAACGAGCCACAGTCATCGTTCCATCCATCTTATCGCAGTTTTCTTAGCACGCTGATGTCGTTCTTCTTGAAAATTGCTCCTGTCATTTTACTGTTTTTCAACTCTTTCAGAGCACTTTTAAAGGTCCAGCATATGGCCTTATTCTCTCTCTTACAGCTCGTATTTCTTGCGCTGCAACTTTGAATGCACTCCGCTTATCCATTGCTCATTTTTTCGTTCGTTTCTACGAGCTGAATAATTCTTGACTCTCACCTTCCGAAAATTTGTCGCGGTGATCACCAACGTTGGCGCCTACGGAAGGCATTACATTAGTTTCCTTTTCCTCGTAGAAAGCTTCCATTGTTCTCGCTAGCCAGGTGGTCACTTCAAGGCTTCTATTAGCCGACGAGTGACTAGCCACCGCCCACGTCCGGATTGTCGGCTTTTCCTTTGGGAATTCAGGCAGGAAACATGCGTGTAATCGATTTGCTCTCTTTGTCACCCACCACTGCACTACTTAACGCCAATTTCATGACCCTCAATTTTTGACCACCTCGATTTGTTATGGAATTACCCTACAACAGGACTCTGTGTCTGACTGCATTTATTCTAGTTTCCGATTCTCTTGGCCTGAAGTTTTACAGGTGTTGCTCTACTTGACCTGCACCATACTATATGTTAACCGTACCTGAGTGTGAACAAGAGAAGCGAGTAGAAGTTTTAGTAACTGTTGATTTTCGCATCAGTAGAAAGAGAGGTGGCTGAGTTATGGCCGAAACATATGTTCCTGGACGAAGTGTTCTGTTCGGCAAGTGTTCTAATTCCCTATACCACCAAAACCCAATAATCCTTTCCGCAGCTTCTTTATGCCATTAGAAGCGTAGGGAAAATGAGTGGGGTGTTGGGGGTGTAATAGATAGCACAGTGCCCGAAAAGCATAAACGCAGGTTGTGTACCGGGCCGGTGTGTGGAGTCTATCAAATCATCACCATCAAATCATCATCCCTCTTCCTTTCGAAACAAAAATCTAAATTTCGCAAACAGTAAGTTGTTGCATAAATTTTGCAAACCTACACCTTTTACACAAAATGCTAGGTACATCATATATCAGGTTGTCCCAGAAGTGTGGTAGGATTTTTTCGATCATCATTTTTTATTATTTTTTTCTTCTAACAAACAACAATTAGGCAACAACGTATTCACCATTGTTATCGACAACACTCTGCCACCTCATAGGTAAATCGTTGATTCCCTCCTCCCAGAACTCTGGATTTTGAGACTTGAAGAAGTCAGCGATCGCATCTGCAAGCAAGTGTTAATCAACGATTTTTCTCTTGGCCAGGAAGGATCCAAGAGGATGAGTAAGTTGATAATCACAAGAGGCATTGTCTGGAAAGTACGGCGGGTGGGGCAGCACATCCAGCCGAGCTCCTGTAGCTTGGCCTGGGTAAACGTCGCGACGTATGGGTGGGCGCTGTCATAAAGGAAAGTGACCGCGGACCTTCTCAGGTGCTTTTCTCGAACAGCGATGGTAAGCTGCTGTAGTTGACGGGTGTACACGGCATTTCCAAAGGCTCGAAAAGTCGCAAAAGTACAGAACGGAAATTTTCGGGGGAGCATGATAATAGTGCTCCTTTGTTCGTTTTGGTGGTTTTCATTAGACCTTAAATAGAAGTAGTGCTTTTAAACCTCCCAATCTTTTTGAAAAATCTACCACATTCTAGTTTGCGGCGGATTTTTCGCAGTTTCTCTACAATCTTTGGGGTCTTATACTGATGCTACAATTCGGAGATACTAACACCGATGTGCCGTTTCATTAGCGCCAGTTTTTCCCTTACGTTTCCATTAAAAACTCCCTTCCCCTGTTTTGAACTACTGAGCTTTGAAGATGTTGCTAAAAACCAGGAGAAGCCAACTAGCGTTCTCGATAAACCTTCACTTTGCCCAGTCCGATAGAATGGCAATTCGGCCTAAAAGATGGATAGTTGTCAGCCGTGCGAGTTATTGACTAGGCGCAAAATGCTTTGAGTCTCCTTAATTTCAATTGATAAATGCCTCTAAATGCTTCCTGTTTGGTTCGAGGGTACATAAGCCATTCTCGGGCGTGATCTTGTTCGTGTAGGGTGAAGTTCTTTGGAGCCACTTTCATTGCCATAAATCAGTGTCCCGAGGGAATTGAAAACACTGCAAAAGCACCAATGACCCATCATCAACGCATCTTCTACATCTCATAACACTATGTAAAAAAGTCACAAACACACAAACAACAAAGTCACAAGTCATCTACCAGAATTTCTTCGTCCGTAGAAAGTAATCCGAGAGAGAAAAGTGGAAGCCTTCTGTACAATGGGCTAGAATAAACCAAGCTGTCACCTTGAGGGTGGCAGCGTCCACCTCAAATCATAGCTTAGTTCAAAATTTGTCTTGCTGTATGATGAATATAACTCTCGCATTCAGAGAATCTAGGATCACATTCCTCATTTAGTAGTTTCACATTTTTTTACGTCCTTTTACTTCGTGCATCGCTTGTATGTGGATACTTTCACTTCTTACTTCTGACATGGCTGCCAGATCCTCTTTTTATTGGTAGTTTGTTTCTATCATGTTTGCTCAACACATGCATAAACCTGAACGTCTCCTGCTCCAGTGTGCTTATATTCGGAGATATTGCTTTTTACTCTTATGCTTACACTTTTATGCCTCATTCTACCCCAGACATTTTCGCACGCCTCCACCTTTGAGTCTTTGAGTAGAACGTAGTGTCGTGGTAGGGGTGTCGCATTATTTACATTATTATTTACCCATTAATTGATTACCCCTAATTTACACCCTGATACGAAGCATAGAGGAGATTCGTACTCCGCACGAGGAGGCATGTGAACAGAAAGCAGGCTGTGCCGGTAGCTTTGCGCAGGCAACAGCTGGCTTTCGGTTGTTGTAGTTAACATGGTAAAACAAAGGCGAGACAAAGCAAGGACATATCCGAGATTATCAAGGACTTGCTTGCTGCGTTGTTCTGATGTCGTCACAAAAAAACCATGTGAACTCCGAGCAGGTTTGGGGTAAGACATCCATGACTCTTCCTGACCAACTTTATCACTCGCGTCTTTTTGTTAACGGTCTGTTGCGTCTTTTCTTCCCAAAATTCCCTCAAATCTTAAATGTGGATGTTGTTTTATTGCTTCTGATCCGATACAATTCGAGATCTTGTCAACAAGAATAAACCCAACATGAAGACATAACCTGAAGTCTGATAGATAAGTCCGCCCGCACGCTGTGTCGCGCGCGGCACAGACAGCCGCAGTTTTCAAAGAACCAAAAATGGGAGAAAGTGAGGAAGCTATGAATTGTGGATTGTATTAATAAAAGTTTATATTGTATTGTATATTGTATTTGTTATATAAAAGCGAATGCAAGTAAAGTTGAGGTCGTACAAAAGGTGAACACAGGAACTTCACAGTTGGCAAAGGAAAGTGAACGAGTGAAAGGAGAATCGTTGTTCGTTCGTTGGGTTTAAATGCAACGATGATTTTGGCGATGAAATAGCGGTTCATTAAGACTTTTCCTCATTTCTGTTATGATAATGGTGCACAAAGCTTCGCAGACATGCGTCTTTCACCTTATTTTTCCACTGCTAACCGCGCTTCTGCTTGCCGCGCCAAGTTTTTGCACCTGATATGAGCCTTCCTTTCAGTCATCGAGCCCTTTGAAATGCTTGAACAACTTATGATCAGCAGTATACGAGAAGAATGATAAAATTGACCCAACGAAAGCCAGATATACCAAAAGCGGCAGGTATGAGCTACAGAGGGGTAACTGCTTTAGTTTGCAACAGTTCTATTCAGTTTCTGAAGAGACGATTGGCAACAGCTTCTTAAGGGCCTTGAACCAAGAGTCATTGTGAGATGAGATGAGTGGCAGTTTTTATGTTGTATATGTTTGTGACGATGAAATAGAGATTGCGTAGAAAGTTTAAGATGAATGATCATTGTTACACGGGTCAAATGAAGATTTCGATACGTGGTATTTTAGATATTACAAATAAAAATGAATAAACATCTTCTATAACTCTGTCGTTTTTAAGAGCGAAGAGTGCATCGCGATCATGTGTTCTTTGAAGACTGCGCCTGCGTCCGCCACTGCCGCGCGCGATACCGCATGAGGGCGGACTTATCTGCCACATTTTGGGGTAATTACGAAACAAACTGGACTAAAGCCTGACCGCGATCTGTTTTGTAATAATGTTCTCGGTGCCTCCTCAACGGAGATGCGTGTCGATGTAACCAGGAAACACTCACTTTACGTCATTGTTCATAACGGTGCAGCGCAAAACGGAATGTGCCTCTTGAATCTCTATTGTTATAGAGCGGAGGTTTTGAAATCGAAAATCGATAGAGTTCAACCAATGTGATAATTGAAAACGTTCCAAAGGGATAATAGTTCATTAACATGTCGTTACCTCGAGCGAGCGTGGATTCTGGATACGGTTATTTCCCTCGGTTTTGATGCAAAATTTTTGAATTCTATCGGCTGCCTTATTTTGTTAACTGACTAGGGACCAACAGTTATTGCGCTGGCGAAAGCAGAGCAACAATTACCATTTAATGCAGAACAACTGCAGAGCAGGCCCCGAGTTCGGCGGTACGCGTCATGACACTCGAACTGAGCCGACGCGCCACGCGAACCCAGTCACACCACGTGATAAGCTCCTTATGGTCACGTTACGGGTTGGGCATGCGCCAGCACCAAGGGGAGTGGCCGTCTCGGGCTCCTGTGACCCTCGGCGTATCCCGTCCTTCATGAACGCTGGGTATAAAAGCGGCTCTTTCAAGAACGGGTAATTCCAAAGAATGTGCGTACTGCGTGGTTCATATTTGTCTCAAAACTCTTGTGTTTTTTGTTTCTTATCACACCCAACAGACCAGTTCAGCCTTCAGGACCTCGTAAAAGGCGCTAGTAGCTTTTTGTAATTCATCGTGTTTCTCTAGCTGGATTCAGTTTCCTATTTGCTTCCAGGCCTAGATAATTCCTTTTGCTCAGCTGAAATCAGAATTCAACACAGCCTCAGCAAAAACTCGGAATCTGCATCTGAAAATTATGCACATATGGTGAGTGTACGCATGTTTAGAATTTGCGGTCCTTGAACTACCATAAAGGTTTTTGTTGTTTTCGTTGCATAAATAATAATGCGAAGCAGCTAATGATATGTACTGCTTGAAAAGTATACAATAAAAATATGTACCATTCACTCGCGCGACCATGGAGCATGTGCAGAACATTCTAGAAAATGTGGGCAGTCACAGTGACAGTGGGACACATATAGACTGTGAAACTAATTAATCGTAGCCATGCAGAGTATGCCAGGGCATGCTTTTATGATGAAGGCACAGATGCTTCCAGGGGAAAAAATGACGATGACTGTCTTTTAAGTAGAACGTGGTCGTTGTGGTGCACGAGGAGCTGAATCGGAGTCGCATCACGCATTCTTGGCATTAAGGTCGCACCGATGCCGCAAAGTATGAAGGCGGCCTCATTGCACGCACCTATCGTGAAAATGTCATGTACGCCGCATTGGCTAAGAAATAATTAATTCGAAAAAAAAACTTTGAAGGGAGTGTTGCAAAGCACCAATCACCCACGAAAAATTTCGCGCCGCCGCTCGCCGTTTGCGGTTTCGCGAAGATTCGGCATAAGTCTACACACCCGAAGGGTACGGATCGTCCACGAAAACGTGTGCGCACGTCGTCAGATTTCTAGTCTTTCATGGCGACAGTGGATGAAATTCGGAAATCCAATTCAAATTTTATAGAAAAATGCTCTTCATACATTAATTAGTGGCAGAATCGGGTAGTCCGTGGTTCTCTGAGGGCGTTCACTTAATGCTAGCTTGATTCGCTGTTGCTAACATGATGCTCTTCAAAGGAACCCGCACGATAATCAGATCAGTGGCTTACTTACGTTATTGGTGCGAGTAGGTCCTTTGTTAACTTCTCAGGCTGAACCTTTGTTACAGCTGCACAGTGTTCCGTTACGGCATTGCGCCTGTTTGATCACCACTGAGCCCAACCAACCAGGGTCAAGCGTCCAGTTGAGGAAAATTTTCAAAAAATACGACCCCCCACCGAAAAGGGGGCCCCAATACATTTTTTTTGATTTTTTGAATACTAATCACCAATATACAACAAAATGGACGCAAAAACCCGAAAAATATGTGGTACAGGTGGAATTCCCAATAATATACACCAATATATAAACTATGAATCCTAGATTGCAGATCGGATCACGCTTCTATCTCATAATCGAACAATTACAAATAATAATCCAGAATACCCTACACATCTACAGAAGTTCAGGATCTCATGTCAGGCGACGGCTGCGACGCGGCGATCGAAGGAGCGCGGTATCTTCCCCATACTAAATTTCGACATTATTAAAACACTTCAAACTTTACCTAGAGCCCATCTTTCAAACAGCTGTGAACTGTTTTCCTAATAACTCCCTTGGACCTACCTATTGGCCGCTTGCTTTCCTCGATGGTTGCTTAGTTCTCGATATGGAAATCCAGTTGAGGATTGGTTGAGGAAAATTTCGAAGTGTTTCACGGAAATGGCCATAACTTCCTTAAAACTTAACCGCATGGGTTCGTTTGGGTGAAGCAGGGTCTGCTAGATTGTCGCTTTCGAACGACTACCTGAGCTATGCCATCCTACTATATATAATTCGCTAAGTATGTCTGTGTGTGTGTGTGTGTCCGTCTGTCTGTCACGAAATTCATATCTCGCGTCGCAGCAAAGCTGGGAAGCTGGATTTTACAATTGATATAGGGGGTGGTAAGGGGACCTAGGCGATGGTGGACCGAAAGTGATAGCAGCTGATACACGCTGATAAGGAGCCTTAAAAGGCGAAACTCACCGAAGTCGTTTCGGCTTTCGGGTTGAACCTGGAGCGCTGATACTCTTGGGTGTTCTGCGGCGTGGGGCGGGAACATTAATGGTGGGTGACCCGCATTGATAACGGTTGATAAGATTTGATAATGTGCATAAAAAGGCTAGAATCGTCGAATCAGTTTCGCTTTTCGGGTTGATCCCAGAGCGCCGATATTCATAGGTGTTCTAAGGCTTGAGACAGGGACATTAATAATGGGTGATCCAAATTGATAAGGGTTGATAAGATTCGATAAGAAGCGCAAAAAGGCTAGAGCCATCGAATCCGTTTCGCTCTTCGCATTGATCCTGAAGCGCTTACACTCATAGGTTTCTAGAAGGGTGGGCCAGGGACATTAATGGTGGGTGATACAAATTAATAATGCTTGATAAGATTTGATAAGGAGCCTCAAGAGGCAAAAGTCACCCGAGTTGTTTCGCCCTTTGGGTTGATCCTAGAGCGCTGACACTCTTGGATGCTCTGTAGGATGGGGCGGGAACATTAATCGTGGGTAGTTCGCATTGATAACGGTCGATAAGATATGATAAGGAACGTGAAATGGCTAGAGTTGTTGAATCCGTTTCGCCTCGCGCATTGATCTAAGAGCGACGACACTTATAGGTGTTTAGCAGGATGGGTCAGAGACATTAATGGTGGGTGATACAAATTGGTAATGATTGATAAGATTCGATAAGGAGCGAAAAAATGCTAAGGTCGTCGAATCCGTTTCCCTTTTTGCATTGGTCCCGGAGCGTTCATACTTACAGGTGTTTTGCGGGGTAGGACGGGGACATAAATGGTGGGTGATCCAGCTTGATAACGGTTGATAAGATCTGATGAGGAGCGCAAAAGGCACGATTCGTCGAATCCGTTTCCCTTTTCGCATTGGTCCCGGAGCGTTCATACTTACAGGTGTTTTGCGGGGTAGGACGGGGACAGCAGTGGTGGGTGACTCGCATGGATAACGGTTGATAGGATTTGATAAGGAGCGCAAAAAAGCTAGAGTTGTCGAATCAGTTTCGCTTTTCGCATTGGCCCCGCAGCGTTCATATTCAGGTGTTTTGCGAAGTGGAACGGGGACATCGTTGGTGGCTGATCCAAACTAAGAATGGCTGCTAAGATTTGATAAGGAGCATGAGAAGGCGAATGTCGTCGGATTCGTTTCGCCTTTCGCGTTGATCTAAGGGTGCTGACACTCATGGGTGTTTAGCAGAGTGGGATGGGGACATCGATAGTGGGTGATCCAAACCGATAAGATTCATGAGATTCAATTAGGAACGTGAGAAGGAAAATGTCACCAAGGCCGGTACGCTTTTGCGGCCAGCACACGAATGTTCACATTCGCAGGTATTGTACGAGTGCAGGGACCCTAATGGTACTGTTGGGTATAGGGTCCCAGTGATAACGGTCACGGTGGCTGATAAGAACCGTTAGGAATCGGATGGGATGAAATACTTTACATCGCTTGATACTACTATACGACCGCTTTAGCAGAAGCGTCTGATGCTCAGTGTCAGAACATATTTTGTTTATGTTCTGATATCACTGGCAGATGTATCGACAGATGAATTGCCTTGCATTCGAAAAAATGATGCATTTCTTTTGATACTGCGGTCTACATTGATAACCATGATGCAACTTATATTTGTGGTAGCAAAGCAAACGATTCACTCGGAATCATTTTCTAATGCGGTACTGGCAGCAACACTGGGTATCGACCGCTAAACTATGCACAATTGCAAATAGTGAAGCAGGTTTATAAACATCGACAATCGGAATATGGATCTATCATTCATGTGTAGGAATTGGATGCTCAGCAAGTGAACAATTTGTTACCGATGGATGCAATTGAATACAAAACTATCGATGTCCGAACTATCCAAACTCCAAATGATGACCTAAACCAGTTGGCTCGCGCACACTACTGCGCGCGATTGGTTTCGATGACGTGCAAAACGGATTCGATGCAAAGACTCAAGTATAATAACACCGAAATGCTTTTTATCACTCCGTCTTCTCTACTTTTGTCTGAATAAATAGCTCAGCTGAAAGCAATGGAAAGGAAATTCCCGCTCAATTTCATACACAACTGTGGTCGGGCCGATCAAATCCATTTTGCAAAACATGGCCATGAATCGCGCGCAGAAGTGTGCGTGAGCCAACTGGTATCTTCAAAACGAAGGAAGTCATTTTGAGAGAAGCCAGTTGAGGATTAGTTTAGGAAAATTTCGAAGTGTTTCATGGAAATGGCCATAACTTCCTTCATACTTAACCATATGAGTTCGTTTGGGTGATGCAGGGTCTGCTAGGTTGTCGCTTTCGAATGACTACCTGAGCTATGCCATATCTTCAAAACGAAGCAAGAAAAGTTCAAAAAAGCCAGTTGAGGAAAGCTTTCTTTCGTCGAATTTGCGAGATCTTTCCACGAATCTTCTCAAAAATCGGTTCGTTGTTACTGAAATTTTTCCAGTATGCATCCTTCGCTCTCGGAGGCCTAGTGGGAAGGCGAGAAGCGCCGGTCAGCTTCTATGTGGGATGCGCCATGCATGAGGATTTCATCCACATTCTCAATGAATACAAACGTTTTTCCGGTCCGCATAGTGGCCGCCAACACTAGATTACGTACTTGCGATCGTAGTAAGATATGGAAGAAGACCATATCAGCTAATTTTCCGCTTTCATCCCATTGTTTCTGGAGTGTCCATCCACGGTGGTACCCGCTGATATATATCGCTTTCCACGGCTTATCGGTGAATTCCGGAGGTGTCTCTGTACGCGGTTTCGGTGTCAGCGGACCAACGAAAGAGTTATTGGTACTGGCCGCTTTCGTTGTGGACTGCGCCATGCATGAGGTTTCCATGGTTATTAAGTTAAACTAGTTTTGGGTTCGAACCCATTCAGTCAATTTAATCACTTCTCCCCTTTCACTTTAGACCCTAAGCCTGAGAAATTCTGCTGATCACTGCCTACCTCAACAATTACGACTCCCCCCCCCCCTCCTAGCGGACCAAATACGAGCCCCCTGTTGAGGATTCCTCAACGGAGGCTTGACCCTGCAACCAACCGGATTACACCTGGCCTTATTGTTAGACGAACAAATTCCCGACGAGGCGCTTACATGGAGAATAAAACATGCTGAGAGCAGATAACTCGATGGAACAGCCATCTCGATTATGAAGGCATCTTGCACTTCAGAAATTCGTTCGTATAAGGCCGGGCACCAATCCGATTATCGCGTGGTTTGCCTTGAACATATGCGTTTACATGAGAAACAAATTTTGTAATAATACCTCCCAACAGTTTCGTATGAGCTGAAGAGCAGAAAGAAACAATGATGTTTCAGGGTTTGTGTGAAAATGTATCTCTGTATTATCTGAGTACAATGGCTTACATTTGTGCCGGTCAAAGATCATCAGATCACTCGGCGATGTTTGGATCTTTCAGCAACGGCTCAGGCTTGGCAACGTGTGCAGCGTAAATAAATGCTCTATCAACTCAAAAAGATCTAAACCAACTGGATACATGTCAGCCTTCGAAGCTGCTCATATGTATATAAGCACGGCAATCTTTGCTTTGAGGAAATGCTTCAGAAGTAAGACCCCCTACTGAATCTATGGTAGTGATGTGACCCTTCAGCTGACTAATGTTGCTAGTATATCGAAATTGGTCTCTAAAATGGTTAGTAGTGTGAGAATATAAGTATCTACGACGTTTTTGGAAAGGTTACAAGTCCATGAAAAGGCGCTACGTATTGGATTTCTGGAGTATTTTGGTATTTCGCCCTCAACCCAAAGTTGTGATTTCCCTCTTTATAACCCAAAGTACTCCGTCTTTTGAGAATTCTCCAACCCATGCTTGACCGTGTGTATCTATACTACCGCTATGAATGAATCACGCTCAGCTCCGTTGAAAAGAAGTTATGTTGTTTTTTCATGAGCCGGACATAAGACTAGCTACCTGTACTACAACTTCTACCTACTCTGTGTTCGGGGACCTGATAGCAGCTCTACATAGGTTGATAGTGTGAGCACTTCAGCACCAAAAAATCGCTGTCCCTTCATAGGGTCACCTGCAGAGGTCACGCTCTGCCGAACGAACACTTTCTTGGTCGCGAAATTTGAGAAGTTGATTTTTATATCGCTACGTAGCTCAGTTTCTCTATCATTCTGCGAGACATATAAAAATAATAAATCGTGTTTCCTTTCGGCTATGGTTGCAAGAATTTCCGTGCTTACAGCAGCATTACATAAAAAGGAAAAATAATCTTTACGTGGCTACTCTGCAATACCGATGCGATATCCCAATAATCCTGGAATGTGCATTCAAGACCAGAACATATGTATAAGGATTCCATTTCGAATTTTTTTCAGCGAGGAAGAGGAAAGCAAAAAAGGAAAGATTCAGCAGCGGTTGGTCATTCGAAAATAAACCGTTCTTATGATATGCAAACTATGAGGATGTAGTTCGCCTAGGCCCAAAAAACCAACATATAACGAGAGATAATCGTTTTCCCACTTGAAAGATTAGTGTAGTGAAGTACTTATTCTGGATACAAGCTAGCGTTCTTGATGGTGATTATTGGACTGTTAGTGGAATCGTTATTGAAGGTCGTGTGACTTTGTCAGGGCCCTGCGTATCATCAGAAAAAGCCTCAAACGCAAATTTTCTCTCATGAGCGCTTTCGAGAGTCCTACGGAGAAATGAGAAAGTCTCGAAAAGTCTAGGGGAAATCTGCGCTGTTATGTTAATCTTCCTTCAGTTGAAGCTTGCTGCAAATCCAAGCAGTAATCTAGTTATACGCGCTGGATGTCAAATTCAGTGTGGCCTCCCTAGAGATTTGGCCCCTGTAATGAGCAAGTGCAGGGGAAGAATCTAACGGGTATGGGTCACTCCTCGCAGCCTCGCACGGAGTGCTGAACTTCATCAAGATTAAGAAGTTACGCTTCAATTTGGATGACGTAAGTATTCAGGGCCTTCTTTCTGTGGATATTTTTAATGTTACGTTCAACGTAAAAATTATTCCATTATGGCAGTTTAAAGCAAGCAGCTAAAGTGGATATCTTCTATGGAATCTATTAACCGAACAAAATCAAATGCTCCAGGCCACGTTGTCATGGATTTTTAGGCGTGATATCATTTTTTGAAGTGTGCTGTTTTTTAACGATGTGTTTCAGAAGCGCCGTGATCCGGTGGCGGCAGCGCCAGCGCTTATGGGCGAAAAGGAGTACTACGATGACCAGGAAGCCGAGGATAACTATAAGGTGAGCAGTTGACGAAAAATGAAAACCAACACACATAGGAAACGTCGCCTGCCGGGCTCTTCACAGAACTCTCTATAAAAACTTCACTGCTATTCGAAGCTCTACGCAGCAGTGGCAATCAGTCGATCATTTTGTGTGTCATCCGAAAAATGTTGGATATGTGCAGCATTTTTGCGTATTTTTTGATGCTTTTCGGTTACTCATTACAAGACAGCAGATATCCAAATAGAGGTGCTTCAATTCCGGCAGAAGTGATGTAGTGACAGGATTGTCAATCTCGCCATCATTGTTAAGAGATTACATCCTGAATCAACACCCGTTTCGGAGCTTATCGCTTTATATCTTCCCACCTGATTATGCCAAAACAATGACTACATTCAGGCCCTTCAGGTGCCGGCACTATTTTCGAGTCGCCGTCGCTCTTCACGGCGATCTGTCCGCTCTGCTTCTTCCGAGGACATTCGATACACCAACATCAAGACACTTTTCAAAGATTTCTGCAACAGAACCAGTTCACATGGTGTACCATTTCTTGGGTAACATTTATATTGTATTTCATTTGAACACATTCTTAACATTCCGTGTCTTTCTTTCGAGTGGTAATTGCTGCTTAGTTCCTCTTGCCATTGACAGTCCACTACTTTTCGAAAGCCTATCCAGTTTTATCACCTCTATGCGGTATTACGCAAGCGAAGGTCCAAAAGGAGATGCTGTCACCTGGTTGCCACCTGACAGGTATGGTCGGGACTCAAAACTGAGCTCAGATGGAATCAAAGCTTGATTGCCTATCATTCTTTTATTATATACATGAAATTAACATATAACGTATTGCGTGTAACACATGGTGTTGCATGAAAAATCGTTCCCGAGTGGCCACGTGCAACACATGGTGTCGCACTAATTTCAAGCCACAATTTCTTGTTTTTTAAAATGTATGTGTTCAAAAGCTGCCACTTCATGCTTTTGAATATGGGAAATAGCATCATTCTGGGACCGTTCTCATGCAAAAACCCGATAGGATTTTGGTACACTTTTTTGAACAGCATATCAGCAATAGCACAATAGGCTTATGTTCGAATGCTATAGATGTGAATGCACTTGTAATAATGGTTATGCTAACGATCTGAACAATCACAATCTTCGTTTATTAAATATTTGATGTCGATTGCGGGGTTATTTTATACACCAGTAATAAACAGCAAATATTTAATATGTGAAGATTGTGATTGTGACTGGAACCGGACTGGCTTCGCCGTCCTCATAGGAGAAGCGACTCTTCACTCGCTGTTTAGCATAGCCTATCACACTTTTCGACGAATACTCAAGATACACTCCATCCACGGCGGATAGGCTTCTTTCTCTACTTCCAGAATCTCACCGCTGATCAACTTCTGCCCATGTCAGCTTAACCTGGCTACCAAGTAGTTATTAAAGACACCAGAAGGGGGTAATTTTGGCTTACGGTAGAACAGACGTAGTGTGGGCGAGTTTAAGTAGCCGCCATTGCACAAACTCGCCAATTTGACGCCTTGGCATGGTGCCAAAAGAAGATGTTTCTATTATAAATTTGTTTTTTCCTTTACTTTTTACTTTGTTCTTTCTTATATTGTTTCTTGATGTACTTACATGAATGATAATGTAGTTGGGAATGGCCTTCACTGCGCTAGGAGTCAGGTGCTACACTTAACGTTGGTCCGAGGCCCGTCTCCTACAGCGGACAACTCGGAATGGATGCGCTGATGCGAATGGGATGCGAATACACACCGCAGCGTCGCGCTTTCGAGACCGGGTTTTTTCCTATTATCGCTTCCAACCTTGAGTGTTCGTTACAAAAAAACTCATATCTTTGCATCTTCCTCTTGTTTCGGACCCTTCTTCGGTTCTTTAAAGGAACCGGAAGGGGTCCAAAACAAGAGAAAAATACGAAGAAATGAGCATTTTGTAACGAACGCAGAAGGTTAGAAGCGATAATCGGTGAAAAAACCCGAATTCAAAAGTGCATCGCTGCGGTGTGTATTCGCGCCTCATTCGCACCATCGCACTGACTTTAGTTTTTACACTTCAGTTTTTACAATGGTACAGTGACTGGTGAACATGTAGTTCTCCATATCCGAAAGCGTATCCTAACAATTAAGCCCTCTGAAATTGGCGGTTTCATGTGGCCACAAAGAAAGAGGGTCCTCAATGGTCACGTGCAACACATGGGGTTGCACGATTTGAAGACTAACAAGCTGCAAGTGAAATCGTCTAACCATACGGGCGTGAAGAACATAGACACCCCGTTAATCATCAAAAGCATCCGTTATATGTTAAGATCATTTAAGATTTCAAGTTTCAAGAAGGCTCGGCTCATACTCTCGCCTCAGGTGCTTCAACATGGTATCGCCCCGCGTTTATCAGTGATCTTCTTCAGAGAAAATCTCTTACTTCTCGCTCCAATGTTGAAAAGTGTCTTCTGTAATAAGGCTGTCACAGATTGCTCTCTCGATAATGTTGTCGAGGAAATGCTCAGAATTAAGCTTCAGGCACCTTATCGAGCTGAGATTTTTTAAAAAATATCGCGGCTCCATCCCCCCGTAACGGTGTTTCCAGATCACCCACGCTGCCACCTTTTCCACATCTCTGGTGGGTCTAGACCAGTACACTGAATTGCTCGAGGTAGTCGGAGCTCTTGCTGGTCAGTTGACATCAGAAGCAGCACAGCAGTCGTCACAGTAGTGACCCAATTCGCAACACGCAGTGACGTCGTACGACTGTTGTGGCTTACACCTGCTGACGAGGCGACACGAACGCAACGCACTTAGCACCTTCACAAAAGGCACCCAAAATGGAGCCAAACCGTGAAGAGGCGACACACGCTCCTTCTGATCACATTCGAAAATTTCCATTTTTTAGATCACCATCGTTTTTTGGATGGCGCGTGTGGATGGCAGTGTGTTTTTGTGCCGCCACCTTGTTTTTGTGTCAAACCTATTGGACGTTGTCCGATTATTTCCAGTATAGGACTATTATTGAGATGCAGCTGAGATTTGAAGCCGGTGAGAAATTACTCCCTTGTTCGCATTTTTACTCTCCTGCATATTTGACAAACCACTTGCTTCTCATTCATCGCTTTTTTCTCGGCTATCTTTCTTCTTACTCACATTACTCAGTCAGTTTTGAGTCTATCCGCATCACCATTTTGTAATCTCGTCTGTCCGTCCGTCCGTTCGTCTACCACGAAATTAGGCAAAACACGAAAAACAATCTGTGGAAATGTTAAGCTTCGCCCAGGATGAGTGGAGCGATCTCTGGAATGTTCCGTTTCCAGACCGGAAACTGTTAATTGCGTTCCACTTAGATCCGAGCGTGGGAGAAAGATGAATTAGGATCAGTTGTGAGTTTTTGAAAGTTATGAAAGAGACTAGGGCACAGTGAGCGGAGCATTTGTGGTGGTGGGCGGGGTTTGGACGTTACACAAAAAGCGATCTGTGGAAATGAGGGCTTTGGGTTGGGTGGGGCATGGCGAAGAAGTAAAGAGCGCACATGAGCCAAGTTGAGCTCGCGTGATTGCTGATGGGTACCGACCAGATTTATTTAAAAAAAGCAATTCCGATCGACTCACTGACGTCCATGATGTTACGCGCGCAGTAGTGTGCGCTAGCCCAACTGGTGTAATGGTAAACCGGTGCACAAATTGACTCATTCTTCTCACCTCTCTCTTCCGACCTCCATCCATACTTATTGCAACTGCTTAATACCTCTGTTACTGGTTTGAGGATTTGATGAGTAACTGGACCTGACTTATAATCCTATTTACGTTTTATCACTAGCTCTAGGACGATAGTTTTTGTCTAAAAACTTCTCTCAGCCATTTTTATGGTTTTTAGAACATTTTTAATCTTGGCACCGGAATCAAACATATACGTAGATGTTATTGTGCTGTCCTGAGACTAATAATGACTATGGGATAATATGCAAAAATACAATATACTAGCACTGATAAAAGAAATGGGAATGGCATACGGTATGGACCAAAATATCTATAGGTACCAAAACACTGATTTTGCTAATATTGTCAAGTGTCTATATAAGAATAACTTCATCTAAATACTATATATATTATATGGCTTGCGAAATTAAAGGTGTTGGAAAACTGATTGGAGAGCTTCAGATTAGGTATAAAGTTGCCAACAGCCAGCTTATAGCCTCTTCCGTTTCATACTTGTTTGGTAACTTCGAAAGTGAGTGTTCGGCAGATCTGTAGTCGTTAATGTAGTGAGTTCGTGTTATATCCTGGATTTGAATTTGACTTCATTATCACTGACTGAGTACCACATCCCTTCTTGATTCTCATGGTTAGTTTTGGCATATTGAGGCTTATTGGATCCTAAATTCGTTGCTCTTTTTATTGCATTTACCATAAGACAATATGGATTTTTTCTATGTAATTCAACCTATTACTCACTTTTTACATACTGGTTACACATTTTAGTAAATATCAATTATTATTAATGAAAAGCCTCATGATCGATATTATCTTTGACTCGTCTGATGAAGAGGCAAAACCGGTAAATGCTTCTAGCTTTTCTCCCTTTCGTCTCTGTCTCTCTTCCAATTACTTTTTCAATCGCACTCTAACACCTCTCTTTCTTCCTCGATCCTTCCCATCATTCTTCCCTGCTCTATTCTACTTTGCCTGCTCTTTATTTCGTTGTTTCAAAGATTGTCAATACATGCCGTCAGAAAGAATATAAAAATAGTGGTTTTTACCCTGAAAAACGACCTCTTTTCAGCACCGTTTCCCGCTGCCACCGTATGCAACCTGAACGCATTTAAATACAGCGAACTTATCCAGTATGAAGACATCAAAGAAGGGGTAGGTCAATTTCATAGAGCTCGCTCATGTTTGGCAAGAATCCAGTGGAGCACGATGACGCTCGTGACAGTGGTGGCCATGATGGGTCCGCCGGAGACCAAGGAGTCTCTACTAAGCTGGCCGATTCTCAGTCTGCTCTAGCCCACCGTCAGCAAGTGTGGCCCAGCTTATAACCAGAAAATTTCTGGAGGGCTTCTTAACGTCACCGCGCTGTGCACACTGGACTCACTGTGCACACTGTGCACACTGGAGCACCCACAACCACTGAATGAATCCGTTGAGAAGCCTGCATCTAATGGAATGCAGTAAGTGAATGAATGAGTGTAACGATGGAAAACAAAATCAAAATTCAGTTTCATTTTCGAAACCGAAAGTTGTTCACATTCAAAGTGAGAGCATAAGCAGTCAACCTGCATGCTCGTTGACCCACAGCGGTTATTGAGGCCACATATGCAATCTTCCACATCCTACCCATGCTTGTGGATCGTGTGAATCTCACCCACACATATTTTCAGTTCGATCATTGGGAACGAGTTATTAATGCTAAGGAAATGAATGAAATGCTGCGCAAAGACGAGGATGTGATAACGGCTGCCGATCTTCGACAGTAAGTCTATTTTATATAACACCTTCTAAGTTCTCCGTCAGGCTTTGCGATTTTGCGGTGTCGCGGCTCCGCTAAAGTTGCGGCATTGCACAATCTCATGCTCGTAGTATCGCGTACGGAAGAGCGAGTCACAATATCGCAGAATCGCATAATCGCAAAGTCTGTCAGCGACCTGATTCTGCAGATAAATCATTGTTCCGAGTGCGCGATTCAAGCAATCAGGCGATTATGCGGTCAGGAGTCAGACGATCAGGCGTATCATTCATCCGATCGATACAGAACTTAACCCTTGGCCTGATCACCTAATCTCCGAATCGCCTGAATACCTGACCACCTAATCAATTTGAATCCTATTTATTTTGCTCAATCGTCCAATCGTCTGATCGCCTGAAACGCAGGTGCGATCGCAAACTTTGAATACTGTCTTGAGTTTACCTTTTCACAGGAAGCGCTCGCCCTTGCATCCTTCAATCGACGACCGCGATGTCAAAGGAGCGGTCTATCAGCCGATATTCGTTCGATGCACATGTCTCAACATGGAGCAGTGCGTGCCCAACAGGAACCCACTCGAGGTGTGCATATTTTGCAAAAACCTTCTGATGCGTGCATTTTAGATTTTATTTCCTCGCAAAAAGTGTGAGCGCCTGCCAAGGAGCGTTATTGGCAGCCAAAACGCCTATTGGGTCTCTGTGAAAAATAAAAACAGAAGTAAATAAGGGTCATGCTAGTGAAAGCGCGGGAAAAGATAACAGATGTTTAAAACGCAGAAAAGGATCCATCTTCCCTGTCATTAAGCCACAAAAGGGCGTGTTCGCCGATGTGTCCGATGGTTACGGTATCGTTTGCAGCTGCGCGTAACGGTGAAACGTGACAGCGATGTACTGCATAGGATTTTAGACTTTCATTCGGAGGTCTACAAAAAAAATGAACTCGAAACAAGGTAAACCATCCATGAATTGAATCGAAATGGTCACAAAATCATGAACTTGTCGAATATATTGACATTTCTTGTTTTGAGGTGTCTAGACTAAGACTTCTGCTGAAGTGTAGAGATTACGATGCCGTCATACCCACAGGATTTTCTTGCGCTTTGGAGAACCAGTTCCCCATCTTACTGAATTGAAGTTTCAGCAGAAAAAAATAGACTTTTCTCACATATACAGATTCCTCTTCATAAGCTATGGCCATTGGTCTTTTTTTTAAATTGGACCTTCTCTGCTGAAGTTATGACAAAAAGTCGATGGGCATCATACTTTTCCGCCGCTAACCGCCCATTTGGCAAAAATTAGGAGCGGTATTGTAGCCAAATGAAGGCAAATAGCTCAGTTCTTCATTTGGTCACCTCAACCGCCTCATTAAAGGAATCGTCCACGGAAAATGAGTTTTTGTGTTACCCATATGTTTCAAAATTTCACGCGAAAAAAAATGTGAATCTGGCTGAGATACAGCACCACAAAGTGCGGTCCCAGTGGGCGGGGCCTCCGTCTAAAAGCCTCGTCCCGTCTTCCGCCGCCGTTGGGCACGGAGAGTAGGACTGTTTACGTAACCTTCTGTTCCTACAATGCGTCTCCGACCACGGCTTACGCGGTACCAGGCTTTTACACGGAGGCCCCGCCCACTGGGACCGCACTTTGTGGTGCTGTATCTCAGCCAGATTCACATTTTTTCGCGTGAAATTTCGCATGAGGCCAACCTTAGGCAAATACAACATAAATACATGGGTAACACAAAAGCTCATTTTCCGTGGACTATTCCTCTAAGAGCAAAACGCGCCCAACACTATTTGCTTATGCACCTGGCTTCCCTTTGCAGTAGGCATAGTATTTTTGCTCCTTGACTATCAGTATATCGTACTCCCTGCTATTGAGTTTGTAACGGAATACTACTATTTGTACTACATCTGCAATGGGCACCTTCGAAATCACTTTTTCAGGTGAACGCTTCTGTATGCATGTGTTTCGAAGATGTCACTAGAGGACTAATTTGGCCATGTTATCCGACGACAGCATGGAGTGTCAAGGTTAGTTGCGGCTCATTTGAAAGATGTTCATCCATTCCACTCTGCTCCAGTAAAATCTTTCACAGTTCATTTGCAATCACCTTCTTCCTACCTGTATAGCCTAATTTTTAGCCGTAAAAACAGGCGTGAAAAACGTAATCCAGAAAATTTGTGCGGAAAATTACGATTTTTTTCAGAAATGTTATGAGTGTTCCACTATGTCAAACACCTGCTCAGAGCCGAAACATGAGAATGTTACCAACACGACGTGGCCTTGCCTTTGCCAGAGCATCTCGCATCACTGCATGATCCATCCGAAGGTGTTTCCTTGTTTTATTTTAATTATTCGAAAAATGTTCTGGAATTTTTTCATCATTATTATCCCCATGTTATGTTGGCAAAAATGAGAAGCGGGCGGTTATGGATGTCTGAAAAATTCCGTACAAAGCAAGAAGATAATTCTCTGATATTAGGTTGATTCATAATAAATCGGACAAAGTGACCAATTTTAATCATTGTCGTACAACTTTTTTACGACAACAGGGATTCACTTGAAATATACTCCATCTTTATCGATGACCTTCTGCCACGGTATAGGCAGATCATGGATGCCCTTGCTCCAGAAGGCCGGAAGCTGGAGCTCGAAGAAGTTGCCGAGCGCCGCCTTGACCTCGTTGCGAGTTTTGAAGTCTTGGCCGTCCAGGTGGCGTTGGCTGTGGGAGAAAAGGTGGAAATCTGAAGGCGCCAGGTCTGGGGAGTACGGTGGGTATAGAAGTACGGTCCAACTGTACGACAGCAGCTCGGCCTTGGTCGATCTTGCGAAGTGCGGTCTGTGGAAGTAGACACGTTGTCGTGCTGGAAGTAGACATGTGACCGCCGCCGTAGCGAACTTTGGACATTGGCCTTCAATTCTCGCAATTGACGAACGTAGACGTCGGCGGATACTGTGGTACCTTCATCGAGCAGCTCCCAGTACTCTACGCCGTGTACGCTCCACCAACCGCGGTTTTCGTCTTCGATGGAATAGTCGCCTGACGCAAACTTCGAATGCTACAACTACAGTGTACTTCTGCCGGGGGCATGCTCCTTGTGAACTTCTATCAGACGTCTGACGATATCCGCGGGTTCCTGGCCAGATAGCGATAGAAGTAGTATGACGTTGCGGATGTGGTCTCTGGACCGCTTGAAATCGTGCGGCATTGTGGCGGAATGAATTTACTTTGGAGTGATTATTTTGCGGTACTTTGAAGAACTTTTCATTCTCATTCCAACGGTACCTCGCGCGTCCATTTTCGTTAATTCATTACTGAATTATGATCTCTAGAAATCATCACTACCATATGTCCGATTTATTATGAATCAACCTAATAGTATATAGCCTTGGATAGAAGTAATAGCGGTACTGTCAGGAAAGGGATTCACTTACCGGAGGATCTTTGAATGGTGACCTTGATGTATCGATAGTTTTGAATACTGATGACGAATGTGAAAATCGGGTTAATGAGGGTCTGGGGGAGACGCAACTTCACGTTCATACTGCAATCTTCCCAGTCGGCAACTTTCGGAGACGCACTGTAAGAGCAGAGAGTTACCTAAGCAATCCCACTCTCCGCTTCAAACCGCGGCGGACGGTGGAGCGGGGCTTTTACTCGGAGGCCCCGCCCACCCGGCCGGAAGTTTAGGGAGCTGTATCTCGGCAGGATTCTTACTTTTTCACGTGGAACTTCGCACGGGGCCCTTATTAGACAAATACAGCATAAATACAGGGTGCGTCAAAACCATGGCGAATGGACATGCGCGCACATTTTGAACAACTATCCAAAGATGCTGCATTTTTCTCTGCTTCTGTCATTTCTATAGAGTTGATATGTTGATACCTAACATAGATGGCCGGGAAAATATATCATTGTGACCATGGTCGAGCGGACTCAAATACCTTTTCGCTATTATTTTGGCGCACCCTTTATATGGGCAACAAAGAAACTCATTTTTTCGTGGACGATTTCTTTAAGTGTTTTCAATCAATGATGTTTTCGAACGATATGCTGTCCTTCAGACATGGACCGTGAGGTCGCGTCTCCCCATCCCTGACCCACATTGACCATGAAAATCAATAGCGGCAAACACCGCTGGAAAGCCAGTTAAGGGGAGTTCGAATTCGGTTTCGACTACTCATTAGCTCGGTGCTTTGCTTCACGTGGCTCGTCGGCGGGGCTAACCCTCTGACAATAAATATCAATGGCTTTCGTAGCTCGATGGTGGCCATCTTGCTGCAGAGATGGTGGTCGCTGAATTTGTCTCCAGGGTTAGCTCCACTGAGGACTGACGTCAAGTAAAGTACCCCGAGTCATCGCAAGCAAATTTTGATCTATCCTAACTCGCTTCCCGTCTGCACTTTGCATCTTCAATTTACATATTTGTAATCAATATTCGAAACTCTATTGATGCACTAGGTATCCAATTAAGGTTCTATGAAAAGTTGAAGTTCATCTCTAGTGGTACTGCTTCTGCTTGTTGGAGTACGTGTTGTAGTGTGTTCCAGGACGAGATCAAATGGTGGAATCCAAACAACTACACCATTTTTCCCGTCACGGAACCACCTGTTACAGTCACTGAAACAGAGCAAGCATTCGGACTGTTGGTAGGTTCGAGGTCAGCGGAATACCACTCTGTACCTTTAAATTGTGACTGTTAAGGATCTCAAAGACAAAGGTGCTATAACGACACAGACGAAGGAGAATCTGATCTTCCTTGTCGCTGCTCTACCACGAGAGACTCGACGGAATCTTTCATACACGCTGAACGAGTTCGTACTGCGATGTTCATTCAACAGTAAGGACTGTAATATGGAACGGTAAGTAAGCTTGGTCAGACGTCCGGATGACTTTCCTTCAATTTTTCTGCAAGTTCCAGAGATTTCAAACTACACATCGATCCTGAGTTTGGCAACTGCTACACTTTTAACTTCAACGATTCTGTCGAACTGAAAAACAGCAGAGCAGGGCCTATGTATGGTCAGTGAATCATTTAGAACAACTTCGCAGAGCATCTTGCTATCCACTAAGGAATTGATCGTTTAGTTTGCAAACCTACAATTTGGTTTCGCTACCGCTAATGACTTTACCGGCTTTACCGCCCAGTTGTCAGGCTCAGAATTTAGTGCTGTGTTTTTGATTAAATCGCTCTTAAAGGCAGGGGTAGACATAGTTCGACCAAATATTAAAAGATTGCTGAATGCGAAAGTCGAGGTACCAAGTGATGCAGAAGTAAAGAAAACGGAATGGAAGAGCCCTAAATCCGAAAACAAAACCTTCATTCCATCTTTGCACCCTTGATTAACAAAGCAGGCGCGCTGTGATTAAGGCACACTTTGCGGAAATCAGATGTGTCGACTTACCTTCTTTTAACAACGGATCCTTGGGTAACTAGTCAAGCTCTAGCGCATAGCGCACCGTGGCGACGCGAAAATGTGCCTTTTAGACACCAAAATTGTCTTAACTTTACTCCTGAACGAGCCTGGAAAGTTCTAGCTTACAAGAAAGGGTGATCAATCATTCCAGCGCACCATACCTTGCGAAGATAAACCTGTTTTGAGAGACAATTTCGAACAACCCATCTGCACCTTGAATTTCGTGAACTCCTGGCCATCACTGCATTAGTCCGGGAATGAAATAGAGGGATTAACATCTTCTAGCTGTTCACATAACCCATCCACTAATTATGATTAGCGTTAATCACATTGTCCTCCTCATTTATATGCTTCAGGTTTACGTCTTCTTCTAGACGTTCATCAAGAGGACTATATGCCAACAACTGAAGCGGCAGGTGTACGAATTGTGGTTCATGAGCAGGTGACCTCACTTTCGTTCTAAAGGGGCATTGTATTCTGAGGAACTGCTGCATCTCCAGTCAGACAATACCACAGCCCCTATGTACTCTCTAATTGACTGATATTGTTGCCTATTAAAAGTTGCGAATGTTTAAAACTTGATGCCGCGGGAGCCATAAATTCTAGCAGGACTACATATTACAGTAACCAGGCTTTTTTGGAACTGTGAGAAAATTCTGGGCAACCACCTATTTTTAAAATCATTGGTACCACAGAATTGTTATCACATGCGAAGGTTATCACATGCGAAAAAGGACATGAAAATGCTCGCTGTTCAAAAACGGGGAAAAGTGCCAAATGTGAAGCAGAAACTAGAATGGGTTGCTACTACTGATGGTCAGCAATGGAGAGCTCAGTGAAAACGCCTTGATTTCCATCAGTGCTGCAAAAGGTTTGCACGAACTCGGAGCTGGCACGGGCTTTACGTGCATAAATGCATATGCACATGCATTTTAGAGGGGTAGCGAAAACTTTTTTCACCTGCAAGGCGCAAAGCCGAGAGGTACTTCCATCATGTCGCCATACCACATGAGTTTCAGGATCAAGAGCCGTTTCCGGACACCTTCGGCTACAGTGCACCTACAGGATTTGTGTCATCATTTGGATTGAAGACGGTAAATCTTACAATATCAGTCTCACATTTTGTTATATGCTCACGTGTGGTATTTGTTACTGTGCCTGCTCGAAAGGTTCGAAAAATCGAAGAAAAATCGTCAGTGGAATAGTCTGCACTTCACAAGCCTTGAGCCATGCAGACCCTTGACATAGGTGTAAAGGTCAAAACATTGTACCTGAAAACCTCGTGACAAAAATATTGAAAACAAGGATATGTACGGGTCTGCATTTTTTCAATTTTCGATCAATGCACTGTTAAGTAACATGACGGGCTGTACTGTTAGACGGATAACATATCCGTCCTACAGTAAACAGTAGATTGAATATGAATCCGTTCAAAAGTTGGGGAATACTCACAGTGTTGGTATTTGCATCCTGGTTATACATAATTATAGCCACAGTCTTGACGCTGGTACCATTGGAACATCAGGGTATCAGTTCTGAGATTCCTACAATTTTCAAATATTATCCTATAGAGTTGTATGAGCTGAACCAACAGTAGCGGTTAATAGTAACAACTTTAGAAAAGGAATAGAATTAATCTGAAAAAATGAAAAAGCCCCTTCGCTTTTTTCAATCAATTAGGGCACGAGCAGTTTATGTGGGCATTGTCTTGTGTTTTTTAAAGACATCATTAGGGATAATGCGTTAATGGAGAAATCCCTACAAGAAGTCGCTTACATGATAGTCCTGTGCCTAACAAGGCTATCTGTGGCGAAATCCCGGTGACAAAGTGCCCATCCAAGCTGTAGAAACCCTGCAAAGCGCCGCAATCATGCAGCGGTTCCGCCTCTTGGACACAGCGGTCCCGCCTCCCGATGACGTAATTCCCGACTGATTGGGGTGGGAGCGGCCAACGAGATGGGGCAGGATCGGGGGTTTAGCGGCGCGCTTTCGCAGTTTTAGCTTGAAACTCATTCAAGAAAAAAGATGTTGTCGTCACTCTCCTGTTTTTACTTGGCAACATGCCAATGGAAAATTGGATCAGACTACTCCCCTCTTGACGGACAGGTCGTCCGCGTCGAGAATCAACAGTGGGAAGGGGGTCCTATTTATCGGGTTTTGGACCATTACCATCCGTTTTTTCTCCACTAGTTACTAGGCGTCCCGACTTTCTTATGCACTATTTCTTTTACATTTCGTCCGACTTTCCCCTAATGCTGCCTTTAAAGCACACACAATAAGTGGTCAGCGGGCGCCACGCTGCGTATCTAAAATGCCTGATTTCTCGCTCCTTTTGTATGCTGCAAAACTGTAAGACCAGAGTGCTGCTGGTATTTCACTAGCACTCGGATTCATAATCTTTCTACTAGAATGTTTAAACCCGCAGTGGCTTCACAGCTGTAGGAGACTGAAACTAGCTCCTAAATTCGCGCCTTCTGCAGCTGGAATAGGTGGCGCTGCCAGATGCATCCTATTTGCAGAAAGTACTTCATAGAATGGATGCTCCTTATGGTTCATGTAGCGATACGTTCCGTCCAGAGCGATACATATACGAAGAGCATTACTCTCCAGAGGTGAGGCGCTCCTCCTCTTTTCCCTTTTCGCTTTTCATTGACCAGGTGGTTTAGGGCTGTCATCGAAACTGCTTCCAAATGAAAGTGCTCGATCAATGTGGTTGTGGCGATCCGCGATTTCCTCTGCCATCCGATGAGAAGCGATACTGTAGTGCGAAAAGTGTTGCTGACAGTTAGTTCCCTGGAGCCGTTCCTCAATGTTTACTCTAATCTGTGTATTCAGGACAGTGTCTTTCGAATCTGATCAGCGAATCAGGTGGCTACCACCATCTTCAGCTCGAGTGCGACTGTCAACAGCCGTGTACAGAAAATGTTTTCGAGACGGCCTACTCAGCTGCTGCATGGCCCTCTGTGAATTTTAAAATTGGTTCGTGACTTTGTCTTATTACAATTATAGGTGCTGTCTTACGACTCGCAACGGGGGCGGGAGTATTCCATTGTGAAAGATATGGATTCTAAGAGGGATGCAACCAATTCTCCTGAAAACTGAGAAAACTGAGCCTTGAGCGAAAAGCTTAGCGGTAATTGAGACACAGGGATGCTGGGTGTTCAACATTTATATAAACTATCTTACTAGTGATTATTCACTATTAATGGCATGTACCCAAGGTACATGGAACCTCGAGTACTAAAATATTATTGCTCATTCCCCCCCCCCTCCCATTGCAATAGCACCCATTCCAAATATACATACGTGATGTCATTCTCCTTGATTTCCTTGTACATATGTACATCATCTTCGGGTTCTTCTTTGTGTTTTCCTAAGACATTCTACAATTTTTACATTTTTTGTGGTCACGCGTTGCTTATGGAACCACTGGATATTTCGAACATATTTGCGATTCCTCTAACCTCTTGTTGTTATAATTATGACGGATCGCGCTAGACACGCAGAAGTACGCGAATTCGGGTGACTCGAACTGAATGGCAATCATTCAGAATCCCGAATGCTCATGTAATGAATGCCTGTAATCAACCCTCATACATCACAGTGCGCCGAGAGCTCTGCTGTTAGCCTAGCAATCCCTGCTAGGGAGATATACTACGGTATTCTCGTTCAAAATGTCTCGAAAGAAATGCAAGAAAGCCACAGTAATACCACTTATACTTGTAGAGACATCTTCAATTTCGGAAAGTATCTCAGTAGTGAGCACTCCTGATAAACTTATTTGCTATTTTTATTTATTCATATGCTCATACGTAATGACGTAACCATCAAGTTGCTGACAATGTCCACTGCCTTGCAGCAACTTCTTTCAGGAGTCGATTGCCCAGCAGTCATTGACATTTTCAACGATAGCGCCGCTTGCACTGAGTACTACCGAGTGAACACCGCATATATCGAGATTTATTACGAACAGCTGAATTTCGAAACGCTGAAGGAGACAGCTGGCTATACGGTATGAAGCTTCTCAGTTCGCTTTGGTTCTCGACTCGACTGTTCGGTTCCATACTTTGTTTAGCATTTTATGAGAGAACACTCAGCCTGTGAAGACAGAGCAGATGTCCATGGAAAACTATTTACTATAGTCACCCTTGGGCCGAGATGGTGTAGTGATAGATGGCGCAACCCCACTCTCATGGTGCAGGGATCAAATCTCACATAAACCCCCGCCCAGGTCAATCAAACCTTTCATCCCTCCGACGTCGCTAAGTTGGTACCAGACTCGTTTGAGAGGATAAAAGCACTGACTTGTATTAGGTTGATTCAATATGAATCGGACGAATGGTAGTGATGACTTCCAGGGATCATAACTCAGCAATGAGTTGACGAAAATGGATGCGCGAGGTACTGTTGGAATGAGTATAAAAAGCTCTTCAAAATGCACTCATGGAGAGCTAAATTCACAACTAATCTCATCAGATATTTTGATCCGTACATGTACTGCACTCCTAATCCTTTGTCTCCAGTCTAATATACATTAAATCAAACTTGTCGATAGGCTTGCGCTCACTCACCTGTTCACTGTACTGCTTGAGTCGGCTAAGTAGCGTGGAACATGAGCATTTGAGCCACGTACTTGGAATTTTTGAATTAATTTCGACCAGGAAACTCCCAAATAAAATCTTCACAAGTTACAGTACACTTTCCGTTTTATTGCCGATTTTCTGGAGACTTATTTATCAGGCAAATTACTCATCACCAACACTTCTATTTGTCTTATTTATGTTCTGAAGGACCATGGGGAAAGATTATTCACTCAAAGATTAATGCGACACAGATATGGGATGGGTTTGACTTTACATATACTGCGGTTCTTATCCAGTATGCAATTGACTGAGCCCAACTAGAGACGAATGAGTTGCGCGGACCTGACTTGGTCGTCTGCTCTCCGGGGAAAAGCTGTCAAATCGTCGTCATCTTATGGGAGAGATTACCACGCTCCAGGGCTTGAACACACGTCAATAGTTAGACAGTCGACTGTCCTCTCTGTAGCTAATCAGTGACCATAACACTACAATAAGGCGAATCAGTTAGACAACTCCAGCGGATGGCCACTTTTGCTCACGATATGTAAAAACATGAACTTAATGGTATGGATTGAGCATCCTTTCCAGCCGATAGGCAGATCAGTGATCTCATTCTCTCAGATCAGTATTGTGCAATTTCATCGATCCTGGAGAGATTAAAGGTTTGGCTGGCCTGAGCGACCATTGACCGAAGTAGTGGTACAGTGTCAGTTGTCACTGCACAGCACAGACTTTCTGGCATGGTACAACTTTCCGTCATTATTATTATATTGGTCATGTTTTTGCTACATTTTCTTAGAAAGGGCTTTTAATTATTTTGATATCATTGACACGATTATTATCTATTCAAAAGCGGCTCTGTAGGGATCATAGCCAAATTCCCCCGTTCCCGTCAAATACCATTACTTTGGTAGCGTAATGAGCTAGTCGACGTTCGATGAATAGATTTTTCTTTTCAACGAATTGGCTATTACCTCTCTGGGCAAGGAACAGATTCCGAGGGAAAATGAAGGTAGAAACTAGGCGACATGAACTGAACCCTTTCAAAATCATCTACGATCCCGAATAGATGAACATTGAGTGGTCCACGGTGGAGGAACGCACAGTACGAGCCATTTGCGATATCAGTTGATCTTAGCACAGTTCTCCAGAAAGTAATTCTATTGGGTTTATAATACGGCTCTTTCCGCGTGAAAGCCACGAATGCAATGTTCAGATGGTGAACTTATTCTCCGACTTCGGTGGTAACATTGGTCTGTGGATTGGATTTTCTGTGATCACCATCTGCGAAATCATCGAACTCATATTCGAGATTGGCTACTATCTGCTTTACATCAAACCAGTGCGGTGAGTAGAAGTGATCTCATGCTGAACGAAAAAAACTGCTATTTCGTGCGATAGAGGCGGACTGTTCGACCGCTGATCAGTGGGTTGCTGGTTCCCCCATGTGGGAGAAAACCTGAAGAAATACCCAAAAAATTGAAAAATGGGGAAAATGGAGGCAACCTGATAGGGAAATCCAGTACGCACGATTTCGCCCAATGGGGCTCGGGTCACAAGGTGATTTACCAGTGAAATTTACAGATACCACAAGAAAGTGAAGCGAAGAAATCAAGAAGAAGCGCTCTCGTTACCTCAGCTGCTCAATCGGCATGTCTACCAGAATCGACCGAGTTTGCGTGAGCAGGCCAATCGGCTCTCTCACGTTGAAGAAGACGGTTATGAGTAGATGTGACTAGGCAAAAATTATGGTCCGTCTGCTAAAAATTGTCTTGTCTTTCACTTCTTCGCCTTGTTTGCTCTAACGGAGTGAGTATTTATGGAACAAGGAAGAATATTCGGTTACGTGCATCTTTAGTGATCAATTCATTGGGAAGGGTGGAGCGCAACTTGGCGTCGATTTGATAGCTACGGTGTGATAAGTCGTTTTGCAATGCCGCTGTGTGGATTTGAGCGACAAAGCGGTAGAGAACCGCGGCGCCACAACTTTCATCAACTACAAGTTAATTGCGCATCGAACTATGCCTGGAATAAATGACTAACTATAAGATTGTAATAATCGAATATTCGACTTTGAAGAACCATTGTTTGGCGTTTAATGTTCAGGTTTTCGATACTCTCATTTATTATGAAGTCTCCTTCTTGACGTTGCAATGGTTTTGAACCGTTTGTAAATCTCGTTCTTCTACGGGTATTCTAAAAATTCAGTTCAACTTTTGGTTCAGAAACTGTGTTCTTGAAGGGATTAATGGGACGAAAATCTGTACCAGGCAGCAGCTATTCATATTATTAACTTTTACTTCTATGCTAGGGTCCTTATACCATCCGAATATCCAGCTGCTACAGTTTCAAATTGGAGTATATAGTAATTTTATAGGAAGGGAAGAGTGGTCTGTAGTTAGTAATAGACATCATTTGAGAAGAACAAATCGGATCAGATGCTTTCCCACATATCCCAAATCGTTTAATCTCCTTTGCTATAAGATCGTTCGCTCTTACCTATCCAACGGAGGACAAAGTTTACTTGTTTCTTCCGCTCTCTTCACTCTCTCATGAGTTGGAATAAAAAACCTTCCGAAAAGCTATAAAAGCTTATGTGATCATATCCAACGCTGACCACTACAGCACACAAAAATCCAAACACATCGGATTGGGTGTACTTCGTGTGAAGAGGTTTCCCACAACTTTATGTTCTCGACCCGAAAAAACCGCAAGAGCAAAAAATTCAGCAGAACGCATTTTAGGTGATATGCAAGACATTAGAGTGGATGCGACCATCGTTTCGGCAATGGGACCAAACAGATATAACGAATTTTCCCCCGAAGTTAGGTAAAACCTCCACCTCCAAGTTTCTGATCACGAACACACTTGGCCATTATTACTGACCAGTTAGCTGGCGCACAATACTGTGCGCGTAATACCATGGGCGTGAGTAAGTCGATCACAACATTTTTTCTGTAAGCTTTACTCACAGTTACAACACGCTCCGCCCATTGTGGGCAGTTCTCCGCTCATTTTGAATGTGCTCAAAACAGGGACATTGGTTATTTTCACCGATTTTTTCCTGGTCTCAAAGCTCCCTTATGACCTGGTTATGACTTTTGTTGCAGGAACCGCCCACTCAAGATGCGCTCCGCCCACTCTGCCCAGGCGTTCTTCATAAATTTCAGAAACTCATGACTGACCATACTTTTTCCCCACATTTAAACCATTTCAAACCAAACAAACAATTTTCGGTCCTGAAAGCGGAATACTCCAGTACACGCTCCACCCATCGTGGGCGGAGCTCAACTTGGTTCATGTGTACTCTTTACTTCTTGTCCCACGCCCTACCCACCCCAATCTTGTCCCATCTCCACAGGTCGTTTTTCATGTAACGTACAAGCTCCGTTCACCACCACAAATGCTTCACCCACTGTGTCCAGGCCTCTTTTATGACTTTCAGAAGCTCATCGCTGACCTTAATCCATCTTGCCTCCACGTTTGGGTCATATTGGAATCCAATTAAAGACACCGTAAGGGATTAATTTTGGCTTACGGTAGAACAGACGTGGACGAGTTCAAGTGGGCGCCATTGCATAAACTCGCCAATTTGACGCCTTGGCATGGTGCCAGAGAAGATGTTTCCATTATAAAGTTGTTCATTCCTTTTACCTTCTCCTTTGTTCTTTCTTATATTGTTTCTAGATGTACTTACATGAATGTTAATGTAGTTGGGAATGGCCGCTCCACTACGCTAGGAGTCAGGTGCTACAACTGAAGTTGGCCCGCGGCCGTCTCCTACAGCGGACAACTCGGAACGCCAGTGCGATGATGCGAATGAGGCGCGAATACACACCGCAGCGATGCACTTTTGAGTTCGGGTTTTTTCACCGATTATCGCTTCTAACCTTCTGCGTTCGTTACGAAATGCTCATTTCTTTGTATGTTTCTCTTGTTTCGGACCCCCTTCCGGTTCCTTTAAGGAATTACAGCCTGGAAACCCCACGTTCTAGTGACCACGCGCCCCACATTAGGCGTAGCTTGACTTGGTCCATGTGTGCTCTTAACTTCTTCTCGCATGCCACACCCATCCCAAACTTGCCCCCATCTCCACAGGTTGTTCTTCATGGTATGCCTGATTTCGTGACAGGCGGACGGACGGAGGGACAGACAGACGAAGCTTTTATACATAGTAGGAATGATTATGTGAGTGGAAATAAGCATCATGAAACCACACGAAACCACAACGCAAGGCAACTTGTCGCCTTGGCCTAGCGTTTCTCTCTGAAGAAAGAGTTTAAAGGTTGTTGGTGCCAGACAATGCGTTCTCGGCTTGCATCACGCGTTCTGATTCCACAGAATCGCAGTGGCAGGTGAATGCGGCGTGGCCTATACAGTGACTCGTGAAGACCACGGGAAATCGCGCCGTTTGTCACTATAACACCACCGCTTTCACCAAACCTATATATTTCCTTTCTTAAACGTATATACCCGGACAGTCAATCTACCGCACCCGCTGCCACGTTTTCGCACTATACCTTTGAGTAATCTATTTCAGCTGGTGCGAGTATACGTGCAATTCAAAACGACTGTTCATCACCTTTCTGATGGAGAATTTATTAATATGATGTTTATATTAAACAAATGATGACATGGATATTTTGATAGCTAATCAACGTTTACTATACAGTACGCAGACTCTTAGAGATGAGCAGGCTGGCAAACGATCAAGTTCTTAATCGGATGCTTCAGCTATTAAAAAATATTGCACAAAACTGTAAAAATTCAGCACTTAATACGTACATGTAAACAAGAAGGATGATAAACAGAAACGATTTCCTAAAAATGTCGACAAGAAACTTCAGAGATCACAGATGAGTACACCAAGAGAAAAAGCTGATAAAAGGGCATGTAAACAAAAGTACCGTCTGTCGAGAAGGCAGATGGTGAGTTTCAGTTGAGATCAAACAATACTGACCATAGGAGCCCGGTCGTAGAGATTCTGTGGCATTCGTAGGTACGTGCCAGAGTCGGATTTGATCGATTGATTGTCGTCAGTGCTCTTCGCTACGTCGACGTGGTCGAGAAGTGCTCGAGAGATATCTCGCTTACGCTCCAACGACTGTGTAGATCCATCCTCTTCTCGCTCGAACAGATAACGCATTCTGAAAATTGGTCTGAGTTGAAGGAACGGAAAGGAAGAGTTTGGCAGTGCTTAGCAGTGCATAGCAGGGAAAGAGCGAAATAAAACGGCGAAAGACCCGGTGAATAGGAAACCGAAAACATTCCTTATTACTCCTCCTCTTTCGCGCCCTTCTATGTCACTACCCGGTGGGGCAGAGTGACACGGGCGAGTAGCCAGCGAAATTAGCCGACTGCGGACATATTCCCGCCATCGTCGGAAACTCCAAGCGTTGCGACTCGCAGGTCTGCGGAATCGTATTACGCCCACTCTGTCCTTTTCAATAAGTGTTCCGCCACACATCACATCTTCTAAAGAGGAATGCTTATTTTCAGAGAACGAGTTCAGGGTATTTCGAGTTCTCACTTTCTCCTTACGCTCGATGCTTTAAAGAGAAGCCGCCGTCGCCGTTTACTACAAACGGTGTGGTCAGAACTCTTGCTTTGGATCGTGACGCTGATGAAAGACGCGATTATGATGATCCTCCATCCATCTCAGCTCATTCATCGAAAACGACTCTCTTGCTACTAGTCTTTGACAACGAGTCAAAGACAGAAACCCGACCAGAAGAACAGATGGATGCATTGAAAGGAAAATGTTAATTTCATTTCTCTGGCAAAGAACCGAACAAAAAACCCATATTGAAATGCGAGACTTTCCAAGCTCTCACAGCTTTATGAAACTGGGAATTTATCAAGCTGTACGACAGCATTAGATTCGCAATATGACTCTTTTCATTACTCTCAACACAGAAAACAATATATTTTCTCGCTTTTCGTTGGGTTTTGCAATTTCCCGACTTTCAATTTGCCATCACCATCCAGCATCTCTCATTCTTCGCTTCAGTCTTCTTCTGAATTGAAAATGTCTCAATTTCCAAAAATTTTCCCTATTGTTAGATAAAACCAGAATCCAAGAAGATTGAAATTTATCGTACGTAGCTGCATATGCAGGATACGCACTGCATATGGATGCTCAAAGACATGCTAAGGAGTGCAGGAGGAGCGTTCCATTGCGAACGCGACACACACAACATCATCATGATAGGCGGGCGAGAAATTCGAGCAAAACGTGCGACTGGACACCACACGGCTCCTCTTTAACCACCTCCTTCCATTTCGTGGGAAATGCATACGTAGTAGTAAAACGAAGTGGGTGAGTGAGGTATCAAGACCGATCCAAAACATGTATATTCCTATTCCATCACATACTAATAGGCCTTAGTATTCTGTGGTCCGATATAATAAATAATAATAAATGAATACACTACCTGAACACATATCCGGCGAAGAGGAAAGCAAAACACGAATAAAGTATCTGCATGAGGGAGTACAGTATAGCGAGGACTGATGAGCGCTCTCGAAACAAGAACAAAACCACAAACGACCCAAGGAATATCAGCTGAAAAAAGAGCAAATTTCCAGAAAATCAAGAAGCTAATAAATGAATGAACTAAAAACAGCTTGATGATTTTCGAGAACGAGATCATTAAAAAGGATATTGAAGAATAGAAATGGTCGTACCGTTACAATGGAAACCAAGGAAGCTTGAACTGCAGGTCCCAGAGATAAAAACCGCTCAGATGAAGAACGATGGCGAGACCTGAAAAGTACAAAAAAGACGAATGGACAAGTAGAGCGGAAAAAATGACACCACATACCTCCATAAACTGCCTAAATAAATATTCCATACGGCATAAGAAACACATAGGGCACAAAAGAGCACAGTTGGTGAGAGGTAGTTGACAAGAAAGAGCCAGTCGATTCGGTCGAACACTCTGTAGAAAAACGCTTTCACGAAACAAAGAAGGATAACAAAGATTCCAACATCAGTTCACATCATTTTGTATGCCCATAACCCATCACTTTACTTCGGAACAGAAAATTCAGGGTGGTGGCACAGAAGGGGCCAATGCGGCGTCGGGTCGAACGATGCTTCGCTTCTGCACCACTGCGCATCGTGGAAATGTACCGCGAGTCGGTTTCACGAAGCAGTCTTGGTTCTCTTACCGTACAGCCAAAAAGGCAACTATGACTTGGAAACTTAGTTTTTATTGTTGCAACTGTATTCATAACCTGTATTCATGTAAGGCCATACTGCGAAGCGCGACAGGAAAAAATTTCAAAAATGGAAATAAGTAACGATATGAAAGGAGAAAGTGAACGAAATACCAGCCTGGTGAGGTCATTATCATAGTTGTTGGAGAAGTAATACGTCGTAAAAGTTAGCACAGCTGGAAGAACTGGAAAAGAGAACATCAACAAATTGTAAACAAAGTGTAAAGAACAAATAATATCTTTCCGCATGAATGACGCTCAGTTTTATCAATATAATTGTCCCTGATATGAAAATCAGCGTGATATGACACCTTTTCAGAGAGAACCTTATCTTGAATTACGTACTACTGCGCCATGCTGTCGTCAGCTCTTCACACAGATACACATGCCGTATATAGCGCCACAGAGGGAAAATCTCAAAGAGGAAATGATGAAAAGGGTGTTGCTGAGAATATCGCCATAGAACAACGAGTTAATGAGGATGAGGCTGACTAGGCACGGCCGCACTCCCCAGCAGAAGTCGTAAGCTTCCCGACGAGATCCTTCGGCCGGACGCGCTTAACGAGCTCACCTATGTACGACCTATTAGAATCAACTCATCAATTTTCAATCAGTAGGAAAAGGTCATTTGTCACAGTCATAATATAGTCATAGAAACCATTAATATTTCAAAAAAACTGACAGACACCGAGCCCGATTACGGAACATGGACGTGAGCAACACTGATCATCCTCTTCCTTCACTCTGTCGTGTGAGATCAATACTGCTCGAATAGAAGTCAACACCAAGTAAAGCGTTGCTGTCACCGAAATAACCGAGAACTGCAGTATCAGATGTAGGGACGGTGAAAGAGCGAACGGATCTCCGACCTAAAAAATGACTCTGAAGCGGAGAAGGAAATGAGTATTGAATTAGAACCTGACACAATGAATTTTTACTGTACACTTTCACCACTTGGTGGCTTTCGAAAAACCCTGTATTACTTGTTCTTTCACTTTAACAGAAAAGAACCTCCTACCGTGCGCTGCATGCCACAGTAACTAATTTTTATCGCCAAACCAAAAAAATTGATCTACGCACTAAACAACCTCCTTCGGGCTATAACAACTCAAGGCCAAGTGGTCAACTCACGCAAACCTAATCGTGCAAACATCTCCCTGTTCCCAAAAATTCAATTACACAAAATATATGTTGTCGGTGAGGAAAAAGAAAGCTGGAGTTTTTTAGCAGCTGCTTACCTGCGGTGCGATGAGCATTACGAGATGTACCACAAGGATCATGAATACAAAGAATAGATAAACAAGAAGAGCCAAATCCAGCGACTGATTTCTGAAAAAAAAAACACGTGAATAAGCTTGTTGAAAGGTTGTTGGTAGAGAAAGTTAAATATATGATTGATGGAGCAAATAGCCGCACTGGTAAGCGGTCCGGCATTCCGTATAATTTGGCGGGGCTCAATATGAACAGCTCCACACGGGTGTCCATTATCACGGAATGCGGAGCAGTCTACCGAATATGGGACGCTTCACTTAAATCGCAAAATTTACTTTTGCACCGCTGCCATGAATAGCAGAAAGATGGAGCAAATCATTGAAATGAACGTCGTCACCGTTGGCAACAAGACGCCCAGATCTCGCATTGCATCTTCGTTGTCGAAGAAGTAGCTCTCCTGAAAGAGCTCTCCGTAGATGACAGCACTGAGAAATGTACTAGCATGGAGAACGTACCGGCAGCAGTGAGAACACACCCATATGGTTCGTCTCACACTTGACAAATCCGTGATAATTAGTATCTATGCGACGAATTCCACGTGTGGACCAGCCTCCTTCTAAAAGTATGCGCACATCACCCTCACCTATTTCGATCTCTTGACATTCAAACAAGAACGAATAGTATGAGATCGCCTATCTACCGCTGTTTTCGTGTGAAACTCAAACAGTTGTGAGACTATCGGCCAAAAACTTTTCAAACTTACCGGCAGAATCGAAATAGACACATGTATAATTGTGACGGAAATCCTTCGGTTTCAGCATGATGATCATTTTATTGAAATAAACGTGCTCAAGCGTGTCTAACTTTAGTGAAAGGACCGGATTCCTAAAAAAGAGCGATATTAAAGCGTTAGGAGTTGACAAAATCAGCTCAAAACGCGAATGTGATCGGTAGAATCGTCTTTCTGTGATAAGTTTTCTGGGGCTTTTACAGGGTGTTCTTATCCCAGCTTAACAGGTTTGTAGCTACACGGAGGGAATTGCAAGCAAACCACCTCACATAGGTAATCATGCTACCGTTACGTGGAGTCGTAAAAGTGAAGTTCCCTGAGCTCGTAAAAAAATATTAGCACACTTATGCTTTAATGCACAGACCGATTTTATTCTCCAAAAACAACCCACCAGCACTTTGTCAACATCATGCGGATGTTATAATAAAGAGACTAATGCTAACCCCACCCCATACTCTCTTTTTTATGTATGTCACAAGGAATGAATGAAAGACCTCAGCTCTGGAGGGAAAGGGGACTGACGAGAATCATTATAACTAATCAGGACACTACTTCTGAACTGAAGCAGCCTGTTAACTGGAGCAACTGGGTAATGTGCAGGAGGAGCTGAAGGGGCAAAGCGCGACACATGCTGCATTCCCGCGGTACCCGGTGGAAACAAAACCGACCACTGTGCAGCGCAAAAATGCATCAGGTCCTCCTGCACAACATCCAGATCAACATCATCAATGTTTTCCCAACTGAGATGTAGATTTTCAGTGATCGATTGTTGATAAATAAGCGGAATGAACGAAAGCTTTGTATACGGACTAGCAAATACTAGAATTTCAAAGTATTTTCAGACGTACTGTGAGCTGATCACGTCGAACAACGATGCATTGGCCATACATATGCTCCTAACAGTATGATCCGAGTCGATAGTCGGCAGCTGATATGAGAAAAATATTGAGATGGAACGAAAAGACTCAAAATCTGTTAAATGATTACTTTCACACGACACTTGGTACCAAGAACAGTGTCAAAATTCTCGCTGTCCTTCACCCACTGCATCGCTTTCAGATGAAGCCCGAGGTCAGGCGAAACTAGGGTGAACGGCGATGGGAGGCGCGTAGAAAATTCGGATAGTATCGTCCACATCTCAATCTAAAGTAGTTCTGACTGATTGAGCACATCCCTAACTGAAATTAGTAAAGAAGTTCGGTTACGATAGAAAAGGAGAAGCTCCACAGAACCTTCGCCAATGTAGTGTTCCCCTGGAGTGCGTCGAAATCAATCTGTAGAACAGAGTCAATGACGAGAGCTGCCTGTTCAGCGATTTTTTGATCGAAATGAGCGGTCACAGTGGGATCAGTTGAAAATGCCGGTACGGTAAGCAGATCGCGAATGAATCTGAAAATGTGAGCATGGAAGAATACATGTAATACTACAGGAAACTAATGAACGCGCCTGGCTACAGTATGAATAGTAGAAACTCCGTTCGCATTGAGGGCGAATGTGCCTAGCATTCCGAGATGAGTAAGAACAGACGCCTGAAATGGAGCCATGTACGACCGAATCTTTTTTGCAAGCTTTCTTTTCTCTAGAGACATGAAAAGAGCTTCAAAAACATCAAAACGCATTGAACAAAAACAAAACAACACAACTAATCTAATGCCTACCAAGCAGATACGCACTCCTGCTAATCGCTATGTTGGAACCGAAGTACTCCAAAACGCAAACTGTACAATTAGCAAGCCATACTACCAGGTCAAGTACGCCGGGAGTCGAGGATTTCTCGATAGGGGGTTCGTATTTCACTTAACAGGGGAGGAGAGAGGCTTTTATCTGCAGAGGTCAGCGATCAGCACTAAAATCCATACTTTCATAAGCAGATGTGATCCTCGTAAAGGGGGAGGGGGTCATACTGAAGCGGCTATTTTCCTCGGCATCTGAGAAAGCCCTGCCAGGTGCGAACTGAAGTAAGCATTCAACAGGCACACTGGCACCAGCTTTCGCTCATAGGGCTGTGAAACACATCCCCTCTGACATGACATTTGTGCTTCTGCTCCTCATTACGCACCATGCCTTATGAATGAGTAAATCACAGCTGTCATCAACATCTTATCGCAAGTCTACTCGCTTATAAGAAAGAAAAAATCATACAAACTGTTTTACCATTAAGTATACCGCACCTGTGGTTTGCATTTGTCCATCTCCCTCTGACGAGCCCACACAGCTCTACCCAATTGCTTATTCCACTCACAGGCTCGCTCCACTTTTTGCTTGTCACTTTCAGTATTATACGGACCTGTACAAGAATAGATTTCCACCGGGCATTTATTAAGAGGATATGCTAAATCAATACGCAATACTTGTAAGCAATGATACTTGCTCATGGGGTACTCGTCCCACCAATTCCCTGTTCTTTTTTTTCGATAATTTGGTTCAAATTCAGATCTCACATGGCACTTGCACAGTCGCGTTGGCAGACGCCTCTCGCCAATCCAGTCCTCCATAGCTGTCCACGGTTTTCTCGGGTTGGCAGTTATCTGAAAGCATTCACATCCCTTCTGAACGACCTCATTTGCACATCGCACTCGATAAAGCGTAATGGGTGTCAGTTGTGGGTGTTTGGCGCAATTAAGTGGCGGCTTGAGGTGCTGTTTCCGGGGTACTTATGTTGCCGCCAAGAGACGCGCTTTAAGGGGCAACGCGGCGGTGGTTTGCCGGTCAGCCAAGCGCGGAAATTGACGTATCTAAGCGATTGGGCCAATCTCGGGCCACATTCATAATGGATTGAGAACAGTTATGACCCGGAGATAAAAGCCGTCTCAATGTTGCGCAACCAAGCAGCCGAGGCAAACACGATGGGAGATGCGCAATGTAATCAGATGCGCATCAGCAACACGCATTCGGACGGATGCGACGTGGAAATGGAGCTCTTGAGTGGAATATGAATGGCCCATCCATAAAACTCCACGTTTTACGATGCAAAAACCGATATGCGTAAAAATCGTCAACCAACCCGTCTTATCGCATCCGACGCCAACGAATCCATGAAAACACTGACAATGAGCGCCACGGCTGTCCACGAACTGCTCCAGACGGTTAAACGCGCCATAGTAGCAAAGTGGAACTCCCCCGGAAGAGCACTCGCCATCACAGGACAAATCTAAAGCAAGTTGTTGCAGATCGCTAGAGCTACCTGTGAAGAAGATTGGGTATACGGTACCGTTTTGAAATACAGTGAAACGCTGCCATTCGGTGGGTGTTTCGCCGTTTGCGTCCACTGCTGACACTTTATAGGTGAAATTGCCAGATGGTGAGATGGCTACCTGAAAAGAAGATTATTGCACGCAGCAGAAAATTTTGCACACTTTGAGATCACAAGATGGAGAGGTCATAACAAAGCACGGTTTTACCCCACTTTATTTTACCCCCTCAGACTTCACCTACTTCAAAAAATTCGAAACTTCATTACTTATACCGTATAATGTCGTATTTATTGGCACAGCCAACAGGCACAGCACCTCTAGGGAGATGTTTGAGTTGAGTATTCCAATGAAAAAGTACTATGTGTGGATCACTCGGATCACTCACAAAAATGTCAACCAGTATCGTAAACCACAGCTTCTGAATGGTAGTATGTGGCCGTGATAATTTTGCTGTTTTGAAATCCTACTCACGAACCTTGGTGAGAGCCACGGTTCTTCTTGCGTCCAACTCCTCTTCATAATGCATACTCTCCCCCCTAGCTATAGTCAGGCGATACTTCTCAGGATGGCCGTAGGATGGGGATTCCCATTCGAAGATCTGGTACTCCTCAGTAGCAACATTCACGCGCAATCCTCGCACCGCTGAAAACATATTTACCTCACTGGATTGCAACAACCTTAGACCAGAAACACTGTGCACTTACGTGATATGGTTACCGGGACAATAGTAACATTGGCGAGAGAAAACAGCTGCGGACTACCGTAATCAATGGCGAGAACCTGTAAGAGGGAGAATCTGTTCGCGATCAACTGAGCACGATCAATAATTATTATCCAACCTCCATCCGAATAGGCTTGAAAGCTATTTGTGAAGTGAGTTCTTCCTTTAAAATCAATGTACCGTCAGAATGAACAGAAAACAAGGACTGCTCCTGGGTGAAACTCAAACTCCGCTCCGAATTGTATATAACAGGATCACTGTCGTGTACCTTAAAAGCTGAGATATGTTGAAAAGGGGATCTTTAGTCAGGATTGACCTTCCACGACTCCTGCCTCTCACCTTCCCCAATTACTTCGCACCTCTCCGAATGCGCCTAAGGTATAACCTCACTTAATTGACCGATCTGACTGTCTTCATAGATTCATCAACTGCGTAACTAATCAAGATCTTCGTTACATAAAGATGAATGGAATAATTACAATTGAAGGGAATCATTATGAAGCAGAAAAAAAACGGGATTCCGAAGTTACGTAGGAGTATTAGTAAAGTAGCTGGACGTAGATTTAAGGAATCTTACTCCTCACGAACGTTTTCGGGCTTGGAGATCAGAAAATCAGAAAACTACCAGAATTACTCCTCATGAATACATACTTGTTCCCTTTTATATGGCTTCTAGAAAGAGGCCAATGTTGCTCAATTAGTTCTTTTTCATTTCAGACTCATTGTTCCAATTTTTACATTTTTACCCTGTCTCTCATTCTTTCTTGAATTCTCACTAATTTCACTTAATTCTGCAAATCTCTCCTTGTCCCAACTTGATTCTGTTGTTCCTTGCACTGTAAATCATGACTTAAGCGAAGGCAATTAGTGAGGTCATCCCTAAGGCGCATTCGGAGAGGTGAGGAGTAATTAGGGAAGGTGCGAGGTAGGAGATGTGGAAGGTCAATCCTGACTAAAGACCCACACCCCACACCCGTTGAAAAGGGTAAAACATCTTGCGCCACTGGATCGAATTAGAAATGTGGGGTTGGGCATGTAAATTTATCACAATCCACAAAGGAAGAGGTGTGACCACTGCAAACTACACTGCAGTACCCCATGGGTGATCTCGGCCTCTTTACACTGATTATAGCCTGCCCATTATAGCCTATGATGGTTGCGACAACTGAGATTGAGCGACTTCACACTAAAAGAAAAACATTCAGTAGACGTTTCAAGTGGGGATTGCCGTGACATCGAATAAGCTTAGCTTTTTCAGTAAAAGAGAATCCTACTATATATAATTCGCTTAGTATGACTGTGTGTGTGCTGTGTGTGTGTGTGTGTTTGTCCGCCTGTCACGAAATTCATATCTCGCGTCGCAGCAAAGCTGGGATGCTGAATTTTACAAGTGATATAGGGGGTGCCAAGGGAACCTCAGCGGTGGTGGACCGAAAGTGATAGCAGCTGATAAGGGCTGATAAGGAGCCTCGGAAGGCAAATGTCACCAAATCCGTTTCGCCTTTCGGGTTGATCATAAAGCGCTGACACCCATAGGTGTTTTGCGGGATGGGACGAGGACATTAATGGTGGATGACCAGCATTGATAACGGTTGGTAAGATTCGATAAGAAGCGTAAAAAGGCTAGAGTCGTCAAATCCGTTTCGCTTTTCGCGTTGATTCAAGAGCGCTGACACTCATGGGTGTTTAGCAGGGTGGGTCAGGGACATTAATGATGGGTGATCCAAGTTGATAATGGTTGATAAGCTTCGATTAGGAGCGGGAGAAAGGGAAAGTCACCGAGGCCGGCTTGCTTCTACGGCTAACAGTGGAATGTTCATATTCGCAGGTATTGTAGGGTACGGGTACCTCAGTGGTACTGTTGGGTACAGGAGCCTCAGTGAAACTGATAACGGCTTACAGTGACTGACAAGAACCGTTAGGAATTGGATGGGATGAAATCCTTGCTAACATTGTACGACCGCTTTAGCAAAAGCGTCTGATGCGCAGTGGCATCGGGTGAACATATTCTGTTTATGTTCTGATATCACTAACCGATGTATCGATCGCTGAATGCCTGGCGTTCCAAAAATGGTGCGTTTCTGTTGATAATGCGATCTCCATTGATAATCATGATACAACCTATTTTTGGATAGCAAAGCGCGGTTCACTCGGAATCATTTTCTAATGCGGTACTTGCAGCAACACTGGGTATCGACCGCTAGACTATGCAAAATTTCAAGTAGTGAAGCATGTTTACGAAAACGATGAACATCGATAAGCGGGATATGGCCTACCACCAATGTGTAGGAATTAGATGCTCAGCAAGTGAACAAATTGTTACCAGTCGATGCAATCGAATACAAAACTTTCGATTTCCAAACTACCCAAACTCCCAATGATGACCAGTTGGTTGGCGCACACTACTGCGCGCGATTCATGTGAATTACGTGCAAAATGTGTTCCATGCAAAGCGATTGAAGTATACCGAAACCAAAATGCTTTTTTATATCGCCTCTTCTCTGCTTTTTTGCAATTCAATAGCTCAGCTGAAAGCAGAGGGAAGGAAATCTCCGCTCCGCTGTGGTCGGGCCGAACACACCCATTTTGCACAAGATCGCCATGAATCGCGCGCAGTTATCTGCGCCACCCAACTGGTAACACCAATTTAAACAAGTTTAGTGGAATAATAATTCACTGTCAACCATGAACTCTTATCCAGTATCGGTTTTACTTTCATGTGTTCTTCATTCGTATCGGGACAATTCTCGAGTGACGTTATAAACGCTTGCCAATTAAAAGCTAACGTGAAGGCGATTGAATAAGCTGCACTTCGAACGCAATTTTAGCACGTAAGATTCCTAATTTAAAGCCCTCATGCCATTATAGCTTTGTACGCTAAAGGCCAGAATGTTTACTCAGATGGTGAAAGCCCAAGACGAACGGCAGTTAGTCGATGCTTTGATTGAATGTTTGTTGAAAACTCATGGCTTAGTTTTGATCCCATGCAATTATGTGGCCATAAATTAACGTCAGACTAGAGGCCATCGCTCATAGTTGCAGCTCTGTCAGAGCACCCCTATTCACTGCACCGTGAACAATCTTCCGGCCCGCTTTCTGTCTCGAACTTTACGAAAGAGGAGTTCATGTCGTCCAGACGTCGCTACTCACGTAAAGTCCTTATTGCCACCGTACCATAGCGAAATGTGACTGACGGTCTGGGCTTATGGTGATTTGCAATTTGTTAATTGACACACGACGCACTGCCAGACATCGAGTGTGGATTCATTGGGTTTTTATTATAAACACTCTTTTTCTCACTCTTTCGCTTATCCTCCCATTCATTGTTTCACTTGCTTGTTGCTATGTGCTGTTTGACTTGTTAAACATTATCATGAAAAAAAACCATATTCGCCCCTCGCAACAACGTAAGACCGTGCGGACAGAGCGCCTAGAGCGTGGTGTTCGAGGTGAAGGGCACTAGAATTGAGAAGCGCCTAAAGGAGAGTTCTTGAACGCGATATTCGCTACAAATTATCCTTTCCCAATAAGAATCCTCGTTTACAGAGAACAGCATCCTAGGTTCGCTTTCCAGTGCCCCCTCAAGGTGCTTTTAGAGGAGGTGATAAAGGTAATGTGAGTATTGAGACAAATAGAGTCATCCAAATAAAAGCTTCAAGCCAAGAAAAGCTAGATGGGGCAAAATTTGCAGGTCAAATAAAGTCGGGGGGAAGGAGGGGGGGGGGGGCTTAGGCTAAAGCAGATGAGACCTATGCTTTGACATATGCTTTTTTATGTGGAAGAAGGAGATAACAATTTTTCCCTAAGCCTAAGGAAGGAAAGGAGTTTCGACGTCGACGCAAAGTTGCGTCTTCCCCCCCCCCCCCCCCCCCCCCAACTTAATTTGACCCAAATTTACGCTTAAAAGGAACTTCCCGTGGTTTTATAAGAGCGGTCTATTTCAAGAGCTGCCACTTATTTTAACATAGCTTTTCCCTTTCGCTAACAGGGCCCGCCCCCTTCTTAGTCAACGGTAGGAAGTGAGTCGTATTTTCAGGCGTTTTGACCGTTCCCTTCCTTTTCTCCTTCATGTCCGCAGCAGTAAACACGTGGATTTTCGTACTTAACAATATTTTGATATTCGACCCTGACTACCCCTGCCACTGCCTTTGAGTACATAGTACATATGAAGGTGAGATCCGTCACTGTTGCGATCACTTTGAGTCAGGTAAGTGACTCATTCTAAACGTCACCAGTTATTCGCAACCACGATGTCGGTGTGAAGACGCTGTTGGCCTTATGCGGATTCGAAATAGATTTGGGTTGCATGGTCGTGGATGCTGTAGCCTTGTTCAAAATTGGTAACGCACCTCCATCTTCCCCACTTGAGCACCCACAGTCAGCGTCACCGGCACAAAAAAATGGTACTCAGGCTTAGTGAAGGTGGGTGGATGATGATTTCGATGAGTGACATGAACCCGAAAATCAAGCGAATGCATGCGATTTCCCGTGCAGAGCCTGAAATCCTCACATGATGAACTCGTACATAAATAAAAAGGATTTAAAGGAGTTACTTACAAGTGGAGCGTTCCCGTGAGATCGCCAGTCGGCTTCACGGCTGGCAGATCGCTTGCGGTATAGAAGGCATTGCGGGAAGATCTGAAAAGTGATCATAGCTGCTTGATGCATACATAAGTTGTTCCATACTACCAGTCACGTACTGGTACTCAATCCAGTCGACATCCGTCTCCAGCTGTCCGAAACAGTTTTTCATCGTCTCGAAACGGCGCTGCAACTCGACACCCATTGTCAACCTTGTCCCACGACTGGCGCCATCGTAAATCCGAAGTTCATATACTTCTGAAACGAAAAAAGAATAACTAGAGTTACAGTTAGTTTCTATGAGGGGCTAATTAGTCTCCGAATGCTCATGACACCTTTTTGCAACGGCCAGATACTTATTGAGGATTGTTTGATTCATGATTCTCACTAGGCGCAGCCCAATGATACACAAGAAGATTGCTCATCAGGGGGCAAATTTTAATCCAATATACATAGCAGTTCCGAAGAACTACGAACTCCAGAGAATCCTTGAGTCCGATTCAAACCGATGGAGCACCCTGTGAGCGGTCCTCTCACCGCATTATCAACTTTGTGTCAATTTGCCAGGACAAGGAGTTGGAGAATCTTGTTACTTCGAAGAGGAACGATCGTTGGTCTTACATTAAAACTAGAAGAGACCGTTAGCAGTTTATGAGAGAGGACTACCTTCGACGATTGCGAAGGAATAAGTGATCGATTAGTTAGGAAGTATTGACAAAATTTAGAGTTTACGATGACGTTTGAAAATTCGATTTCTTGTTTTGCTAACAGCAAAAAACGGCTCAATAATATCAATTAGCAACAGTCTGCCCATGAAAGACAAACCACTTGAACGTTACACTACTGAACCACTCGGTGTTGCTTTTACTTGTGAGATATAATCTGTTGTGAGCGTTGTGAAAAATAACCCCAACTGGTGAAGGAAATTATTCGGGTATCGGGATTAGACTGAACTCTGGGGAATATGAACAACATTTTCTGCTATCATAGTGATCTGGATGATAAAGTGAACCATACTTGATTTCTTCTGTAACGACTTCAAAGAGGCCCTGAATAGAGTAAAGGGAGGAATAGCACACGGACGCGCAACAACGCAGCAAACAATAGCATTAGTACTATGTTTCCCCACATAGTGACCTACAGATAGCCTTTCTATATGAGCTTACCTCTAGAAATCTCGTCGTCGTTTCCTAAAATCCACTCCAGAATACTATGTCCTGCGTAAATGCTTCCCAGGCCGAGTGAAAGAACACCACATCTATTGTTGCATAATAATTGCGGTGATGGATTAGACATCAGAAGTCTACTAATCCCTTTTCGAGATTAGCCGCGAACACTACTTCAATTTAGTGTCGCAGTGGCATTTGTGCATGATATGGTGAAGCAGTAACTTGCACGGACCTACAACGCAAGCACAGTTTTCTCCTTCTCGGCTGATCTGGGATCTATTCTACGACCCCGGAAAGGTGAAAGGCAGATGGTAGCCAGACTCAATATAGATTCGAATTTCGATACAAGGACCACACTATGTAGCAGCGGCAGCATTTTCAGTGCTAGACTTCCATCTTCTTGTGTAATACAGAAAAGCGCGCGAGTGAGGAGACAGACGAGTCATGCAAGAAGTCATTTGAGTATTGAATACCCGAATAATAAGGAACAGCACTACCGATGAATCATTTTATCTTCCAAGCCGAACATAGAATCACAAATATTCCGAAACCCTGAAGAGTACCTTTTCAAGGGAAAACAAACCAACCTTCAGGTAGTACGAAAGACAATAGAAATAATGCAGCCAATAATCGTTTCATAGTACGCTCAGTAGAAACCGCTTAAGGTCTAATTCGAGTACGTAACGAGTGAATAGTGACCATTCCAGTGGAAGTGGGCAGTCTGGAAAGAAGATAGAAAAATTTCTAGGAACGACTATAAGAACCACGACACACACACGAATATGCGCTACGAAGTCTGTTGAATGGATTGAAATCGTAGCCGGTAATTGCATGAGGTACAACGCTTATGAACGAGAAGGCTAGAATTCGCGTTATTTTTTCGCGGGAAAACAGGCATCACCGTGCACGAGCCGCAGTGCTTGAGTCGTAAGCTGCTTGAAAAGAGTGAACCATAATGAGGAGCCCGATAGGCGAATATCAAATATTTTGAAAATTAGTAACAACTAGAAATGTGAGATGTCACAATAGAAAGACGTGACGGCAAGTCAGAAGAAACATTGAAGCCAGATATTAGCCACAGCCGATCTATGACACAATTATACGCTTAGAAGCATTTTCGAGGTAATGGTCATCGCCTCCGCAGGTCGCTCGGAGAGTGCATGTGCCCGCAAGCACGGGCCTCAAACCTCACCGCCGCCACGCCCACTCGGGCAGCATAATGACAACTATGCCGGTGAATTATGACGCCCTATTAAACCCAAAAAATACGACTGGACATTTCAAAGTCACCAGATTGTAGCACAGATCAAGCCTGACGAAGACACAAGCTACATATTTTTCAGATCAGCGCCAAAAATTGTGAACATAATTTCCTAAGATTCCTATTCTCGGACTAACCGATGATTACAGCCATTCGCTATAGGCTATTTTAGCTCCCCTACTTTGAAGCCACTAACGTTAAGAATTCTTTTTAACAGGGTTGGTGTGAACCAAACCAACTTTCCTCACCAAAAATCCCCTGTTCCAGTTGAACTCCAGAAAGTAAGGGGAATTTCTCATTAATGTTACGAAAGTATGAGAATAGTGTAGCTGTTTCAGTGCTGACTGGTGAAAGTGCTGTATCTGAGTATCCGGGAGTTGAGCACAGTCAAAGCAAAAAAGATTTGGGCAGATAGCTAATTTCTTGAAAGAAAACAGGAGGGAGCTCTAAAAAGTACCCAAAAAGGGAGTTCAAAGAGGAGAATCAAAGTTGTTCGCACTCAAGGCAATCAGCCAATTATTATATCTTTTGCGCTTGTTCAGCTTTGACGTTTTTAATGACAACAGCTATATGAAGCTGCGAGACCTTCAGGCCTTCGAATATGGCATCAGAAAGAAGCAGAATTGGGTTGAACTTGGTTGACGACCTCAAGATTAAGAATGTGCAAACGAAGGACCATCCGAACTTTCTGAACTAATTTACATCGGAGCCGATGTAGAGAATCGCATGATCACCTGTCATGCTGAGAATCGAGGCGATAAGCGATGCCGGGTCAAAGCAAGACATGCCTGAAAGACTTACACATAGAAGACCATTAGTCGGTATACGAATGTAATAGAGGGATAATAACGAGCTTTGCATGAAGATGGTTGGATGAAAAGAGAAGCTCTCAGTCACCCAGCAGCTTCCTTCCTTTCCATACTGGTATTCAGAGTTCCTGACAGTTTCAACCCTCCTTAACTGGCCTTTACTGATTTCGCTGAATGTGAGTTTAGATGCACCTGCCTGAAAGTACTACCGCCGACCCACGTGATGCCTAATAGTGGATCTTCGCAGCAGTATGGACGATTATGTGATATGCAAGGGGACAATCAACACTGAAGAGCATTAAGCTTTTTTTAGGAGGGTGGTTCACTCTCCGAAGAGAATCCAATTCACATTCATGCATGGGTCAAGAGGAAGTCCTCAGGAGGGTCGTATTTTGGGTTGAACGACAGGGAAGGTGGTATTTTGAAAGATCCCTCAACCTTTTTTTAACAACGAAGAGCACTTTGTGTGACGATTTTTTTAATCAGAGAAATGATGTCTTAAAAAAAAGCCGCCATCCGATAGTCATGTCCACGTAACAATACCATGATTATCGATTGACGACCTTTTTAAAGAAAGTGATATGGGTGATTTGGGTAATGGAAACACCTTAAGTGGGTCACGCAAATGAAAGCTAGGGGTCTAAAAAATCATATGTGGCGATTTCCGACACGAAAGAGTGCCACCGGGGCTTATGGGAGCCGTCTTCTTCGACAGCTATCACTTGTTTTATGGCAACCCGCCCCTTTATTCAGGGCGATCCGCCCTTTTGAGAACAACCGGCGGGAGGAGGGTGCTATTTCTCGAGTTTTTGCCTTCAATTCCGTGATATTGAGCACCTCGACCTTCATATTCAATGATCCTTCCATATCTAGCCCGACTTCCCCCTATCAGTACCTTTAAGGGGCCCGAGTATAGGAGCAGGACTGTCCGTCAAAAGCGCCAACCCGATGGAGGGAGGAAAGAGAGTTTCTCGAAAATTTTCTTCGACTCTGGTCTTAAAAGTGGTGGGAAACCCCGTGCACCTTCACAGAGTATGAAACAGTGAGCATCAACTAAAAGTGACCACAAGGGCAAAGCCAGGGCGAGTCAAACGAGTGAGCAGCGCTCCGAACTTCCGTTGAAGTACAATGTAATGGTGAAATCTTGTTAAACATTCATTCAGTCTGCAAGGAATGGCGAATGAAGTCGTACAAATATGGAAGCGAATATGATAGAAACGAATAACGGAAAAAATACAAGCACGGCGAACTAATGATGTGCAACTTCAAGTCTTGGAAGGCATAATGTTAAAAAAATATTTGCAATAGTTGCTCATTGCCTATCCATCTGTTACACACATAAGAAGAGCTGGCACTATACGGAATGTGGCCATCACAAAGATGTAGTAATCTGCGTACAACCAGGCCAATTAAGTAGTCGTTCTTTCCCGTAATAGGGTGTAATGGATAGGCGACAAATGATTGTTTACCGCTGATGTACGTTTGCAGCGCCTGCGGTTTGCCAGGAGAACATGAATATTTCCAGCGTTCTCGCGTTGAAATATGGTCACTACAAGATATACCAGGGTATGATTTGACTTGCATATCCTGCCGGGGCGCAAATGCATGAAATCTTAAGCAGAGGCAGCAGGAAGATGACGAATGTGAGTGCTTTGCTCATATGATTTGGCTACTTTTGCCTCATAAATGAATGAATCTTATAAGTTTTCTGGAGAGATCGGGACACAACACTGCAAGGGAGTATTTTTCGCGGCACCTACTTGATAAGGCTAATCCTCAACGATTTGACGCAGCATTTAGGGGGTGAAAAACGGGTATGAAAACTCCATTATCTATAATGACATCAAAGGAATCTTCGGCGTGGCTATCGCAGAGCCGCTTTGTTTCAATCAACGAACTCGGCCCTTACGGCCACGCCATGAGATCTCCAATCAGACGAGGTATACTCGAAGAAGAATATTTGTTTTGGTGGAAAAGAGTGCCTGGCCGCCACCAATAATGGTGTGCGTTTTGCTTATTCATGGCAGATTGAACTATGGCCATATGCATTGAGGAGAAGTCAATGAGGTGCGAACAAGGAGAGATGCAGCACGATTGCTGACAGACCATAAAAAGTAGCATGACTCTTACCAGGCGTGTCGTTCAGAAAAAAAAAACGAAAAATGGTATGCGTTCAGAGTCTGAGAAGGGTTAGGTGAAGTTATAGAGGAATTGCGGAATTAAGATTCATGAAGATTTCACACACCTTTACCAAAATTCATTCAAAAAACGAGGTTACAAGTGCGGATTTTCCATCAGATGAAATGTTTCCATTATCTTCGCAGTTCTGGGAGAAAATCACCTCTAAGTTGTGATTACTCCTCGAAATGCCTATTCTCTCCAGCTCTTCCGGAATATCTCATGCTCCCAGCTAACCAATGAACTTACTGTGGGATGAAATCATGCACTTCCAATTTCACGACAGCTTCATAGTGGATACTTTCTATGAGCAGAAAGATGGCACATTTCGCGTGGAGCGATCTCTTCTTAGACGCAACATTCACCTTTATTCAAGGTACTGGCATCCATTTGCCCTTTACAGAACCTGCATGGTGCAGCATATTTACAAGCTGCCGTTATCCCCTCAGACCCGAAAGGAATTACGCTCATAACATATACCTGGTTGACGTGCCGGTACCAATTCGCCGTGCCGGAAATTGGAAGGTTTGGATGGCCTAAGCGGGCACATCTAGCAAAAGGTCGCCTGACGATAATAGTGAGAGCAGCACCACAGCTGGAGCTCCACCGCCTCTAACACTTTGTATATCACGCTAGAAAAAGCTGATGTTCGGTTGGGTGTTTTTCGGGTTTTTCGGTTGAATTTCGGGATAAAGCCTCAACCCTCAAACGAGGATGATCAACCAAACGCATTTTATTGAGAATGTCTAAGCAACAGGGAGATCTTGCCGCATAATAGTGCACGAGACATAATTAGATCAAAAGGTAAACAAATTGCTGGCAGTACTTTCAGCTTCCAGTGTCACGTATTCTTGTAGCGCTAATACAGTGAGGTGCAATCCATTTCGGAGCGTCTGGTAGGGCGTAGCCTACGGACTTGGGTCAGAATGTATCGAACTTTCTCTTCGCTTGCCACTCACACTCACTCTCGCCACTCACCCATGCCCGTAGGCTACGCCCTAACCCTAAAAGGCCTAAACCCCCCCGCACCCTAAAAGGCATAAGCTTCGGTATTAGTAGCGGCATACTCACACGCTCACACTGGGCTTAGCTCCAATGAACTCCCTCTCCTGTGAATCACGAGAATATTATATATTCTTGACTTTTGTACCACAGTATGTACCAAGTACTTATCGGGATACACAGTGAAATGTGTAATTCACCTGGAGTGCGTCCCCTTTACTTTCACGAGCAGAGCCTGCATGTATGGATCGGCTGAACTAAAAATGTTGCATCCAACAGCTAGGAAAGGCTCATTTCTCTGCGTAGTATTCATACAATGTGAATTTTGGCAGTTCTGTAGTGTTCTCTACCCTGAGCTTGATCCAAATCCTTGGTTTTTTGTAGAGTTTTACACTAGCTGGGATTTGAATGACTGAATGAATAGTGATAATAGGAAGCAGAACCAGAACAATCCTCTCCCCCTGCTAGATGCCCAATCAGTAACAACGAATTCAGAATGCAATTGATCCTTTTCGCAGTTATCGAGAAATATGAACCACTGCTCTGTCACAAAGCAAGAGTACGAGGAGAAAGATTACGACGTAGATAGTGAAATTCCGGCAGGCTGCGCTAGTAATCAGCATGGTAGGTTCTACAATACATCGGCGCATAGATTCAAAACCATGCAAGATGCGATGTTGGAGTGGGGGGGGGGGGGAGAGGGGGGTTCACCGTGCTTGGTGTTCGCTGCTATTTTTTGACTAACTCCGAAGAGTGAAAAGCTGCGCTAAGGCAGACAAAAAAAAAGATTCTGGGACAGTATGATGTGAAAGACGACGGGTGGAGTGCAAGTGTTCCGACTGGTGAGGTCAGGTCAGGTTGCGCGGTGTATTGGAATCAGGTAAAGACAGGTAAAAACACGCTGCCAAAGCTCCTCCCCTGAAAAGGCTTAGGCTAATCTGGGAGAGCCCAGACGGCAGGACCCGCCAGCATTCGCACAATTCGCGAAGGGCGGTGACCCAGTTCGGTGCCGACCTCTAGAATCGGAACACTTGCAACACACCCAAAGACGACCGCGCGATAACGACTGCCTGTACATTTACACCCGATGAGATGCAAAGTAAGTACTACGGTTAACTAAGTCACATTATTCCATATCCATTCTTCATTATGTCATCGATATCCATTACGAATTCCAGGTCAATGTGGCACGGGGGGGGGGGGGAGGGGGGGAAGGGAGGAGACGCGACTAGTCGGTAGCATCAATCTCGCAGTTGCGGTCTGTCCTTCCTCTAACCGTTTAGAACTCTTCCAGACTTGTCTAAACCTTTTTAAGTCCCCGCCCTTTTTTCAACCCCGTTTTTCACATTGTTCCCTTCATCTTTCGACAAAGCTCATTTATGTTTTCGATAGCGCTTTTTTTGCTCTACAAAATGCTAATATCTATTTCTCGCTTCTTCGACTACCTGATATTTATGAGATTTGGAAATGAAGTAAACTGAACGCAAAAAATCAGCACTTGCGCACCTCATCTTTCTCGTCTGCCATTGAGACCAAAAAATGTATGTGTACATGTTTCGATAGAGCTTTTCCAGCTCTACAGAACGGTACTACTTTTTATTGAAATAGCTCAACTTTTCGCTGTTTTTAAGACTCACAAATGCAGTATTCGCAAAAGTAAGCACTTTCGTTATCTTCTCTTCCTCGCCTACCATCGAGATTGGAGAAGATGTGCATACGTGCATTCGATAGATCTCTTTTTGCTCTACGAGAAGATATCACTCTTTTTTGTATCCTCTCATATTTTATCATGTAGAGATGAGTTCCACCTTTTTTCAACTCAAAATTACGTAATAAAAAAAATTCTTCCGGCACAATGTTTTGTACTATTCGATAGAGCTCTTTTCACTCTACAAGAGAGTGTTCACATTTTTTGTTAAAATTTATATTTTCTATTTTTAGTTATTTGAAAGGAGTGCCAAGCCTGATTGACACAAAAAGGCTCGATTTCGTCGACTCGGCACTCCTTTTAATGATCTAAAAAAACAGCAAAAATTGATTTTAACAAGAAGTGTAGACACTGTCTCGTAGAGCGAAAAGAGCTCTATCGAACAGTACAAAACATTGTGCAGAAAGAATTTATTTTATTACGTAATTTTGAGTTGAAAAAAGGTGGAAACTCATTTCTACATGATAAAATATGAGAGGATACAAAAAAGGAGTGGTATCATCTTGTAGAGCAAAAAGAGCTCTATCGGATGCACGTATGCACATCTTCTCCAATCTCGATGGTAGGCGAGGAAGAGAAGATAACGAAAGTGCACACTTTTGCGAATACTGCATTTGTGAGTCTTAAAAACAGCGAAAAGTTGAGCTATTTCAATAAAAAGTAGTACCGTTCTGTAGAGCTGGAAAAGCTCTATCGAAACATGTACACATACATTTTTTGGTCTCAATGGCAGACGAGAAAGATGAGGTGCGCAAGTGCTGATTTTTTGCGTTCAGATTACTTCATTTCCGAACCTCATAAATATCAGGTAGTCGAAGAAGCGAGAAATAGATATTAGCATTTTGTAGAGCAAAAAAAGCGCTATCGAAAACGTATATGAGCTTTGTCGAAAGATGAAGGAAACGGTGTGAAAAACGGGGTTGAAAAAAACGGCGGGGACTTATTCCCCAACCCAATATCTCAAAATTATGCAGAGTTAACTATATCTCAAAACAGGAAATATAAAACACAAGAACTGGAATACTGGTGATCATGTTGAATGCTACGAGCGAAACCCTTCCCATATTACAATTACGACATTATTCGGACATGCTTCTAAATCTATCACTGGAAGAATACCCAGCTAATATGTACGTCACAGTAGCACACACCGGCGCCTTATCCAAAGTTCTATGTCTTCAAAATAACCAAAATTCGTATGTAAAAACCAAATTCTTTATCAAACATGATTTTTTCTCATGAGGAGAATGTCCCAAATGAATGATAAGTGTTGAGGGAAATTACACGTCCATAGTAAAAAGGAGGGTGATACGCGATACCATTTTGTTTCACCAATGCAGCAAGTTGTAGCTACTAAAAACCGCAAGAGCAACGACCAAACAAATTATTGTTCTTGTGGCCATTGAGAGATCCTAATGTCTTCGAGAGGATGAACTAAAGGATGATTTTAAGAATTCGATTTGATTTACACGTCTCTTCCATTCTCGACATATTCTACTTTCCAAAGCGAGCCTATCACAAGCGCAGTAAACATGAAATACATAACACAACTATTGCTATGATATGAATAGGCTTTCACGGAATACAAATAGAACCTCAGAATAGGAGTAAATGTGAACAGAAGTAAATAAAAGGGAGTAATCACTGACACAATAACACAGCTTTAGGCGGAAATCTCAAAAGAACGTTGGCAGATAATTGACTCCAGAGGGATAAAATGATTGTAAAACCGCAATTTGACCTAACTTTTAGGTAGTATCTGCCCATTGGTTTACCTCGACACCTTGTGTAGTGGTTACACCTTTACGCGCATATTTCCATGTGTAGCGCAAAATGCCATTGTGCGATTCTGCGAAGGCAAATTTGCAGATTCGAAGGTTCGTAAGGTATAGTAGTCACCAATGCAGTCTAATAGATTAAAATAGTATACTTGAAAAGGTGAGAAACACAGGGGCGGTTACTTCAACTGTTGGATTACCAGCCGTTTGTAAATTTGGTGCAGAACATTCTGCTAAAATCGGTTACAGAATAGAAGAAAGGGTCTTGAATCTTTCTCTAGGTGATACCCTGCGCTGCTTCAGTGGTCGAGGTAGTAAGAGAACCATAGGTAGCGAGGGTGCTATCACAATGAGGTGGAGGGGGGCATCTTATAAAAAAGTTGCTCATCTAAGCATCCTGGAGAGATCCTTGAAGGGTCAATCTGCACACTCAGACGTAAACTTTTGCCTAAGCCTCAAAGGAGGAAAAGGGATGCCCCCCATTGCAGGTGATGGCATGAACATTTGGAAACTTCTTTTTATCATGTTCTGGTCAAAAGGCACTCACTTAAAAAACGAACTGCATTTGGATAAAAGGCGACGCCAGAGCTAAATAGTACGAGACTAGCCCATTTTGAGCAGGCAGTTGTGGATCGTTGTGGTTAAGAGCGTCGCAATTCGGTCACAGTCCAGGCTGGCATGATTTATTTCCGGAAAACGGAGCAGATGGAAAAGTACATATGTGTGGAAACCCCTCATTGTACCTGAAAAAGCAGCTGCGCCTAACTACAAAAAAAAGGATGGTTACAGGAAAAATGCATTCGAATTGGGTGGGATCACTCAAATCTGAGAGTATGTAATTTTGGCACAAAAAAAAACGACGGCGAAAAAAATCGGCTACTATTAAACAGCGGCACAGCCTGCGGGTTGAGCAAAGTCCTAAAGAGACAAAGACCAATGAAGTTCCTGCGATTGGCATTAATTGGTGCGTGAAGAGGTGTGAGGATGGTCAGTATGCATTAATCGGATTGAGTATGACGCGAGGCGCAAACTCGTCCCTAATCTGGATAGTTGCCATGAAAGTGAAAATACGAGAATAGGTTAGTCACAAAGCTACGTCTCGCAACGCACAACGCCTAACAAAAACGTGTGAAAGAAAAAAGACCACGGCGACGTCGACGACTAATTGCACAGGAGCAGGAACGAATGAGAGTTATCCGGTCGGGACCGGGGCGAGGCACTTCCGCCCTTTAGGTTTGCCGCATGTAACAAAGCGCCAGCTATCTGACTTGCGAATCAGCTGAAAAACTTCCGACGCGTTGGAAATTCCCACGATTGCGTTTTTCACAAAAACACACTTTTTTATGGGATGCTTCCAATCTTGTCACATCACTGACGAAACAACGAGAAGAAAGGCTGAACGAATTGAATCAAGGTCGCCAAAAGTTGCAATGCGGAACGATTCTTCAGGCCACTATGCAAAAACTGAAATCAAATAACTGAAGGAACAACAGTAATCAGTAGTTCAAAAAGCATTAGAATGAGACAACAACATCTAGCAATGAGGCTGGCCGTAGTAAATGGGAAGTAGGTCCCGCAACGCGGCGGTTCTCGGTGGTGCTGTTACGATGTCGAAATGAGTTTCATCATCACAAAGGTTACAGAGAAGTGCAGAGGGGTAGATAAGAACTGTGGTACATGCTCAAGCTTTAATTGTCACACAACTACATTTACGGTAAATGAAATGTCAAGTTCGTTCTCGTATCCAAATTGAAGGCTAGATATGTTGATGAACACTGATTGCCTTCACGCCTAATCGTTCAGTACCAGGTGAACGAATGGAAGGCGAAAAAAACGAAATTGGTAGGATTGAACTGCGAAAGTTGCGTGTGGCATTACGTGGCTGCAGTGCAGATGTTCCGTGGGGGGAAATGGGGGGGGGAGGGGGGGGAAATCCGCCAAAAAATCGCGTGGCCGCCCGCGGCGAGCGGCTCGGCTGGTGCGAGTACCAGTGGCAGGGCATGGCAGCCTTCACGCGAGACAGTGTGGCAAAGGTGGAGGAGGCGGGTGGCGTGGCTGGAGGAGGCAGTGTGGCATGGCTGGAGTGCAGAAGTGACGCAGCCACGCTCTGCTGGGCTCCCAAGAGCAAAATCGATTCGCAAGTCGCCGCGAGTGCGACGCCGCTGACGCGATTTTTTGGCGGATTCCCCCCCCCCCCCACCCATGAACCATGGCAGCGTCGCGTGCGCGACACGCGCGGTCACGAGTTAAAGTGAGGCAACGCTGCTTCGGCGCGCTTCTTTTGCATTGTATCAAAAGGGAGGGCAGCTTTATGTGGTGATTTTGTGCTGTACTGGGGCAGCTGCAGTGGGATATCGACTATTTCCAAAAAGTTATGGGGGAGCTATCTAGGACATGCAAATCTCATAATGGCCCCAAGAACTACACAGACCTTTTTACAAGACTTGCAGATGTAGTTATGGTTTGCGGAGCTTTTCTGTCGACTCTTCCAAATGAAGAAGAATGTTATCTTGGGTGCCTTTCTTGTAGCAATCACAGAAATCAAATAAACCTTTCAATATATGGCACACATTTTTGAATGTGCCGAAACAGACACGTAGGGGTTGAGCACAAGGAGCCAATGCTCCAATGAGACGCGAACCTTAGTCGAAAGGACGCGTGAAAACTGTGGCATCTTACCGTGCTTTTTGTTGCTTCTTTTTTATGCTTCCGTTCAACACCGTTTACTGTAAAAGTTCCACCGAGAACTCAACTGAGGAACTAAACTCGAAGGTCCTTGCTGCATTCAACACTACGACGAAATCAATCTGTAAGGAATGAAGGGGAAAAGAGCAAAGGAGAGCAAATTTTCAGGGTGGGGATTGACTTCAATCAATTTCCAAATCAGTCAGTGAATGTAAGCGTATGCGAGTGATGTAATCATACTTCACTGTGCGCGGCGCAGCGTGACTTTTCGAGCACCACATCCATCCATGAGCCGTAGATGCTATGACTCCCATTAGGGTTATCTTTGATCAAACCGTAACACTGTTTGATAATGTGATGCGTGAGTTTCACTAAAAATCGTTTCAATTCGTTTAAGCTCGTTTCGAGCAAAGCGTAATCCGATTACTACACGACTACGTGATGAATATTCAATCTCTATCATGGTCACCATATAGTTGGCTTTTGTTTGTACAGAAACAGCTTTTGGCCAAGGATGAATGGAAGCAATGCCTGTGAATCCGAAAACAGAAAACCGGTAGGTGCGGAGCATTTCAGTAAATAGAATTTTGCAAAAAAAAATTCTTGGAAAAGAATAGAACTAATGAAAAGCGAATCAAATTCGAATAGAAGCATTGTGACTTGATGCATAGTTGAAACATGAAATGAAAAGCACTCGGTGTTGCTTTTTCGGATTACGTCTTGTATTCTACTTCCACTTAGTATCGTGGTGGCGTTTGACCTTTATTTGGCCTACACAGAGGCTGAAATGTGCTCTGACGTGAAATTCATCGCCCTTATCCTGTCGGACCACCTTCTTACAAATTCATCCAACGGTTCATCAAATGGAAGCTTCGTCTTTCAACCATTTCATCAAATGGAAAGGTTTCGTTGTCTTGGCGGTGAACTGGTCGAGGATCCGATACCTGGATCACAACAGTGGGATCGGTGCCACTTCACACAACACCATTAAGAGGAAACAACTTTTTACATCCACATCAGTCAACTTGTATTCACCGACAATAGTTACTTTTACCATACATGTAATTGAAGTAGGTGGCAAAATTAGTGACCTGCAGTAAGCACCGAGTATCAACTGATAGGTAGTTTGAGTAGTAATTGATTTCCACTTAAAACCGTCACCATTCGAGTGATAATTGAATAATGCTTAAGACCTCTTAGTTCAAGCATACTTATTTTTGAAAATGTGATAATATAGGATAAGCGGTTGAAATTTAGTAAGTCCCAGAGCAGTAAAACGAATCACATATCACTGCTGACCGGTAAATTATAGGTGCGGGCAGTGTCAGTGGCAAGTGGACACTCAGAAGGCGATAATTGAGGTAAACTCTCACCGATCGCACATTTACCAGTTCGCAGCTGTCACGGCGCATTTGCGTCGACAATTCAGAACAGCAATGGTGGGTGGCGTTCAATGCGCCACTAAGGAACAAACGATAACTCTAGGGAAGAGATTTTCAAGGAAAAATGGAGGTGCACGTTGGGGATTGCACTTGGACTATAGGGCGTCCAACCGGGTCTGGTAACAATGGTGAATGGAAAGCGAATTTCTCTCATCGTCCACAACTTCGCACCTTGGCGCCGAGCGACGGCTACGCCGATTGAGACGCTGAACGCATGGCGACGGCTGTCAGACGGGCGATGAGCGATTGCTCGTATGACGAGATGCGCCATGACATTGTGGTTATTCACACATCTTGCAGAATTCCTATATGGAGTGGAGATGCCATGGTAATGCTTGGTAGTGACGAGTCATACAAGGGTATCTAGTATGTCCATGGGCTATGCTAGTAGCGCGGGTCAACCTATGATCAACTTTTATTGTTTTTCTTCGTCTATTATCAGCCCATTTTGAAAGTTGTAGAATATGAAAGAAACAGTCCTGCGTAAGATTGCAACCGTGCTGAGCAATTCTATCATTAAATGGAACTGTGGAAGGAAATGGACCTCGAACACCTCAGGGAGCTGCCAAATGGCATAATGTAATTTTTCGAATAGAATTATGTCTTGATAAACGATATAGGGCGATTACTAACTCAAGGAATCCCTTTCCAAATCACATAATGCTTCATCCTTGGGATTACGTACACCCCGTTGGATGTGTTCTGGGGTTATTCTTTTATCTTCACATTTCTGACATCTTTTCGTGAGTAAAAAAAGTACCGCTAAAAAAATTTGTGTACCTGAATACGATTATTAAAGAAATCGTAGAGTGAGGAAGACAAGAATGGGAGTGCCGTTCCGAATGCATTTCACTGGACTAAACAAATGAATAATAAAGTATTCCGTTAGTCGAGACTCCGTTCTGACACCCAAATCTTCTCCCTTCCGTGCAAAAGTCCGTGAAAGTAGTTCCTGAGACAAACCATAGCGTTTCTTACTCTACCGAATACCACTACTGATACCACTTTTCAGAGGGATTAAACCGTCTGAAACGAATTCACTGGTAAGACACTCCTCATAGCCTATCTTTCGCACTCAATTCCGCTTATTAAGCGGTCTTAGTGAACAAAGTATGTTGTACATCTCCTGGCTATTTACTTACCTGATATACATATAGCTAAGGTGATTGAACTCTCTTGCCAGCGAGACAGTGGTAATGAGGGTGTTTGCACCCTAATGGGCACGTTCGTTCGACATGAGCAGGGCTGCGCACCTCAACAGGCTAAGGATAGCCGTGTGTAGTAATCCGCTCGGCGCTCCAGGGGATACTCATAGGAGACAGAGAACGACATCGCCCCTCAGAAGAGAATATCCCCATTAGCTAGTGGCAGAAAAGGCATAAAATGCTATTTGTTGCCGTCGTAAAGGGAAGCGACAATTGTGCTGTCGCGTCGAACGGCGATTTGTGGCGAATTCAATGCTCCCGGGGGGTTGAAACGGCCATGCTCGTTTTTTGATTGACATCAAATCACCACTCGGACGACTACCAAGACGAACAACTAACAGCCGCAACGATCACAAAGCATCCCGTGAAATAACATTTGACAACCGCGATTACTACACGAAAAGACATCGAATGCTGCTGTGGTGATGGGGGGGGGGGGGGGAGGGTTCGTTTGTAATACTTTAAAAATGGAAAGGGCTCAGGGTGTGCTAGTGCAATAATGGTGAGGCGACTTGGAAGAGCGAAATAGCCTCAACATGCCAATTCGTTTCCCAGGTATACTGTTACCATACGGTCAAATTCGTAAAAACAAACATTAAATTATACTAGCGAAATGTGGACTGCGTCAGAGCTTTGCCTGAATCATGGCAGAAAAAGTCAAAGATGAAAACAAAAGCACCAGTGAAAAGAGGAAGGAGGAGAGCAATGAGCATTCAGGAGGAGAAGTCAATTGCCAATGGATGAGAAGCAAAATAAATTCGAGAATGAGAGAATTCTGAGCTGGGAACCAAATCCCGTTCATTACCGGACTTGTTTTTGCTCACGTTTTTGGTTTGGGGCGATTGTTCCCTACGGAAAGCACTGGAACATGCCAAGGTTTCTCTAGCAGAGAAACATTGCAGATTTTAATATTGAAAGAATTCCGAGATACCCAGTTTAAAGCAAAGAAATGCAACCAAAATCCGCTGGCTGCTGAGATTCCGTAAATCATATTACGGACACCTGTCCAGACCACCCGTAGACTGACCGGAAGCACGTCCACGACGAAAATCAGCAAATTAAGGGACTTATTCATTGAGTTTTCGCTATATCATTCCGTTCCTTCTCCGCTACAGCCCATGTGTCTACGTGGCGGCTACACCTTCGTACTACAGCAGTTGCGCGTTTACTTTCACGTCACGCTTTCGTACCGCAGCAGTGGCGCACGAAGCGATGCGTGCGAACTACTAGAAGCGCATTATCCATTTGATATACAAATTTATCACTAGGTTGTCCGGAAAGTAATGAGACAAATGCAGTGGTGAGATTCGACAGCATATATTTTTGGACGTCGAAGTCGTGAGTGGACAAACCCTGGAATTACTAAGTGTTTTAAGACCCCTACATGTACGCCATCAAGGGAATACGGACCACCCTGTCTTCATCTTTCACAAAAGTGCTGGAGATGGACGAGAAGAAAACGCTATATCGCGTAGCTCTCCTTCTACACTACCGTTCCGGCGAATCCGCAGATGAGGCCTGTCGGCTATTCTTGGAGGAAATGAAGGATCAAGCACCTTCTTGAGCGTGGTGCTTCAGATGGTACGGCAAGTTCGAAAAATGTCTCGAAATTGTAGTCGATCGGGACGTCCACCTACGCAAAAAAGCAGCTTATACTTGCCATTTGTAAAGAACGATCTGACGTTACAGTGCGCAACTTGCGGCTTCGGGTCTCCTTAATCCGCGGTACACGATGTCCTTCGTGCGTCAGGCAAAGTGGCTGTTCTACGTAGTATGGGACAAGGTTACCACTTCAGATTGTAACTGGATAAAGCGCCCCTAGCTTGCGCGCATGCGTCGATTACTGCCAACTGCTGCGCGACATCCTGACGTAAGAGAGAATCCACAGCAGTCCACCAAATTATCCCTTGTCATGTTTTTGAAGAATATTAGTCGTCGTTCTTGATTTGCAGTCGCTGCTTCATGCACACAGCTCCACAACGTCCCTCTTATCGTCGTCATTATCTCTGAAATGGAACTTTTCTCCTCACGCATTCGTCTCCTTGAATTCGGTCACAATGTCTTTAGAGAGTTCTTCTGAATATATTCGCGTCGCCTTCACTATAACTTGTCCAATATTGCTCCTATTCTTGCTCCTTCAGTCGGCCAGAGGCAATTTGTAAAGCTGCTCCGGCAAGTGATCTATGTGCTCGGAACGATTGCCAATTCTAAAACATCTTGAGAACCTGATGTGCACGTTTGATTTCGAAAAAGTGAATAAGAGATTGCAGCAGCCATAATGAAGCTCGATTTTCCCAACAATCCATAGCCAGAATGACGTGAGCAGTCCTTCCACATTTTCCCAGACTATGTATATTCTGTGGTAAATGTACGAGTAATTTGAAAAAGGATTGGAGCTTTCAACAACTTTTTAAACAAGAAAGTGCACAATCAGTTCTTTAGCTCTTGCCGCGAGTTTTAGTGAAGTTTATATGAAATGAGCGACACTCGCTCACGTCTACGGGAAAGTCCTTGTACACCAAATGGGACATTCGGGAGATAGTCCATTTTTTTCCAAGAATACTCAGACAGCAGGACTGCAGTATTTGAGGAACGGGAAGGGAGAGGCGCACGTAGATGGAGCGGAATCAGATTGAGACTCAAAATGGGCATACGATCTGGGAAGTACAGATATCCTGCTACATTTACACAGGAAATCGAAAGAGGGGCCTGGTACGTACCACTAGAGCTAGTAGAACTTTGTTCAAAAAGGACCGGAGATTTTGAATGATTGAGAACCTTTTCAGACGGAATTAGCGTAGTGACAAGTGCAGCCGTTGACACTCACGTGATAAGGGGATCAAGTTCCAGAGCCACATTCGTTCTGAAACAACAAACCTTCATCTTCTGTGGTCGGTGGGTTGGTAATAAACTGGTCTGGGATCTGAATTGGTGGTCGGTAGACCTCCTCATTGTATGGACGGGATCGTATTCAAATGCGTCAGGATTTTGAATCTAACATAAGTGGAATGCAGTGTGCATCCAAAAGAGGTTTGATCACAATCCAGTGCGTCATTCTTTTCAGACAGTGTTGCTTACAGGTAACGCATGGGAGAGTGGGCGAAAGGGTAAGGTAGAAGGTGCACGTGATAAATCATTTAATTCGCACCCGACGTTTTGGCAAGATGTCGTGTGTGCTATGTGTGCAACCTCACGAACTGCAAGCGCTACGGTAGGTCTTAAGGCCAAAATTGCCTCTCCCGATGTCTTAAGTCTTCGATGAGGTGTTAGGGAATGGAGAGAGAGGCCCGTAATGAAATGGCTATCCCTGAACTCGTTCTTCCAAAGCTCTTTTCAGGGGAATCACTGATAGTAATAAGAAGGAGGCAGGGCAGCAACTTGTAGTCGTTTCTTACATTAATTACAGCGATAAATTCTCGTGGTCTGCCATCTAAGTCTTCCATCCCTACAAAACCAGCAAATTAGTGGCAGAATGGATAAAAAACCCAAAATATTTCTCTTTTATTGCTTACTGCATGGGTTGAATATGAATTTGAATAGCCAGATTCACCACTGTAGACAGTGTGCTTAATGAAGAGCGTCGAACGGAAATGGTAAGAGCAATGTATTTTTAGGGCCGCCTTGATGCCACTGGTATTTGCATCACTGTTCAAACCCGTTATAGGACGAGTTGTCACCCTTCATAAATCAACTAAACAAGCAGCGAAATGATTTGATGTACGAGTGAATTTTCAAGTAGAAGAGCGGGCGGAGTTGTACGCCGCTTTTTAGAAAGAAATATCTGTAATTGAGCATAAAGGCAGAGCAAGACTTTTCAAATTGCCCCAGACAATGAGTGGGGGCTCCCGTAAGGTTTGCTGAGCTAAGGGCAGAATCGAGAGCAGTTAAGGACACTTTACTTCAACGGAAACGTGCAAAAACGGCAATCCTGCCACTGCCACGGAGAAACGGAGCGGTGGGCGGAGTTGAAGGCAAGTAATTTTCCCGTCGACTCAAGATCGTATCGCATAAAATCATGCTGATTGATAGCCGTGTCGTATGTCACCACGACTTCATGGAACTGACCTTGGCGGTGTGATTCCTGTTGGCTTTCAGATAGCCTTCGTAGGACCCTTTTCGACAGAAATTAGACATGCAGTCACTCAGAAAGCGGCTTCTCGACGCCCACAAGGGCAAGACGACAACGTGAATGCAAAGTGCAGCAGCCGTTTTGCATAATGCTCTTTCACAGTTTTATTGGGATTTGCTTAGGCAGGTGGTACACTGCTCTTCCTACTATGACTAGCAGTTACTGCAGTCCAATCAAAAAAATCTACCATCCGTGAATTGAAGATGCTAACAAAGGTCATACAACCGAATAAAGTGTACTTGCACTTAGGCGCAGGGAGGCGCGTTTCTAAGGTGCTTTCAAGTTCTTTCAACAGCAATAAGCTTACCCCTTACTGAGTTCCAGGAGCGAGACGATTTATGAAAAGCGAAGCTCGGTCACTGCAATTAGTTTTTTTTTTGCGAAAAGGCAAAAAGTACACCACTCTTGCTGCCTAATCGTTTTTGGGACGTGCCACGCATCGTAGTTCCACACAGAATCGTAATGGCATTTGAGTGCAAATCTGCCCAAACAAGGAGGTGGATGTGTGTGTGTACAAGTCAATGCCCATCCTCAACTAGCCTGACACCAATGTATTGACTTCGGCTTCTGAAAGAGTTAAGCGGGCATTCATTGAGGATTTAATCCCAGGACAATGCTCGCGGAAAAGGTCCCACTCCTTGATGCACCACTACCGCGTGTACCCCTTCCGCCAGTTTTATATTCTACATGGGAAAGAAATACTTCACTCACTACTTATTGCGTGGCTTAATACAGCATTGTTAAACATTGAATCAAATTTGATTATTTATTTCCCTGTGTGTCGGAGTATAACATTGACTGAATCTCTTTCAGACCCAGCTTGGAAGTGGGAGCTTTACGAATACAACATCGCATTAAGTGCATCACAAGCACCTGGAATCAGAAATGCGAAGTGGATCCGAAAAGTATCAACGAAGGGATAATACTAGTCGCCGTGTCGAATTCGACCTCTACGATTAACAGGGCCGTAGGCATGATCGTTACATCGCAACTTACTGAAGCTCGTCTGAAGAACGGCCGGACTGAGAAATATTTAACAGACAAATCAACTGCTCCAAAAACTGCGATGATTATGCTCAGCAGTGATTAAGGGGTAGAGCTCCCCTCAAGCAGTGCTAGGCATCATCATCGCAGATTTTGGAGCATTGACGAACCTCTTAAAGAGCAACGCCGACCGAGCTTCACACATCTAGGTATTCCTGCAAAAGCTATATGATCTGGTTCACAAGACACTGCACCACTACCACCAGACCTCTCTCCCACACGCTTCAACCTCCCCAAGTATCACGGTTACGTTGAAAAATAAGGTCACTTGGAAAGTGCCTTCAATGACTTCGTTGGCTCCAAGCTTTTAGGTTTTATCGACAGGAACAGAGAAAAGGAGCACTTGGCTCTTGTTAGCGAATATGGAAGCCACTAATTATTCTTGGTTCGATCAATAAAGCTATCTCTAGGTCGAGATCTGCCTTTCAGCAAGGTCAAATGGTCACACTTTTTTCTAAACAACCTGATCAAAAGAGCAGTTATATAAGTAGGTAGATGAACATTGCTATGACTGAGTTCTCGAGTACATTTCATTCTGAAAACTCGTAGTGGAGCAATGTTCACGGCTGTCACCGATTTAATGGAGCGCTTCCCAAACGCAGATTTATTGCTGCGATACCGGCTAGACGTGGAGCGTGGCATACAATTAGTGGTGTAGGCAGCGAGAATAAATAGAATAGAATTGGAGAGAAAAGTATAGCCATATGCCATTTTTGAGAAGAAGAAGTATGTTCAACAAGAAAGTTAGGAGGTTTGAGGAATAAAATGAGGATGTAACAGCGGTTAAATGGTGAGGTCTAACAAAATTTTCAAATGTGCTTCGTAAATGAGGATGTGCTGTCTGATGTGCCCTTATTAATTGCCTGAAGGAAGAATAACAGATCTCGGCAACTGCACATCGCTTAAATAAAATGTGTCATTCTTCCAGTGGTTAGTTAGTCCAAATGGAATCAGTTACTGGAAGTGTCTAGTCTGTAAGTTCCATGCGATAAAGTATGCCAGAATTATTACTATTATGACTAAGATAAGGCTGATGTTATAACAAGAGCGGCTAAAAAGAGAAATGAGTAGGTTCTGAACTTGTAACTTCGGTACGACGCCTGTCCATGAGGTCGTTAGGAAGATTATGGCTATTTCTCGTAACTTTACCTTTACAGAATCGTAACTTGGCGCAGTTTGTGTTTTTCCATAGAATAAGCACCATTTGATTCGCAACACATTTTCCAACATGATGTTTTTATATTTTTATTAGATTTCGGTAAAAGTCTGATGATTTACATCGCGTGAAATTGGTAAAAAATGGCTCCAAGTCATCTTGCTTCCTTAACGCACTGTCTAGAAATTTGGAAAAGTAGCGTTCAGTTAGCCAAGATCAGATAAGTATGACGGACGAGTAAAAGCTTCAGCCTGCAACTCGTACCACTTCTGCAAGACGATCTCTGAAGAATACGAAGCGCAAGACTACTCCGAGGGGTTGCGCGACATCCATTTTCCTGGTTTGGCGAATCAGAGCTACCTTGGGCGGTGTACTGGGGAGGCCAATACTTTCATTATCTCATTCAGATACAGGCGCTTCCCGCTCTCTGTTGTTTTGATTAAAGCGCCTTAATGATTCTAAAATTCGAAAAACTTACCCATTTCTGAATTTGTGAAGCCGGAGATGAACTTTTCGATTTTGGATAGCTGCTGATTATCGCCGCAGCTCGCGATGCGAAAGTTACTACTATTTTGCTGAGTTATAAGCAAAAGCTGCGGTGTCGGACGGGACTCGAACCCGCACTTCATGCTTACCGGGCATATGTGCTAATCCATTACACTACCGACACCCCTTTCACCTTAACTCAGCTTTTGACCTCAGAGATAAACTGTATTATCCAGTGCCTTACCTCCTCCCCTTGCGGTGCTCCCACTTATGGTTGCGCCTGTCGCAGTTCGACCACAATGGAACTCGCGAAATGAAGCCATCCAAACAGTGCCCTTTTTGCTGTACTTTGTAATTTTCCTACTAGTCCAAAGACTTTATGGTCTTTGAATTTCTGGGTATTCAAGAAGCACAACATGTAAGATTACGCTTTTTGAAAATTGGAATCACCTTGACTAATCCATAGAATTAAACTGTTCAAAACGCTCTACGCGACTTATTGTAATCGAAATAATCATAATGATCAAAATAGTGCTGGGAATATCAAACGAGGGTAACGCGTTACCTGAAAGGATCAGAATAGTCAAAAATGGCCTGCGGTTGTTTTCAGCATTCGGGTATGCAAACTCCAATAACTTCGAAATGCTGACACTTTCAGGCCACTTCTCACCGCAAAGTATACTTAATGGGTTTCTGAAATCCGTTAGAACACTTCACTGTGCCCTTGACATTTGAAACTTTCGAATTTCCGAACCTTTATGGCATCGAAGTGCATTTCAGGAATCCATACACAACTATGAAAATATTTTTTTGATTATTTCGCGCTATTCGGATTTTTTTCAGTTACATAACTTGGAATTTTTTAAGGGAAAAAGTATAGACTGAAGTAAATCAAAAACTGGGTTGTCGCTGTCATCAAATGGGAGTTTATGGCAGTCACATTATTTTTCCCAGTTTATCCTCCATGATCCCATTGTCCATAGGATTAAGTACGATTAGACATTAACAGAAGACCAATTGCAGAGCGAAATCGTGGCGGAAAAGTATGAGTAGGAGGCTCTCAAGGCCAAGAGCGCTCAGTATGCTCAGACTAATATTCACAGAATTTATAATAGGAAATCGTTTGGATTGGGAGAAAGAGGTTAATGCCTCGCTATCAGTGGATTTAATGAATCATCGTTACTGTAGTATAACCATTCAAGGGAGTACTGAACATTATGCTAGTTGAACAATGACAAAACGCTGCCCCACGTGTGAATTTCAAGAGCACATTTCAGGCCTGTCAGGAAGCAGGCGGGCCTCGACCGCCATAGGTACAGTGCTGTTGACAGACGTTTAGATCATTCATATCCCGGTGCGCAGAAAGATGGCGTATGAGCACCCATCAAACACCGTCCTACCAAGTCGAGTCCCTACAGTCCAGTGCGAAATGTGCCTTTGATCACGAAAATTATGTCTACGGTTGTTTTTGCTCAAAGAGACTGTGTAGGCGTCCCATAGTAGGAGGCTTATGTAAGAAACTTGACCCTTCAGGTAACAAGAAAGAAGGCAATTCTTTGTGTGGGAGAACAAACTCTCAGGGAAAGGCCTTTGGAAAAGCAGAAGGGCAATAGGCCCGAAGGGTTTTGTCTTTGGAGAGATGAGTGCTCTTTCTTCGCAGCGTAGCCTTATCGTGAGCGTTCGTTCTAAAAACTAACACCATTTGAAGTGATTAACTGCTCAATTTTCTAGGAGTTCGGGTAAAATCTATGAGGGCGAGATACGTTCGAAAAGGAAGTGTCTCGGCTCATTCATTCTGGTCACCACAGGCAATGAATAGAAACCTTCTCTGTCTGAAGGTATGGGTACGGTAACTGGAACAAAGAGAAAAGTTCACAACAGCAGCGTGTTGCCTATAATGCAACAAGCACTTTTTTTATACTCGAACTTTTATATTCAACGGAAACTGAAAGTGCACATTTATCAAAGAGCTGACAAAGTAGTGTTTGATTGGCATACTTTTCAGAGCCCCTGCTGTGAGAATTTGTCGAGAAGTCAATGCCTATATCTCCACTACTATATAATTTTTTCTTCACTTTCATAGTCGTACTTCAGCAAATACTAACAAGGCATTTCCATCCCCAAATTCAAGAGCACACCTCATACTACCACTAACTCCGTGACAGCCTCCTGCACAAGCAGGATCGGGAGCTTGATTTGCGTGAACATGAGGTTTCACCTCAACTCGGCAAAATCCGAGTTTTCGCCACCCTCATTCACAATCTTGCTGAGGTCCGTTCACTCTGGATACCCAAGGGGATTCTGATTGGGTGGTGTTCTTGAACATTCTGTTTCTCCGGTTTCATAATGCCATTCGATTTCAAGAACCAGAACGTGCCATTACTATTGAAACCCTTAGAAGGCGGATTTCAGGCATGAAAATGACACTTCGGATCATAGCAGCGTTGCCCAAGTAGCGAGAGCTGTGACTACAATGAACCGATGGGTCAGGCCCAGGAAGCTTCCCGCAAGAGACCCACCACGGAAGCTGGCTCTGTTGTTTTAGGCGGACCTCAAATATGGAGCCTTCAGTCAGCGCAATTGGGCCATGAAATGTCGTAGAGGCTCTATAGCCGGACGGTGCAGACTGAAGGCTCCATATTTTTGTGACGGTGAAAGAAGTGAGTCACAGCTTAATCCTGCTTCGAGAGGAACATTCCGGGAATATTAAATACTTTCACTTCTTCGATTATCCCGTATCTTGTATACTTAGTGAAAGTAAGCCGAGAACCGAATTACTTTTCCCGGCACCACTCGTATACAGTTGGCTATGTCTGTCTCTCTTTCTGTTGCAAAATTCGGAACCACCTGAAGGACAACCTGTAGAGGTTGTTTCGAGTGGGGATGAGTAGTTTATGGGTCAGGAAGTAAGGACCTCACGTGAACAAAGCCACATCAAATCGTGCTAAGAACTGCTAGCAGAACTTCTATTGACGCGCCACTGAGAAGCGCCTTTTTAAGGACGCGCATAGCTCGCTCCTTATGGCGGCGCATACGCCGGAAGATATGGTACTCAAGCGAAAGGTTTCTGAATCAGTTCCATGAGAAAAAATGGGAGAAAGTCAGCCATGAGCTACTGAAAAATTGAAAAGACTGCCCACATCGGGATGGGTATTTTGAATGGGTGTAGCATGCAGGTCAAATTCGAAAATCGGGGGAAACGGGCCAAGGTGTTAAAGCGCATATGGACTGCGCAGGACTCCACCAATAAGTAGCGGTAATGCCCTGAGTGTTCCATATTCAGTTCAACAATTTTTAACTGAATCAAAGTGATGAAAAAGTCCAACCCGCAGTGGGGAAAGGGTATTTCGCACGGGTAGAGCTTTCAATAAAGACCTGCTAAGAAGTTTGGAACTACATGAAGGACAATCTTCTAAGGTCGACTCAAGTGACGGATAAGCAGTGCATGGGCTCATAAGTATGGAGAGCACATAATGAAAGCCTCTTCCTGCCTCTAGTGGGCGCGGCTTGCGCTCAAACCTTTGGCACGAAAACGGGTATCGGGTCAGAAGAAATCGACAATAATTTTTTTTGGCACGCGGTCCTTCGCTGCCGTCAGTCGTAGACAAATTCATATTTGAAGACCTTCTACTTGGAAGATACGGATAACAGTTGTCCTTCTACTTGTAAAGAAGGACCTCAGAAGTACCCTGCACCATGGCCAACATCTTCATCAATTCGTGCTTAGAACTGCTAGCAAAGCTTCTACTGACGCGCCACTGAGGAGCGCTTTTTTAGGTCCCGCCTCTCAATGTCTGCTCACGTGTCCATCAACCCATACCCATCTATCACCATTACATATGAGTTTTCACTTATTATCACCCTTTATCATCCTATATGATGCCATTCTTAATCATGGCTGCAATAGATATTACACCTTATTCCCATTAGCCTTGTGCACGCAAACGATGTTCGTTCCGTGGGCAAGATTGGTGAAGGCAATTGCCGCGGCACACTAGGCGGCATGCACTGGGTGTGGGGAAATACGCCAAAAATCGCATCATAGGCGTCGCACTCGCGGCGCCACCAGTACGACTTGCGAATCGATTTTGCTCTTGGGAGCCCGGCAGAACGTGGCTGCGTCACTTCTGCGCTCCAGCCATGCCACGCTGCCTCCTCCACCTTTGCCACACTGTCTCGCTTGAAGGCTGCCACACTGCCACTGGCACTGGCATCCCCCGCGCCGCTCGTCGCGGGCGGCCACGCGATTTTTTGGCGTATTTCCCCCCACCCGCATGCACTGCTTACACTTTTCTAAAAAAAAGGCACAATTCAAATATTCACAAAACTCGTGTGTGGACAGGGGACCTAAAAGTGTAATAGCGGGAGGAGCTCATATGTCATTGAAAAGTGGAGACATTCCGATATTATAGCATTAAGCGGTCAATCCATCAAAAAAGCTTTTTTCTTTGCGCATTCCCGTGGTTATGTCGCTGCGGCAGAGCAGTTGCACTGCGCTTTGTCACCTCGCCACATTCCTTCTTTTCTGTTGATATAGAATCATAAGAAGCTGCTTTTTTATGAATACTAATACGCAGCAAATAAAAAAGGCCGGTCTCCCAATTGCCTTGTACAGTTTGAAGGCCCTGCTATGATAATTTGATTACCCTGGATCCATCTGTGATTAGATAGTCCCCTCCCCGGCCTCTGATGGGGTGCATTTTACTGGGGCGTTGGGATAATTAGTAGGCGTGCAGGGAAACCGTGAGATGGCGCCTTCCGGCTGACACCGGCCATCGATTTGACTAGCGGAACAACGGTGGTAACCGACTGGCAAGGAAGATTTGCTGTGGATTCTGACAAGATAGTATCGACGAAATTGTGGTAGTAAAGGTCTCGTTGTCAAGGAAGAGGTGCAGTGTCCCCGAATTTAGGGTAATAAGATCAAATAGGAACATGTACAAATGCATGTTTCTGAGCTGAGATCTCGTCCAGTTCCAAAAGTTGGTAGAGTCCAATCTTCAAGATTTTGAAGGTTTCCGTCAAGACTACTTCTCATTTCTTAAACATCCTCAAAACATCACTGAAGGCGATGACCGACGAGGATTATCGTGAATTGTGCCTTTAATGAATGTTACGAAGTTAGACCAGCCTTATTTACATACCTCTTTAGTTTCTTAAGAGTATATGGTTGCTCAGTGGAGGTTTGAACTTTGAGAACTGACACAAGAATAGGATGAAGGTGGGTGCTATCGCGGGGGGGGGGCCATCCCACTATGGACATTATTTTTACCGAAGGCTAAAGGGAGAAAGGAATTAAGGCTTAGGCAAAAGTTCACGCGCGAATGTGCAGATTGACCCCTCGAGGGTCTCTCCAAGATGCTTAGATAAGCAACGTTTTATAAACTGACCTCTTCCCCTCATTGCGATAGCACCTGAAGGTTTTCACTGCTATTAGTGAAATCAGCATTATTGGTATATGCCACTGACTGATTTGTGACTACTGCGCCAAGTGTTGGAGGCCCACAGTGCGTGCCTCGAAAACTATGTGAGAGAGGGACTGATCGCCAACTTATAAAGCGAAGGCGGTGATGGGGTTATTGTAATCACCTACATTGGAAATAAAGAACAACTGAATGATGTTGCAGGAAATAACAACAGGACATAAAGTAGAGGTTCTTCGCTCTTTCACTTGGTGCGGACGTCAGCACACTTCAACACGAAATCACCGCACAACGAGTGTAAATGTCTTGCCGGTCCCGTTGATATTAACTGCGCGTCAAAGAGCTCGAAGGTGGCCTGATCGAGTGATCTGACCCGCTAGAATGTCCTGAATCCTCGCTTCCACACAATAAACTAACTTCAGCATGAAAGAAGGGCTATAGTAATTCTCAGAGGCACTAATCTCAATTTACTTTTATAACCATCCACACTTTACGCCGAATAACCCAAATTGATGCTTCATATGTTGGGAATCGGAATTTTACTCTCTGAGTGGTGCAAGTTGGGGCTTCTATGGATATGTTTGTGTAGTTGAGGAGGAGGGGACGGCAGGAAGGAGGTTTTCAGGTTTGCCTAAATATGTTTTCTCGTTTTCTGAGGTTTTACGTTTTGCCAAATCTTTAGAAGAGGGGGGGGGGGGTTTCTCTACTCCATCAAGGCTTACGCAAAAGCATACGCTTAGACAGAAACCTAAATGGCTTAGTGAAAAAAATAGGAGGAACCGATATAACTTGAAAAGGGGCTCTCCATGCTATGTTTAGAATCCATTAATGCAGGGCGCTCGCAGAGAAACCAGGCAAAAGAAGAGAGAAATCGTGGTCATTGTGATGTGCTTGTAAGAGTGGCAATGAGAGTGATAGCTGGAAACAATATTGCACCTTACCGAAAGTTAATAAAAACGAAACAAAAATGAATTGCAGGCTATTTTGAGGGGATTTGAGAGAAAAGAGAGGGATTGATTTATGAAGCAATCACATCTGTGCACGTACTTGAAGCGAGAGCTGGAAAAAGACGTAAGTTTGCCATTGCTCAGAGGAAAACAATACCCACAGTTGGCGGGTGCGTGAGAACCGCTTATCAATTTCTCCTCGGTTAGCTACAACTACATGTGAATATGTGTGTGCATTCCTGCTCAGGAAACAGATATGCTCTCTGAACGGGAGTCGGTAGATGCTTCCTAAAAAGAAATAGCCACTTCTAAAAAAGGAAAATCTCGGTATCCCGGTTGATCCGATTTGGCCCAAAGTCTGTAAATCTGCTCGGTTTATGTTCCTAATTTTGTCATCTCTCTCGGAAAATTCCCTCTTCTCGCTAACTACTGAATGGGAAGCGTCAGCGAGGATGGGTTTCTCCGAATTCTTTCCATAATTCTCCTTTATCTCAGTGTGCTCAGGAAAAATTATTGTGATACCTGTATTTTAACGTTTAATGAGCTGAGGCGCTGCAAAGATAACGAGAAGGACGAGTACAGGGTGATCCACAAAGAATACAACACAGTTGTAACTGTGAAATTTTTCTTCCACTGAACCTAATTGAAGCGCTTTGCAAACTTCACTTAATTCTTTACTTGCCAAATCATGACACATATTCGAGTTGCACTTCTTTCGAAGTAATTATTCTTCTCAGACATTTCGAGAATGCTTCTGCTGTGGGCCGCATAGTGCCCTGTGGCACAATTTTTCACTTTATAGTGCTTCTGGAGCTTCCATTAATCTTTTATTATTCCTCTTTTCGGTGCAGATTAGATGGAAAAATATACAATTTTTGACGATGAGCGTGTTTATTGGAGGCATTCCGGTCCTGCTCAGGAAAAAAAATTGCTGCCGGGTCCTGAAGTGCAAGACAAACTGTGATTCATGAAAATTGATGGCGATACATAGAAATATTGTATTAGCCACTGATATGCCAATCCTTCAAAAATCTTAATCAGCCTGAAAGAAAGAGGGTGGTCTACAAGCTGTTGCACGAAACACAGTCCACCATGCAAGGTCATGGCAGAACTGCTTCCTCCCTATGCTCCAAGGGCAATGAATGCAATGCTCAACAGGTCAACTCACCTTACGATGGCATGGGGTCATACATCAAAAACATCATACACAGGATAAAAACAGAAACACCGCCAATGAGAGCTGAACTAAAAATTGTTCGCACAAACCTTACTCCCCCAATTTGAGCCCTCAGAAGAGAAATCCCTGCCTTGTTGTTAGGATACCCAAATTCACTAAAAAGTAAGCTTGGTACAGAGAGGTTTGTCAAACACACGCTGATTACAGTGTAGTTCATAGTAGTACAGAAACAAGCTCCACTTCATACTATGAGGATCACAAGAACTCTGTTCACCATTCATAAGCAAGAGCGCAGACCTGTGGCGGCTAAGCTTGTGCAGGATTGTTGCTGTTACTTTGAGCGAAAACGTCGGGATGGTGTGACGACACTGGTCCCGTTAGTTCTTGATCACAAGTGAGAATTTCCAACGGAACGCCGACGTTATCTGGACACGCAGGAGATATGCGAGAAGGTACTAAAAACTAAAAGCTGCAACACAGCAGCTTGATGCGCCGCGAGGTGCTCGACAAGTATTCATGATATGAGAGAAAGTAGGTCTCGCGCGAGACCCGAAACTGCATGCCATGAACCCCTTTATTCCAGACTGAATATCAGAATGAAAGGAAAGTTGTGGCCGGTTCTGCGTGTTCACGAGATAATTCCGAATTTCAAGGTGCTCAGCCTAAACCAACCTCCCCATCATGCTCCTTAGATAGAGGGAAAGTTACTCTTTCTAAATACACGGGATTGCATGAAGTATTTGAATTGTTGTGAGATTCTGAGTGCAGAAAAAAGCACTTTATTGAAAAACTCGACTTCACGAATTATAGTTTGGCTGAGCATGGAAGCAACTACAATTGTGAGAACTGCAAGGTGAGAAGGAGAATAAGAGAAAAGCATGGAGTCTCGTCCGTATCAAGGTTCTGGCCCGTGACTCAGTATCCTTGAAATAAATTCCGCTTCTCGCACATAAGAATCAGCAGCTAACAAAAAACAAAACTGCAAAAAACTTATTCGAACCTTAATTTTTGGTTTCGAATATGAAAATAAACGTCAAAATTTTTTAGCTGTGCCTGCTAGGCAACCGTTGAGCAATTAACGAGACATGCTCGAGAATGTGAAAACGAGGGTAATCGCAATTACGAGGTATTCCAGTGACTATCTTACTGAACGAGTTGGCTGTTGAACGAAGGGATCCACATCCACGTCGAAGTATCCGTTATTCATATTGGGGCCATGACGCCATTGAATAAGCGGAAGTGTGTGATGGCTCACGTGGAGTGGATTGTACGAGGCGTTGCGCGAAAGTGGCAATGTTTACGCTCATTTGTTGCTCATAAGTGCTTCAAACGTACAAACACATCACGACCTATGAGGTCCAAACACTGCAGGGAGACTAAAAAGGTGTCAGGACACTAAAACGAAATGTAGCGAGTATTCTATTTATGTGCGATCTTAGACCATTTACTGACCGACATCCTCTACTGTCATCGGAGAACTCTTCACCTGGACAGAAGGATGACTCCTATGTAAGTAGCGCTTTCCGGCGGTTGCTAACCAACGGTATGGGCTTGAAGTGAATTCGAAAGCGGCCCAAGTACTGGACAAACTTCCCGGAAATTCAAAAATAAAAAAGAAGCTCCTACTCCAACCTAATATAACATCTCGAATGCACGAACATGACTGGTCTGATCGTATTTTTAATGCCATCTGATTTACTCTTCATAGCGCATAACAACTCTATTGATTATGGGTCCGCTGCAAATACGTAATTCAGACCAATGTTCTTCACACACTCAGGAAATTGGCATTTCCATCTGGATACAGGCCCATGGTGCCCATGTTGAGGTGGCATAGGAGTGATTGTGTACTCGTGGAATGAAAGCACAAGTTTGAGAACCTAACACGCGCAAGAGTGCTGGGTCCTGTGTTCCAAAAAGTAACGGGTCGTAAAACACAAGGACAGGTGCGCTGATGCAGGTGCTCGAACAATCGTCAAGATTTTCTTCGCCATGGAAAAGGAAGGGGAAGGCCGAACAGTCGATTTCAATGGTCGATTTCACCGAATTTAATTAAATTCCAGTTTGGAGCTCCATTCACATGTAGATCGTGAATCATGGAAAGCGAGCTCATTCACTGATTATTATGGATCTTCAAGAACTGAGGCTGGGGGCATACTGCTGACAGCCTTTTACCTCCCTAAGTTCACTGAAAAAAATACCAGGCTCGTCTAAGAATGTATAAAGTTATAAAGAAGATCCTGAATGAGAATATGCCAGGCAAAGTTCATGCAGCCACATCTTCTTACAAAACTGTAACGCAATACTGAAATCAAATAGAGTGAGGAATATGGGTGTTGCATTTCAACGCAAGGTGTTATGAGATGCTGTGAGGGTCTATTTCACATTTGAAGATTTCACCCTCGAAACACAACAGAACGGTTCATTATAATAGCAGTCTGTGCAAAAAAGCTCCTAAAGTGCTGCGCTCAGTCAGTCAGTCAATCGAAAATGCATTGCGCACAGCCAGTGCTGTCATCGTTGATGGTGCAACGAGAAAAGCAGAAGGAAGGGCACAAATTAATAGCCATGGAAGGGCAATATGGACTCAATAAAGGAGACAAAATATCGAGATCAAATTGCTACAATTAGCCACGGATTAGGGGGCTTTGACCCGAAATCACCTGCTTGGCGAGGAAATCTTGGTGAGGATAGGCAATTAGGAAGAGTGTGCAGAGCGTCAGCATGAACCGCTCAAGAGGCCTGAAAAAGAGCGAGCTACCAAGACACCAAAAACACAAATGTGCTTGGTGTGACGTCGTAGTGCGTCCTGTACTCGACTCACTCATAATCGTGGAAACATTCGATGGACAAATCGGCGTTCATGTTGGCATCATTGCTCTTCTCACCGCTCAATTGCATGTACGGCTACAAGACATGCCTGCATTTACATCTCTGAGGCGGCCCAGAATAAATGACAGATCAGGCTGACTGGATTCGAAACCAAGAAATCGCCAAATCTATGCATAATAATGTTAAGTGATGATTGGCGTCCCTACCACCAACTTGATTCAGATATGGGATCCTGAAGTGCCTGCCGGAGGCAATCAAGTTTTTCGCCGGGTGACAGCCATGGCTTATAAAAAGAGCTAATAAATAGCTTATACTATTCATCGTATGAGCCAGTTACACTGAACATACAAAAATTCTAAATGGAAGTGTAGGATGGTGCGTCCTCCGCCAGATTAGTGCTGAATACGTTTTTCTTGGCTTCTTAGGTTAAGGATAATAGTGAGTTTTTCCATAAATGAGCTAAAGCTAACGCTAAAATTAAATTTTCAATTACCTAAAGGCTGCTCTTCTCAGTGAGCTTCTGACGGATTGGAAAGACTACATCCCCAGCCTTTCCATTCTTACATATGACGTCAGAGTACATCTATGTGACGTCAGTCATAGAAACTCGCATTTAATCAGTGATGCATGAAAAACCCTTCAGTTATTTTCCAACAACAAAGAAGCTTCGTAGAACTCTCAGGTACGACACATCGATTTATGACGATGACAAGCATGTAACGTCCACCTTGGACGCAATACTATAATTCACTGATGTTTCCTGTCCAACAGTGTAAGCGCTGTAGATAAAGTGGACCGCAAAGAGTTATATAAGGTTTTGTAAAAGTAAAACTTACACAATATAGCTAATGGATATGGTCCAAATCGCAGATCTGGTAGAAGTAGAAAATCTCGATTAAATAAAATTGTAAATCAAATGGAGTTTCGAACAGCCGTACCAGTGGACGCGATTGTTTGTTCTTTTGAAGACAGCGATAGCGGTAATGTAGGTAATAAGAAGACTTCATGTGGCGAAATCCGGCATGAAAGGAGCGCTTCTGGGTATTGGAGGAGGCATCCTTTTCAGGAGTTACCACTTGTTTCATACAGGAACAACTCTTCGAAACTGATGGTGAGAAACGATGCTTGCTTCTGGGGTTTATAACCTTTTCATCCCATTTTTTTTCACTTTCCTACTACTTTCCTATTAGCACCTCGATTTTCATATTCAGAGATCCTTCCGCGACCGGCTTCAACTACCCCTACCTTAAAGGAACCTGAAGAGGTCTGAAACAAGAGGAAGATGCAAAGAAATGAGCATTTTGTAACGAACATTCAAAGTTAGAAGCGCTAATCGGTGAAAAAACCCGGATTCAAAAGTGCGACGCTGCGGTGTGTATTCGTAACCCACTCGCATCCACGCATCCCTTTCCGAGGGGTGGGGTCCACGAGGTCGAATTTCCGCTTCGCGGCGTTTCACTCGCGGCGCCCCCGTACGACTCGCCGTATCGATTGCCCTTGATCGGCCGGCTGAGCGTGACTGCGTCACGTCTGCGCTTTCCACCCATACCACACTGCCTCGCTTGAAGTCTGCCATTCCCTGCCACTGGCACTCGCACCCGCTGTGCCGCTCATCGCGCGCGGCCGCGCGGAAATTCGACCTCGTGGACCCCATCCCTTTCCGAGTTGTCCGCTGTAGGAGACGGGCCGCGGGCCAACGTTGGTTGTAGCACATGACTCCCAGCGCAGTGGAGTGGCCATTCCCAACTACATTAGCATCGATGTAAGTACATCTAGAAACAATATAAGAAAGAACAAAGAAAAAAGTGAAAGGGGAGAACAAATTTATGATAGAAACATCCCCTCTTGGCACTATGCCAAGGCGTCAAATTGGCGAGTTTGTGCAATGGCGACCACTAAAACTCGTACACACTACGTCTGTTCTACCGTAGGCCAAAATTACCCCCTTCCGGTGTCTTTAAGGCTGTCAACACAAAACTTGGGAGAGATGTGGTAGAGAGTGAAACCGACGTCCTGTTTCCCGTAATTTGCTCATTCCATTTCGATAAAACAAATTAGAAAGAGATGGACTTCGAGGCGTACGTCCCGCAACGCTTGAGCCTTGGGAGTGTATGAAGATATTGCCGCAGTCACTCGGGGTTAAGGCAACAAATTACCGAACAAAAATATATGGACGAAGACAAAGTGACGTCAAGACGGCAAGTGAATGACACAATGCTATGTAGGAAATAGCAAAAGATATAATTATCACGAGCAGCGTATATCGAGCAGAAAGATCAGCCTGGAACGTGACGGAGACAGCCAATATAAAGCCGCATGTATAGCCTCGCACAACCTTGAATTAAGCCGATTTACTGGGTGTTGCCTAGGACAGATGTGAGAGCTATAAAGTGGTAGCAATATGACCGACCGTCAATCACCTTATTACCGTCATTTTTGACTGCTCTCCTTTTTCCGTAATACAATGGTCGCCCGACAAACCTTGTCTTGCCTTTTTTGTGTACGCTTGTGATCAGGTACGACCACAGCAGTACGTGAAGCTAGGCATGCACTAATTACTGTAGCAATTGGATGTTATGCAGTACAGCGTGCAGGGTCACAGTGACAGTTGGCCTCAGAGAGTCAGTAGTTCGCAGCTACCGTAAGTGACCGGCTCTCTCTACAATACCGCTCACGTCGTGTGAATAAAAAAGCCTCGCGACGGATTAATCGCGAACAAACCGTCGCAACGTCATAACATCGTTCAGAGTGGATAAAATGGAAAGTTTTAAAGAGTATTGGATCCGTCTCGATACGGCGAGTTCAGTGATGTATAAAATGTTAAATTTTAATGAGAAACAGTCCTGAAAATCGCGCGAAATGCGTTTTTGCGTTTTCCCGCTATAATTCAATTGTTTATAGGTTTTTTATCGGACGTGTATACATTTTCGTAATCAGCTCGTTGAGCTCTACAAGAGGGTGCTACAAGTTTTGGTTTTCTCAAACTAGATACTGGAACATTTTCACATTCTGAGAAGTTTGAGGGAGATTTTCTCTAGAACCTGATGAGTTGGTCAGATCAGCCCCTACTCCTTTGTGTCACTTCAGGTCAGCCCCTACTCCCTAAACAGCGCATCCGTGTATACACTGCTAAACAAAAACCATCTCTTAACTCATCTGCAGACGGAGTTTCCCTGATGAAATGTATGCCGTTCGATTCCTCTGAGAAAATGCTATCGAACGACATACAAATACCTTTGTGGGATAAATGTCTTATTTTCGTATTTCCAGCCGTTTCCTTTTGTGGATCGACGTCTCAATCTCCTGTTGGCCGTTGCAATTCACGTGCACGCCCTGGGAGAGCGGTCACGATCGATGGCGCCACCGCGAGCTCCTAGCGCTTTCCCACGGCCGTGCACGTGAATAGTGCGATGGCGCCATCGGTCGTGATCGCTCTCCCAGGGCATGCACGTGAATCGCACCGGCCGAAAGGAGATTGAGACGTCGATCCACAAAAGGAAACTGCCGGAAATACGAAAACAAGACATTTATCACCGCAAAGGTTTTTGTATGTCGTTCGATAGCATTTTCTGAGAAGAATCGAACGGCATACATTTCATTAGGGAAACTCCGTCTGCAGATGAGTTGAGGGATGGTTTTTGTTTAGCAGGGTATACACGGAGGCCCTGTTCAGGGCCACACAAAGGAGTGGGGGCTGACCTGAAATGATCGAAACTTCAAAATCTCTACACTTCTGTCTCAAACTTCTCAGAATGTGAAAAATGGTCCAATATCGAGTTAGAGAAAACCAAAAACTTGTGGCACCCTCTTGTAGAGCTCAACGAGCTGATTACTAAAATGTATACAAGTCCGATAAAAAACCTATAAACAATTGAATTATAGCGGGAAAACGCAAAAACGCGTTTTCGCGCGATTTTCAGGACTGTTACTCATCAAAATTTGGCATTTTATACATCACTGAACTCGCCGTATCGAGACGGATCCAATACTCTTTAAACTTTCCATTTTATCCACTCTGAACGATGTTATGACGTTGCGACGGTTTGTTCGCGATTAATCCGTCGCGAGGCTTTTTTTATTCACGCGACGTGAGCGGTATTGTAGTATTTCCACCACTAACTACGGTCGACAGACATGCAGACCCACCCCACACACCGACAAACCAACAAGTGGACAAACTGACAGGGCAAATCCAATCCAAAATCCAACTCGATACGGTCCGGCGAATCTACAACGTGACGAACAAAATGGAGTAAGCAATTCTAGACAGTAGAAGGGTACGGCAGCTCGAATGCATCATACTGGTGATGAGAGATGAGGGTTATTCCTTTTTAAGGTATAGGTTGAGAGAGGATAAGCTCGAAATGTCTATCGTGCCCTAGTGACCGAGCACAAAAATCTCAAACACTTGCGCATTTCAACAAACTTTGGATCATCCTTTGCTCAGTATTGTTCAACATTTTACATATGTCATTGTTCGCTCGAATTTCAAAAAATACACGCTTGTCTCCCGGCATCACAGACTGATGAACTCCAAGACCCCATTACTTTTCTAAAGATCAGTCACATTGCAAACGTGTAGAATGGGTGTAGTTTCTTGTGAATCATAAGCATCAAGATGGGCATGACATTATCAATAGAACTAATTTAGCTGATGTGTTAATGAGTTGATGAAGTTTATTCACCTACGGTTAGGTCTTAACCTTCACCGAAATGCTTTGCTTGCTTCATATGGCAGGAGCATCATCCAGCTGAAAGAATTTATCGCAAGGAAGAAAGGTACCTGTTAAGGGGAATCGCTAAACATGAATAAGGTGCAGAAGTACTGAGCTGAGCTAAACCTTCGAAAATAAAACACTGATTCCAAAAGGTTTTCAAGGGACCTCTATGTAAGTCATGGGTAGCGTTATTCCTTGAATGGGCCAGAATCGACCCTTCATCATTCAGTATTTCATTATGTTACGAAATTTTGGATCATTACAACCGATAGTCCTATTGTTTGGGTTTTGACGCTCAGGATTATGTGGAAATAGCAGCAGTCCACAAAAAACCATTTTGGAGGGTGAATAAGGCCATGAAGACTTGCTGATGATAACCCTCTATCGAAGCGTGAGGCCCGACGTGAGCTGTTGAACCTTCCATAGAGAGAAGTCAATTTCTTACGCATCTTTTCGGGTCGATAGGGGCGCAGGTGAGGTGAGGTGTGAGCGGAAGAGGGGCACATTAAGTATGCCTGACCAACCGACGTGAATACTTAACACTTTTAAACTAATAGCCGAGACCGGCCGACTCTAACGGCCAACGGAATGTATGGATTCAGTATGGCATCGATGCAAAATTGGAGGAGGGAAGAGTGCACAGCAAAAATGCAAGTTCTAGCATTGGGCTTTTGGCCAGACGACTAGCATGGTTGTAGTTGGAGCTCAAGTTGAAGTACGTCTGAGACTCGCATGATGCCATGCATGGGCTTGTCTACGTCTACGTATTCCTTGCTTTTGCTCTATCATGCATATCTGATACTCAGCAGTCGACTTCTAAAAAATAACAGGCTTGGCTAGGACTCGCGGAATAATGGAGATAGGGCTGAGTTGAGCATGTCCTTTTTCGAAGCCTCGGCATTATTTCGTTCAAACAAGGGTGAAACGTGTGGCATTTGGCCCTGCGGACCTAGAAAAACTAGCACTGCTCAGTCTACCATTAATTATCCTCTCCATAGAGAGCTCTAATCATCAATCTCAAACTCCTTCAGAAGCTGCACAACGACAAAAGTTTTTGGAGCAACTTCTAGAGCTCGCATAAGTCACCTCAAAAATTCAGCCACAGTAAGGCAGCTAGGCAGCTGGATCGAATATAGAAAGAAAGGAATGGATGAGAAATCGACACCCTTTGCTTAGATGACGAAGATGCGTAAACTGGCTTCATACTAGGGAAGGACCCGAGGTCGAAGTGGCCATTCGGAATGGGATACATATATTCGACGTACTGTCGGACGCTGATCTCGAACCTGCATTCCAAATTTCCAGAACGATTCTCTGAGCGAAATTACGGAGAATTCATTGTTAAAAAATACTATATGGTAGGTTTGGAAGCCCGTAGCACCCAGCACTCACATTGAGTTACGACAATACGAATGGATCCATGATTGTTTATTGTTGCATCACAAGGGACACACTATATGAGCTTTAATAAAGAGAACATTTAAAGCAAGAGAAGTAAGAGCGCAATGCATCACTCTTCCACGCATGGTGCTAACGACCATCTAGAAACTATCAGGGTGGTTTTTGGGCAAGTTGGAATGGGGTTTGAAGGTTCATATTTATTACTTTAACAGACATAGTCAAAATGCGAGCCAAATGGTCGATACAGACAGAGTGGGCGTTGTATGCAAGCCACAAAAAGTGGTGAAATACAAATAATTAGAGCTATGGTATCCATGAAGCAGCATTTGAGTGGCTGGAACTGGGAAATTACTAGTGCCTAAGTGAAAAAAGGTCATAGGTCTTACAGCTGGTCCACAAGTGTAGCTCCACACTTGGTAAATTAGGGAGAAATGATCTACCCACAATCTCGAACGAACGCACAGAAACATTTTCACCTCGTTCCACTTCTCATCCCAAGTCGACGCTGATCCTCTGTGACTCTTTGCTTTGGTGTAAGAACTTCTATTGGTTATTGAAGATGCTCAAGGAAAGTGAAGAAAATTGAATTGGACCACGTAAAAATAAGGATGTGCAAAGAAGCTCCGCCTACGTACTACTTACTGTGATCAGGAGTTCGAATTTTCAGTTTATACTCCATGGAATTTCCCCCAGAGGCAACGTGAAATCATCTCCCGTTATTATTAGGTTGATTCATAATAAATCGGACAACTTGGCCAATTTTAATCATTGTCGTACAACTTTTTTACGACAACAGGGATTCACTTGAAATATACTCCATCTTTATCGATGACCTCCTGCCACGGTATAGGCAGATCATGGAGGCCCCTGCTCCAGAAGGCCGGAAGCTGGAGCTCGAAGAAGTTGCCGAGTGCCGCCTTGACCTCATCGCGAGTTTTGAAGTCTTGGCCGTCCAGGTGGCGTTGGCTGTGGGAGAAAAGGTGGAAATCTGAAGGGGCGAGGTCTGGGGAGTATGGTGGGTATAGAAGTACGGTCCAACTGTACGACAGCAGCTCGGCCTTGGTCGATCTTGCGATGTGCGGTCTGTGGAAGTAGACACGTTGTCGTGCTGGAAGTAGACATGTGACCGCCGCCGTAGCGAACTTTGGACATTTGCCTTCAATTCTCGTAATTGACGAACGTAGACGTCGGCGGATACTGTGGTACCTTCATCGAGCAGCTCCCAGTACTCTACGCCGTGTACGCTCCACCAACCGCGGTTTTCGTCTTCGATGGAATAGTCGCCTGACGCAAACTTCGAATGCTACAACTGCAGTGTACTTCTGCCGGGGGCATGCTCCTTGTGAACTTCTATTAGACGTCTGCCGATATCCGCGGGTTCCTGGCCAGATAGCGATATAAATAGTATGACGTTGCGGATGTGGTCTCTGGACCGCTTGAAATCGTGCGGCATTGTGGCGGAATGAATTTACTTTGGAATGATTATTTTGCGGTACTTTGAAGAGCTTTTCATACTCATTCCAGCGGTACCTCGCGCGTCCATTTTCGTTAATTCGTTACTGAGTTATGATCTCTAGAAATCATCACTACCATTTGTCCGATTTATTATGAATCAACCTAATATTTGCACTGCTGCTGCAACATCACGCATTGCTGCTGTCGGAATTGCTACTCTAAGCCTCTCATTCACAGCTAATTTCCTGATCGGAGTGATTACTTGATGAGTTCAATGTGGGACCATCCGTGCAAATTCGATATGAGACTTGCGTCATACTCACTAATCTTCATAAGTTATTGTGGTAGCGCAACATCACTGGAGGGTTAAAAGCACAGCTCGCAATATCTAGAATGTATTCTGTTTCCATCTGAGAGCAGATAACCATTATCGCAAGTGAAAAAGGTGTACTTTTACCAAGAAGCTCAGAGAGCAGAAAGCGTGTATAGAACCCATATATAAAGTGGCGCCGTTTCGAGATCGCCCCGTGGTAGCTTCTTGGCAAAAAGTTTGTGATCGACTGAAATAATAAGATAGGACCGACGAAAGGTTTCTGTAGGGGTAACTAAAAATTGCTGAATTTCGGGTGATAACATCGGCTACTTCTGCGCTGTGATCAAGCCGAAGGTCGGGAAGGCTCTTTCGAAGGAATAGTTAAGCTGCTCAAAATTTGCATGGTCCGGATAGGGGCAGTAACTCTTATCACCTTGAAGTTAAGGAATCTGGAAGAGCTAAAACTATTCCACCGTAATGTTGTCTTGTGTGTGTCCTTCCATAAGCTCGTAATGTTTTCAAGTCAGCCGTTCCTTTTCGATCATTCCTGCTGTCTTGCTGTGGGCATTCGGTTCTCTGCTCAGATCGAGCATGTAAAGTTTAACCGTAGTTGCAACTGTTGTAGAATGGCATTTCCCAAGAAAGACATGATGCAACAATGACTTACCAGACTACAGCAGCTTGTCCTTGAGGATTGAGATTTTAGCGCCGTACTGTTGACTATTGACTATTCGCATAAGTATTTATTCAGTTAAGATAATTAAAAACGGAAAACTGAAAAATTATTTTCGATAGGATTGCTCTATATACACTTCTGAGGAATCGATATAAGCTGTGGGAAAATTGGCCTAGATGGCCGTGTTGCAGTTAACCTGATGAATGATAAACCACAATGAAGTAGTCAGGAAAGTAAAAACTTGGCTAATTCTTCCAGAAATATCATAACAAACGTAGTAGGTGGATAGATTGGGAAAAAACTATGCTACTACCAGGTGCTGGAAGTGAAGATACGTGGAAGCGAACGTGATTCTTAGCGCCAGTATAATGAAATCAGCCGTAAACGAATGAACAGACAGCGGTACGAAAATAACGCGCAAAACTGGATCAACAAAAACAACAGGAGTAATATGGCAAGTCCAAAAGTCCATGGTCTTTCAGAGGCTTCTCAGCTTTTATAAACCAAGAACCAGCATGACCATTAAGAAACTGACTTAACCTGAGGCAAAAGGCACGACCCTCACTGTTAACTTTGATGTGATCTTGAAGTAATTGCTACAGACGTGAGATGTAATGTAATAAGTTTTCTGAAAGTTCCAAGCTCATCAGGTTGGAGTAAAAGCAATACAGCTCACTTGTGCTGAGGCTGCTATCTGCAGTGCAGCTTTGACAATCCAGGAACGCTTCGATATGAATATGGCATAGGAGGAGCCCTTGCGATGCTGTGCGACACCGTTTCCCTCGCAATTTTTTACCGCGTACACAGTAAAAATGCAATGGATTTGTCAACGACGTGGCAGTGGCTGCTTCTGCGCTACACTCGCTTGGTACAAGTTCCTCATCATTTCGAAGCTATGCTGGAGAGCAAGCGGGAACTTTGGCAATGTTCAACAATTCTCTACTGTTTCCACGTTCCGATAAGTATATTTATCAGTGCGAGGTTGATTGCTGTCTCTCCTGATAGAAGGTTTGAATGGCCAAAGCTAGCAGTGAATCCAGCAGCTTACACATTCATGAACAGAAACACCAGTCAAGTATTCGCATACCTAATCATTATTAACAGATTTATAGAATATAAATCTATAAATGGCATAATAACTTTATAAAACACAAAATGGAGCCGGCTAGACCAATCCTACACTCGCGACCCTCTCTGGTCTTCTGGTCTCCAATTAGAATTCTTCATCAGAGCACATTCCACAGGGAGTCCTACAGAAACGGATCAAGAAAGTGTGAGAAATAAAATGCTTGTAAAGGATCACCCTATATTTCCTTAGCTAAGCACGTTTATACAACTCGTAATTTGACTCCAACAAGTACACTTCAAGCAGATTGCAATAGGAAAGGTCATGAAATCGGCTACATAAAGAGATTATGGAATAATAAAACAGCGACAAGGACAGCATGAGTTCTTCCATCCTGATCGTTCTTTTTTATGCAGGAATGAGTAATGAGTGTGTTATAACCAGACTGAGGACACAGGCCACGCCTCTCGTTTTTACACGAAACCTCCATTCTTGAAAACAATGCGAGCGGCCGTTCAGGACTGGTGATAGTGAGAAAGAGTACTTGGGGAAAGAAATGAACGATATCGCTGTCCCTGTTCTTTCAGAGAATGGACCCTTTGACTCCGCATTTCCCTCCTCCTGAGACATCCTTTCATCCGAAAAGCAAAAATGTGCTATGATAAACTATGATAAATTTTGTGGTCCGGACAAGTTACAGTTAACTTTCCACAGGTTCACGAAAAATTAAGGGCGGAAGGAAGATGAGAGGAGCTCCACTTTATGCAGCTTCCTTTTTGTAGGATAAACGAGCTTTTTCATTTGTCTCTGACTATGTGCCACGCGGAGCTGCAGTTGAAGAGACTGACGGAGCACAAATCGGTTAGATAGTTAATGGACTCTTGAGAGGAGCACTCCATAAGAAAAGCGGTTTGAACAGTCCCAGCTCACGAAAAGGGCGAGATGCTGGAAGTCTGCCCAAGAGACAAAAAATTATTTTTGTGAACCATATTAGCCCTTTAGAACCCTCGGCGAAAGTCATAGGATCCTAGATATGCAAATCAATGGAAATTCACGTCTAAGAGCTCAGTGTTATTTATTGCATTTTTGATCACCTGCGTAAAAAAGAAAATAGTTAAATTCCAGTGCTACTGTGAGTACTGTCAAGCTCCTCGGTAACCCAACTCTTGTGGTGAAACCAGTCAGCTGTGCTCACTTGTATTGAAACGTTAGCTAATACGGGGTTTTTGAAAGTGGGTCAGAAATAACCGAAGCATTTTTTACTGGTTATAACGACTGTGTAAAGATATAAGTAGAGGGCGCCCAAAACTGGAGCCACTATCAAGCAAGGAAGGGCAGAGAGACGAAAAGCGAAACACCATCTGACAAATGCGATGTTTGAATTCTTGACAGTATTCGTTAAAGGCTGAATAGTAATATAGATCCCATTTTCTTAGCTACCAATGGGAGCTTATTCCTGACGTACTTCGCTTGTACGTCATTCACTTTCCCATCTTTTTCCCATCTTTTGCGGTTGAAAAGTGCATTTCGTAGCTTGTGTCTCACTATTTATTCTTCTTGCTGAGGCTCTCTCACCTCCCTCCAGAGGAAGCATGGTGACGAGGAAATCAGGAATTTGATGGTATCGCAATGAGAGTTACATCCCATTGTGGAAACTGTTATCGTCTGACTGTAGGAAAGAAAAGGAACCCTCTTCCACTTTCCTCTAAGGCAAAAATGTACGCCTGATTGTGCAGATTAGCACGTCTGCGATGCTTATGTGTGTATTGTTCAGCATTATGCAGGATGCTGCTTTCAAGGCAGCAGCACCGGAATTTTTGCGCATTAGACCCCTCCTGAAAGAGTGTGGTAAAAAGGTTAATATCTTCATTCAAACCGTCGTCAATCGGAAAGATCACTTTACGAAAAATGATGGACTCACATAATATTTTTTATAATTAAATATACAGGGTGGGGCAAAATTACGGAAACTCAATTGATGCTACCCAAAAACCTTATTTCAGCTCGAACAAAAACATAATCATTACCGATTTACTCTCCAGAAAAAACTGAACAAACAGTACTACTTTGTTTTGAAACCATCTCCATTTACTCCGATAAAGGCTCGAAGACGCTCCGAAAACGCGTTGACCGTGGCGAGGAGATAGCCTTCGTCCAACTCATCCCATGCTTTCTTCAGCGCTGCCTTCGAGGAATTAAGGCCGGGATGGGGTTTTGAGCATGCCTTATGCTCGAGGACACTCCATGCAGAGAAACCGAGTGGGTTGAGGTTCGGAACTGGGAGACCATTCATCGAAGGCAATGAAATCTAGGAAAATTTCCTGTAGCGTTGGTTTCTGTTCCTTTTGCTGTCGGCAGAAAGAAACTGTCCTCCTCCTTGCTTGTGTGCCTTCAGTTTCCAAGTGATCTTTCACAATCCTGCCCATCTGTCACATGGAAATCGACATTTCTTCTGCCATCTTCCGAAGCGACCGCACTGGCTTCAAACGCAGACGATCACGCACTCTCTTGATGTCCGCCCTGATCGTGACAGAAGTCGGTCTTCCACGTTCTGGTCGGTCGGAAGGTTTCCTAGTTCTGTAAACCTTGCGATTGATTTCTATACAAGACTTTGTGATACCTTTAGACGACGGGAGATGTCAATCGCCTGGAGTCCTTGATGGTGCAGGTAGATGAGGGAATTCCGGTGAGGGGATGGCATTGTCATTTCAGATCGAATATGAAATTTTTTGTGCTGGTTAGTAGAGAATGTTGCGCTGAATCGAGTAAAAATAAGCAAGGGCTTTTCAAATGCGAAAAGCGCCTCAGGGGTCAAAGTTCCCCCGCCCGCGCCTTGTTTCCGTGATTTTGCCCCACCCTGTACATATATGCATACCAGTAGTTGATCTGGCGGCACCAATGAACAGCGCCCTTTCGTATTCTGTTTCACGTCTGTGGTAATATACCAAAATAAGACCCTCACTTCAGAGTGCATTTAATAAAACCTTTCCGAGCCCTCAACGAATATCCAAATAGCTTACACGAAAATCTACTGATGAAATGCGAAGTTTTGATGAAGATTTCTAGAGTGTATTTGAAGTCAGTGAGCGTGAAAGGGAAATTAATAGCATGTTTCTAACAAGATGAGTCCCAAGAAAATGTTTGTATGAACTTGTCCTCGGTTGGCCATAGGAGGTGTCCTATCAGAGTGAAAGGGTATAGAAGCTTAAGTGAACGTGATGCGTGCGTAATAGCTCTCGTCGCCATTCAACGGCTAACCCTTTTGGAGGTCCTCGTGAAACGACAATGGCACCGCATGATGAATTAGCAATACTCAAAGCAAAATCACTGCCACCTAAAGACCGACCATGTCATTAGCGAAATGAAGTTTGACGACGATGGGTTATGGGGGAAAGTGAGAACGTATTAAATGTGGCACGCGAAATGACTTCCAGCCAGGGTAGAGAAAATCTGTAAGACAGGACGTTGCAGAGGTCGTGCTTTGAAGTTTTTCTCGAGGATTCGTCAACGACTACCCGTCTTCGACTCTCTAAAAGGTTTTGGACCGATGAGGCGTTTTTCAAAAAGACGTCAATCGATAATTTCGAATACTACTAGGCTAAATAGCAATGCAATGATTATCGGTTAGCGACCTTTTGCTCTTATTGGGGAGACTCTCCCGAGGGACATGTAGCCCCGGCCTACGCCACGCCAAAATGCAACCATTATGTATTATATATACCGCTCATTCCTACTCGCAGTTCCCAAAAGTGACCTTGTCGTCATGGCATTGCATAGTAAACCTCTCGCTTCAACTGAGCAGTTTGTTTGGGGTTTGACGCTGCCGCGTCACTCTAGCAGTGAGAAGATGATACTTACTTTAAACTACGGAACTTTTGGCAACCACCCTCTTAACTATGCTGAATTTCGGGCCTGGTCTTAACGGTTTATGGGGGGTTCACTTTCACAAATTCGTGATATTATCACGTTGTGCTTTATTGAGCCCTGTCCTGCAAACTTCAAAAAAAAACCACAAAATGGGGTTTTAAGCGCTCAGGCTCGTGCCTCCTGCTGTGCCATTGACGTTTCATGCAGAGAAGGCCTAACCGCTTCTTGCAGATGCAGACTCAACTTCCATAGCGGGTGGATAGCGCAAAATCCCTTTTTTGCTTTTGCAGGTGCATATTGGCGTAAGCCTTCTTCCTTGGCTAATAATGCATTATATTAACTGGTTATCCATATTTGATTTATTCACACATGTGCGAATTGCATTATCAATAGGTCTGTCTAACGCATATAACGTAAACACCGAATACCAAAGGGCTGGTACTAGAGTAAAGTGGTAGAGCATATCCACTTTGAATGCCACGACGAGATCGCAAAGAAAGACCGTGAAATACAAGGGGTGCCAAAAAAGTAATTTTACTCGCGGCTCACATCCACCAAATATACAAAACAGAGGGTAGGGTAGTGAAAGAGATGAAGGTATTAGTGCAAAATATCCCGGTTGTGTTCCTCTAGAAACAGGAGCAAGCTGCTCACTACTTCCACCATCATGGAAATATGGAGCCTTCAGCCCGCAGAGTCGGGCTCTAGAGCACCTACGGCATTAAGGTCCACCTGATACAGCGGAGTCAGCTTCCATGATGGGTTTCTCGCGGAGAGCTTTCTGAGGACTGACCCGTCGATTCATAGAAGTCACAGACTCTCGCTGCACGACAACGCTGCTATGATACGAAGTGTCATTTTTCATGCCCTCTGGTGACATTCCAGTGGTAATAGCACGTTCTGGCTCTTGGAAACGAAGGGCGTTGAGAAACGAAGAAAACGGATGCTCAAGAGCAACACTCAATATGAATCCGCTCAGGTATCCAGAGTGAACGGACCTCAGCAAGGTTGTGGACGAAGGTGGCGAAATCTTAGGTTTTGCCCAATTGATGTGACTTATCGTTCACCCGGGAGACGTTCCCGATCCTGCTTGTGCAGAGGGCTCTTACGAGTTAAGTGATAGTGTGAGGTGTGTATTTGAATTTGGGGATGGAGATACTGAGGCTCGACTGAATAGGTTGAGAAGTGGAGAGGAAAAAGTGACTCCCCCCAGTAAAGGACCGCAAATGACGTAGTAGCCATCACACCATAGATAAGAATAGAACGTGGTTAGGGTAGAGGTGCTGAGAATGAGATATAGCGAGCAGCCTCCCAACGATATCTCGTTCGATGTACTTGACTGCGGCAGGAAAAATTATGCTAATGAGAACCGCGCACGAAATAACATCCTGCTTTGCACCATTGAATTCGCCGTTTTTTTTATAATGCTTTCGGCAGACCTTCTTTTTCATCATGCCTTCGTCTGCTTTTCTTCAGAAGTTAACACTTCATAATTTCCGGAATAGCAGAGCACGGGAAAGCCTCCTACATTCCATGTCCGAGTCTTCGAATTCTAGGACTTTTGCTCGGGAAGGTGGGTGCCTGCGAATGCTTCGAGAAAGGCCTTAACTCATTTTTCCTACACAATAAGAAGCCAAATAGCTCGTAGCTTGAGGTGTCGAATATTGATATTTTGGCGAATTTCTTTTTAATTGAGCATTAACCCATCTTTCTACCACCCCCATCCCCCATCACCCTTTTATTATCTCTTACGTGCATATGGGGGGGGGGGGGTTGTGTGGTGACTACATAGTACGGCTGCTACGATCATGGATAGGGAATCAAGTCCTAGTAATCAATGTCCCCCCAAATCCACTTGCTCCAAAATTTTAGAGGTGCTGAGAAGGTGCGAAAGTGATATTTCAGGGTAAGACACTGTAGTGTACCTTGACCGGCCTCCACAAGTGTTATTTAGGCGAAATCACATTCACACGTCAAAAAAGAGTGCATGGCTCATCCTGAAGAGGATTGGCTAGTACCAAGTGCTTCCTGGGCTTCAGTTGCGCTCTAATATGACAACTGCAGTAATATAAATATCTTGTAAACTTTGTTTTCAATTTCCGCTGCGGTCATGAGCACCTCGTGCACTTGTTGCTAACAATAGCGAAAACAACTGAAGTTCTCAACGTGGCAAGGAATTTCATCGAATCGATCGATGAAATGAATGGGAGTGTTTTCCGTGGGAGTTGCGACTGGACCGATTATTCAATTCATTACATATGCGTCGAAAAATAGCAAAAAGCCGCTTTGCTCCTACTCCGCTGACTCATATTCGGGCGGTTGCACTTGCATTTCGTTAGGGCCGACGTTCCGCAACAATGCAGTGGGAAACAACGTTTCACTACCACCGCCACACCTTTTTATTAATGATTTTTTGCCCATTCGATACAGAAGAGAGAAAAGCGTGGTCTGACCTATCCAGTATCCTTTAGCTTGATGATTAACGGAAATGAATCTGACACTGAACCAAGCAATTGCATAGCTGATGTATAGCAATATCCGTTACGACATGCTGAAAGGTACTATCACCATGCAGAAAATGGGTTCCTCAAAGGCACGCAAGGGCCAGCCCACAGTGGATACCTTCCTCGAATCCTCTGATTTTCTCTGTTGTCGTGTTCGTTAACTTAAAGGAATCGTCCACGAGAAAATGAGTTCTTCTGTTACCCATATAGTTCTGTTGTCTTTGCCTAACGTGGGCTGCATGCAATGTTTCACGCGAAAAATGTGACTCCGGCTAAGATACTGCACCACAAAGTCTCGGCCGGGTAGGTGGGGCCTTCGAGCAAAATGGCCGCCTTGTCGTCCACCGCGGTAGGAGGACATTGTAAGAACAGAAAGTTACGTAAACAGTTCCGCTCTCAACTCCCGACCGCGGCGGACGACGGGGCTTTTACTGGAAGGCCCCGGCCACCCGGCCGAGGGTTTAGGGAGCTGTATCTTAGTCCTTTGTCGCGTGAAACTTTGCTTGTGGCTCTTATTAAGCAACTACAGCATAAGTATGTGGATGACAGAAAACCCATTTTTCCGTGGACCCATCCTTTGAATGGGGAGACTCCTGCTGAGATTCTTCTCGAAGGTTACTATGGGTGAAAACTTCGGTCTCGCATGGGGATCGAACTATCGCATTACGGACTACGGTGGAAGTCAGCAGCTACAAAACTCAAAAAACAGAACATCAAAATCTTTTCAAGGGCTAAGTAGAATTCGGTCGCGCATATGATAGATAGATCACTTACCCATCGGACAGAAAGTGCTATGCGAATAGATGAGGATTAGGCCTCAGAAGAATGGGTGTAGGCATGTCTTAAGGAAAAGTCGTCAATCCGAAGCATTTTGCCTTTTTTTTGCTGCGCAACTATTTCTATGTGCTAACTGCGGATCTCGTCTCCGAGCGTAAAACTAAGAAAATTGCGCATTTCACCAACAATGCTCCTTGGCTACTTGCGGATTCTCTTATAATTGGAAGATAACTTAAAGGAACCGGAAGGGGACGAAACAAGAGAAAGATGCAAAGAAATGAGCATTTTGTAACGAACACAGAAGGAAAGAAGCGATAATCGGTGAAAAAACCAGGATTCAAGAGGGCATCGCTGCGGTGTGTATTCGCATCCAATTCGCATCATTTCACAGACCTTCCGAGTTGTCCGCTGTAGGAGAGGGGCCGTGGGGCCAACGTTAGTTGTAGCACCTGACTCCCAACGCAGTGGAGTGGCCATTCCCACTACATTAGCATTCATGTAAGTTCATCTAGAAACAATATAAGGAAGGACAAAGTAAAAATTGAAAAGAAAAACAAATTTCTGATAGAAACATCTCATTTTGGCACCATGCGAAGGCGTCAAATTGGCGAGTTTGTGCAATGGTGGCCACTTAAACTCAGCCACACTACGTCTGTTCTACCGTAAGCCAAAATTATCCCCTTCTGGTGTCTTTAAATAAAGGGGACAAGGTCACACAGCACCGGTCACTGAGAGAGGACAACTTGTTGGATGGTGAACATGCAATTCCGTATAGTTAAACAGTTATAGACTTCTGTATCACTGTGTCGCGCATCGCGACAGTCCCTTGGGCGCACCGCGCGCGCGACTCTGCCCCTCCCCCCCAGTCGTGACCCTATAAAAGGAGGCGCCACTGCCAGTCGGTGCTCACACACCTTTCCCTCCGGAAGGAGAGGAGCACCGGGCAAAAGCTGCTAGGATGCCATGCAGGACTGTTGAGGGTGGGAGCTTGACTCTCACGCTCTGCAGCCGTTAGAACGCGATGCGGTCGGCTTGGTTGAGCGCTGGTACGCTCACGTCCGCTATACTCGAGGACGTGGACGGCTGCAGGCGGGGTTGATAGCCTGAAGGGTAGGAGTTACCGCAGTTACCGCTAATATTCCTGGAGCTGACCCATGGAGGGATGACGCACGGTCGAACCTGTTATCAGGCAGGAAGATAAGGGTAGGTCGACTATTGTGAATAGAGTGTACATAATGAATATAGTCCTCATAATACAATAGTTGCACTTGCTGTTGTACGAAGGGTAGAAGGGTCTATAAGGTAGAAGAGCGAGAACATATATCTCCAGGAAGCGGCGGCCATACTGTGGGGAAAGCAGTATGGTTCCTGGGGAAGCCCACGTGGACTGTGACAACCCGCAGGCAAGCAGTCGGGTGGCATGGGGTCCGGAGTTCCGGAACCACGATGGTGTTGCGCTGGCGGTTAGGAGGGCAACCGCCCGACGAGAGGACACACTGCGAATATTGGCCATTACATGTTGCTATGACAGTAGCTGACATGAAAATAATGTTTATTTCAGATATCATGTAATACATAGACACATATAGAATTCTACCCATACCATTACGGCAAGGTCAGTAGAGTGTGCATCGTTAGGACAATTTCACACCGCGGCTTTCAGCTGCGAGCCAGAGCCATCGTATATGGTTCAGACATGCACTTCATTTTAGTTGAAGAACACGGAATCTCAACCCATTTCTATACACCCCTAGCCTGTGAGCATCGGGTCGTGGTACGAAATCTTGTTTCCGATGTACCCGAAGTCAGTGCACCCCTTATCAACAATTATCTGCCCAAGGAGGATGCGGGTTTGGGCCCAAGCTTGGGGAGGTCTGAACTGCGGAAGATATGATGAGCATCTCGGAGGAAGGTGTTTTCAGTAGAGGCCACTTGCTTATCTAGGTCTTCATTCTTTCGCATGTGCTTAGGCTGAAACTCGTATACCCTACTCTTAATAAACTGCTTGTGTAGGGTGGGAATAGGTCGTCGCTCTACGTAGCATTATAGGGTCATACATTAATAAGACATTGACGGAAGGTAATGACACAAGATCTAACCATGTGAAGGCATATTACTGTCCCTCATCCAGTAAATTGTCCTCAGCTGATTACGTTATAGTATCTCTATCGTTTAGAATTCATTTTAAAAGCTATTCAAAAGTAGTATGCGTACCTACATATGGCCATCAATATATTAGGTTGGACGGGAAGTTCTGGGACACTTTTTGTTTTTTCCTGTAGAAACCTGTAAAGCTTCGGGAGCATTTGGTAGTGGGGGGTATATGAAGCGTCTGAAAAGGGCTTCTGAATAGCACATTCATATTCTCTACGGCTTCAACTAGCAGTGAATTTACGGCAATTTCGCGAAAGGTGCGAAATTCACGAACACCGCCTCGGTTCCTCAGCATGCGAGGCCACTAACAAAATTAACCAGTCGATGGACCCAGGTACTGTCTCTCATATGGCGGCAGCCCGATGGCTCGATCGGCTCAAATTGGAACAGGAAAATATTCAAAAAATTGCATTGAGAAAAAAACTTTTTTTTTTTGAAAATTTTCAAAAAAATAGGAAACTGTTACCATCCAACACGACAGCCACTGCCGATCTCTACTGCAGGCAATTGGACACCGGAGCGCCAAAACTTACCGGAAAAATGGACCAAGACCTCTTCCTCCACGATAACGCTCACCCACATGTGGCAAAGTTGGCGTGTCAAAGGATCCAGGACCTCGGCTGGACGACGCTTCCCCACCCACCATATTCCCCGGACATGTCCCCAACTGACTACCACCTATTCCGGTCGTTGAGCCACTTCCTTGACGGGCGACAGTTCAAAGATGACGACGATCTCAAGAGCGGGCTCCAGAACTTCTTTGACCAGAAGTCTCCCGAATTCTACCGGAAGGGTATCTACGATCTTCCTGAGCGTTGGCAGTACATTGTAGATCACGATGGTGCATACTTTGGTGACTGAAGTTACATGTGAGTAAAATTAAAATAAATTGAATTTTTCTCACAAGGTGTCCCAGAACTTCCCGTCCAACCTAATAGTATGAAGTGAATAAGGAATACGCAAGAATATTGACGAGGAATTGTAGAGTATATTCTGTCGAAGAGGATTCGTTAGTGGAAATTGGCTCTCCAAGAGGGTAGTGTTTTCCCACGAAGTGAAACTGGACACCTCTGGCCTTGTTTTCCTAGTGACGCCAAGAGTCATTTCCTGTACACGAGGAAGCTTAGGTATCCTCTCAATTGATTCGCCATTGACTTTAGCGGTCGTGCGTACACAAATGTGTTGCAATTGACCATTTGATTTTCTCTGTACCGCAGTGATCCACCCAAGCCGCCCTGCTATCTCCCTAGACTGAGGTTAATTTCCATCACATATACTTCCTATTGCTGTACCCTCTAAGGCGAAAGGGTCCGTGTGTGTTTCTCCCTTGTGCTCGAACGAGAAAAGCAGCATAACTCACCCGCTCGTGTGCTACACAAAGCTTTCCTCTAAGGTCATCGTTTCGGTTTGGGAAAGCTGGATGAACCATCATAAGAAAGATATGCTGATGCGGTGATTTCCAGGTCTTTCCCTAAATTCTGGCTACATCTTCAGCGTACGCTTTTTCAAAAAGTTTATTTTCGCACACGTAATTACGATATCGTGATATAAGAACACGGCACTCAACATTGAAGTAATTTGGTTCGAAACTGGGAAATAGAAGAGTTCCGAAAACAATTGCAGTTGAAAGGCGTAAAAGAACCATAAGGTAGTACGCAGTGTGCTCCATCTAATGAAAGAAATTTAGTAAGTAACTTCTGGTCTTCAGGATCAAAGCGATCTTTCTTCATTGTCTTGAAGTGGCATACTACTAATAATCGACAGGAAGGAACAACCTCACAAATCTCACATTTGAAACCCGGCCTCGTGGATTGCTTCAGAAGTGAGATCTCTGAAATTCCGTCAACTTCCTTTTGACGCAACTTGCAGTTGGAGAACTACGGCACCTATAGGGATACTATGACTGTCAATATATTACGCCGAGTGATCGCAAATGCAGAGTATTGTTCCAAAGTGTAAGACTGAAGGTAGTTGAAGCTGCGCAAAAGAAGGTCAAATTTAATACAGAAAGGATAGTGAGCTCCGTTGCTAATGCGACTCCCGTCGAGCTCCTAACTGCTAGTGTAACACTACGAATGTGGCTCTCCGATTTTTTGCCATGGTTTTGAGTGCTTTTGAGAAAGCCTGCCAGTCTCAAGTGAATATGCATTGTTACGCTTCTGGCTGATTCAATGCAGCGTGTGCCATTGGTACTGTCGCAGTGAAGGGGGAGGTGCATTCCACAGGATGGGCTGTTTTCGGGCATGATTTTTCACACGATGAATCTGGGGAAATGGGAGTGATGCACTAATCATGAAAACCTCCGTCATTTCCGACTTTCATATGTATGTCTGACACCCCAGCGTGCATTGGTGTTCAACATTCTAAAGAAGATCGATTCCTTCGTGGCGATGATGGCACTGTTTCATTATCAAGGCCTCGTTTTCTGTGTAAACAGTGAAGAGGGGGGAGGTCGTATGAGGACTCCTCAGGAGAGGTTGTACTTATCAAAAATTTTCCTGACGCAAAGAGCTTTTACTGCAAAGGCAGCCGTCGCGGATCGGGCACCCTCCAACGTAGCTCTCACAAACCCTCAACTATTTCAACGGTTGATACTCTTACAAACCTCACCGGAGATACCTTGCCGGGAAATGGAAATGGTGGATCCACGTCGGATATCTGGGATTCACACCAACTTGAGTCATTCCCTAAACAGGACGCTGCCAGGTGCCGAGGAAAATGGCCGCTTCAGTACGACATCCCTCGCCTTAACAAAGACCTGAGCAAGATCCCCTTCCAACATGAAAATAAGCGGCCAAAGTCGGAAGTCGGTTGCTGCAGATGGACCAGGGAGCTCCACAGGATCAGCAGCTTTTGGCGATTGAATAGTATTACTAAGTATTTTATTACTGTAATTTAAGTGTTTATCGCTCAATTTCAATCATATTTGCTTACATCCGAGTCAGCTGACGGCACGTTCTGCTTATCATCTGGCCTGGAACCTTTACTGATCTTTGCATTTACTACCCTCTCCCAAGTCGTCCGTCAAACACTCCCGTCAAGGGTCGAGAAAATCCTCATCTCTCGATGTACTCTGACGGTAAACCTGGACATCTTGGCCCTACTGCTTATAACCAATGACGTCTACACACCTGCAGTAGGCCACTCTATACTGTACTTCGGCCCTCATAATCTGATCTTCACGTCCGGCATTGTAACCATAGATATACGATCAACACAGATGTGCAAGGCCCACGGCTCTACCACTACATATAACAGGACATAACACAAATAGCATTTTATATTTATTTGTTCACTTATAACACAAGACACAATACATTATAGAAACTTATAAAGAGAAACTATAAATACGTCACCCTTTTTCTCAGGCGCCTCCGCTAGAGCGAGTCGTAGTAGCTTCCATCCAGCCACCACACGAACGACGATGTCTTGCAGGCTGCAGTCCGATCCATCCAGCCACCACACGAGCGACGATGTCTTGCAGGGTGCACTCCGATATCAGTAGCAAAGCGATGTTGCGACCGCTAAAGTGTGTGGATTTCCAAACAGCGATTGGTATTTGTAAAGATACCACTTGAGCTAGCGCTCAGTACTGCGCTTATCATAATGCCGAACTGTCCGATAGGGACTTCTTCAATATTGGTTGGTCAGCATCGCCCATTTTCCCCATTAAATTATTCTACTATTCGATACACTGTGCGAGTAGCTCAACTGGTTATTGTATAACACACGATTAATATATAACAAACCCATGGACAGAATAACTTTCACCATGTCTCATTTTTCATTTCTCATCTACATTCACGGTGGTTATAACCGTGTTGTGAATGATAGGTTCGTTTGAATTTCGAACAAACAGTTGGATAGTCTGTTAATAATAACCCGTTGGCGGGCGCACACTACTGCGCGCGTCGTGTATGGAATCGAAAGGAAATTCCCTTTCCTCTGCTTCAGTTGAGCTACTGAGATAGAAAAAAGATAAGATGGCGTGATAACAAAGCATTTCGATATTAATATTCTTTAGTCGCTTTGCACAGAACCCATTTTGCATGTTATCGAGTCATCATTGAGAGTTTGGATAGTTCAAAGATCAATTGTTTTGTATTCAATTGCATCGATTGGTAACAATTTGTGCACTTGCTGAGCATCTAATTCCTACACATTGATGGTCGATCGATATCCGATTATCGATGTTTATCGTTTTCGTAAATATGCTTCACTGTTCGGAATTTTACATAGTCTAGCGGTCGATATCCAATGTTGCTGCCAGCACCGCATAAGAAAATGATTCCGAGTTAGCCGCTTGCCTTGCTTCTTCGCTTTCACAAATATCGGTTGTATCATAATTATCAATGTAGATCGCAGTATCAAAAGAAATGCACCATTCTTTGTAACGTTAGGCACTTCAGCGGTCGATACATCGTCCAGTGATATCACAACATAAACAAAGTATAATATGTTCACCCAATGGCAATGAGCATCAGACGCTTTTGCTAAGGCGGTCGTATAGTAGTAGCAAGCGATGTGAAGAATTCCATCTCATCCAATTCCTATCGTTTCTTATCAGCCACTGTGAGCACTTATCAGTTTCACTGAGGCCCCGTACCCTACAATACCTGCGAATGTGAATATTTCACTGCTAATCGCAAAAGCGAACCGTTCTCGATGACATTTCCCTTCTTGTGCTCCTTATCGAATCTTATGAACCGTTATCAATGTGGATCACCCACCATCAATATCCCCGTCCCAGTCCGCAAGAGACCTGTGTGTATGAACGCTCAATGCTAAAAGCGAAGCGGATTCGACGACTCTAGCGTTTTTGTGGTCCTCATCAAATCTTATCAACCGTTATCAAGCTGGATCACCCACCATCAATGTCCCCGTGCCACTCCGCAAAAGACCTGTGAGTATGAGCGCCCCAAGATCAATGCGAAAAGCGATACGGGTTCGACGACTCCAGCCTTCTTGCGCTCCATATCGAATCTTATCAACCGTTATCAATGCGAGTCACCCACCGCTAATGTCTCTGGTCCAGCCTGCTAAACACCTGTGAGTGTCAGCGCTCTTGGATCAACGCGAAAGGCGAAACGGAATTGACATTTGTCTTCCGAGGCTCCTTATCGGCCCTTATCAGTTGCTATCACTTTCGGTCCACCACCATTAGTGTCCCCTTGCCACCCCCTACATCACTTGTAAAATTCATGGTCCCAGCTTTACTGCGACGCGAGATAAATCCCGTGAAGACAGACGGACAACGGACAAACACACACACACGGACAGACATACTAAGCGAATTATATATAGTAGGATAAACAAAACCTAATACTCAACATAGCTTGTTCAGTTTTATACTTAGCTTGTACTCAATTAGCTCATTAGCTATATACATAAATTAATGATGCCTATGGCATAGCTGCGTCTCTTCCAATGAGCACAGAGAGTGAGTTGAGCCTCCGTCAGAGGGCACGTGCAAAACGGAGGTTGAACTCTTTATTTGCTTCTTCCCATTTAGAACTTTTAAACACGATGTCTCTGTTAATAATGGTTTATTTCTTTGTTAGGAAGCTTCGTTTGTTTTTCTTAATTTTTGATTTTTGGTTGTCAATTTATTTTTGTGTTTATTTGCACCTGGAAATTTGAACCATTTTTCTGAAAATGCTCGAGCGTTGTCTGTCTTACGTGCCAGTCTACCGCTCAATCCAATGCGCCATCGCACGAGTTAAAAGTACCAAAAACCACATCGTCATAAAATAAAGAGCGGCTGTAGAATGCTGTAAGGTTGTTGGGTGCACCAATACTTCATGGCTTGAGACAGCAGCGGGAAGAGCCTTCATAGACTCTGCTCCAAGCCTTGGCTGTTCGTCCCTTGTGACGAGAAGAGCTCCGCAACGGAGTCGTACAAACAAGGCGTAATGTACGAAAGCAAGTGACCCATGAATAAAACCGCCTCCATGAGTCCATTTGATTAGAAAATGGCGTTTTCAGACCAGCGAATTCAAAACGACCGGAAAAAACGGTAGCAGGTGTGCCTAAGCACACCGTACGTCAGCTCGAGACGATCAGTGGACAATGACCCTCTGTAAATGAGCAACAACTTGGAAAAGTAAACGCGGTAGCTCATAGTAATCGGCCATTTGTGAGCACATGATGGAAGAAAAAAATCTGAAAACCTTCACTGTCGGAGGCGTGACAGGCATTGTCCTGAAGTAGGGGGAGGAAGCTGAATACAATACAGAAGAAGCCGCCGGTTACCGCGCGGTTTCCTCGATCCACCCCGAGCTCCTTTTGCCAAGGCGTTACGCCTTGATGTAGGATGAATCATGGTGACTATGCCAATGGGGCTGTTTGCAGCATGGCAAATAGGAGAAAAGGACGGAGACGTATCACTTAGGCAACTGACACACCTGTTTGCCCATAAGACTAATTCATTCAGGCTTATTCATTGTGCCCCGTGGCCTAATGGGCTAATCGCCTAGGACGCACGCGGATCGTCGACTCTGAACAACACCTGAAGAAGTTTCAAGCAATGCTTCCCATTTCTGTTTCACGGTTGTCTTGTGCGGTGGATGTCTCAGGAGGTGCTGAGTGCATGTGAGTGCTGTGTTGTGCTCAAACGTTTTCAGAGAAAAGAGCGGTGCTATATTCGTGGGGGGTGGAGTCTCCGTATGATGTCACGTAGAGTCATGCAGAATGGCAGCTTCTCTTCTTACGTGCCAGTTGGAGTTCTCTAGTATGTATACGTTTTTCGTTGAATTGTGTGCGGCAGAGGTTTATCGTGGATTTGCAGATTTTTCCAAGGGAGCCGCTTCAGGGGTCATTGTGGTTGGAGAAGGAGGGGGAGACGGGACTCTACGTACACTCCATCTCGAAGCGCCTGATTTGGCATGGCTTACGGACTTGGATGAAAGTACATCAAACTTTCTTACCACGCCACACACTATCACTCTTGCCACGTACTCTCACTCTCGCCACTCGCTCAGGTCCGTAGGCCACGCCCTATCATGCGCTCCGAAATGGAATGTATTAGGTTGGAACATAAATTCTGTCCCACAATGAAAAAAAATTCACATTTACGTCTCTTTATTGTGTCTAACTCCAGTCAACAAAATATGTACCATTATAATCAACTATATATTGCCAGCGAGTAGGGAGATAATAGTAGGTTGTTGCAAAATTAATTTCGATTTTAAAGTATGTATAAATAAGTACATTTTTTATCCTAAACTATTCCATTTCAAGGAAAGCCAGGCATTCCATTTGGTAGATTTTTTTCTGCTTTTTCAAAAACTTCTATGAATGTCGCTCTAAATTTTCCAGCCGGCCTTCCAGGGCTGCGTATAATCATGATCCGAGGCGACTATCGAGTCATCATGCCTACGAATTTAAATTGGGACACTCCGCAGCGGAGGCAGCCCGTAATCTCAGCAGTGTTTTTGGGATGAATTGTCCTTGCAAACGGACAGTGGAGCTCTGGTTTAAAAAATTTGCTTCTGGCCATTTTGCGGAAGAGCAGTCGGGTCGCGTCCGCAGGTCGTCGCTTAATGAAGAAGATTTGAGGAGAGCCGTCGAAGCAAACCTGGAGACGAATACTCGTACGTTAGCCGAAGACCCAGGCGTACATTACTCTACGGTGACCACACTTGCTGGAAATCGGCAAGTTGAAGAAGATGTCGAAGTGGGTGCCTCATGAGCTGACCGATGAGCAGCGTCTGGCACGTTTCGACATCTGCTCCAACCTCCTAGTTCGCTATAAAAATGAGCCACTTGTAAACCGTATTATAACTGCAGATGAAAAATGGGTTCCTTCTGATAACAGGAAACGGGACTAGTCTGGATAGATGAGCATGCTCCTCAAAAAAGTTTTCCTAAACACGACCTTCACCCTAAAAACTGTGTGGTGGTGTTGTGAAGGCGTAATCCATTATAAATTCCTGCAACATGGTCAGCCAGTTACAGCAGAGTCTCACTGTTGTGATCTGCAGCAAATGTATAGAAAGTTGTAAAAATTGTGGCCGGCGGTGGTGAATAGAAGAGGGCCGATCCTGTCGCAGGACAACGCAAGGCCACAACTTCACAAATCACTCGGCCAAAATTGGCCCACTTGGGTGTGAAAGTTCTCCCTTACCCAACGTACTCTCCCGACCTCTTCCCCACAGAAAATCCCTTTTTCCAAACCCCAAATTCTCATCTGCGCCAGAAACCATTTGCTAATTTAGACGATGTTGAATGTGCCTTCCTTGAGTTCGTTGATTCTCGTGAGAGTAGTTTCTATAGTGAAGGCTCAAAATTATTACGTGTTCGTCGGCAAAAACATGTAGATTCTGATGGTTTTTACTACGATTGATAAACTTGTGTTTAAGCCGAGTTATAGTAGTTTGAAGTATGCGGTCCGTTCAATTTTGCAACAACCTAATAGATGCCTTGCTTATAGAAGTTTGGGGATTTCTGATCGAAGAAAGTCTGAAGGCCGATTTTGAGATCATAGTCATCTTTGTCGTCCGTCGAGGAAGTGGTTCAGAGATCGGAATAGGTGGTAATCACTTAGGGGAATGTCCGGAGAATACGATGGGTGGGGGGACGCTTCGTCCAACCAAGGTATTGGATCTTTTGACACGTCAACTTTGCCACATGGGCAAGCGTTGTCGTGGAGGAAGACTCGGTCAATTTTTCCGGTAAGTTTTGCAGCTACGGCGTCCAGATGCTTGCAGTAGAGATCGGCAGTGACTGTCGTGTTGGATGGCAATTTTTAGCCCTTTTTTGAAATTTTTGAATTTTTTTCTGTTTGCAATTTTTTGAAATTTTTTCTTTTTCAGTTTGAGTCGATCGAGCCATTTGTTGCCGCCATATGAGAGACAGTACCTGGGCCCATCGACTGGCTCATTCGCTCAGTGGCCTTGCATGCTGAGGAGCTGGGGCGGTGTTCGTGAAATTCGACCCTTTTGCGAAATTGTCGTAGATTCAGTGCTAGTCGAAGCCATAGAGAATATGAATGTGTTAATCAGTAGTCCTTTTCACTCGCTTTGTATACCCCCCACTACCAAATATACCAGAATCTTCCACAGTTCTTCCTAAGAAAAATAAAAAGTGACGCAAAGGTAGCATCACGCACCTTTGCATCAACACGACAGAGCTCGACAAAATGACTGGATAGATGTGAGCTTCAAAGTGAGCCAAGAGAGGAGATCTGTGAGAATACACCACTACTCATTGAGAAGGTCTTTCTGTGTTTCCTGGGCTTGAGCTAAAATTCACATCACCATCGAAAAGAAGGAAAGACCTCTGCCATTATGCGCTTCAGGAGTGAAGCGGGGCAGCAAGTTCTGCACTTTTTGATGGCTAAATCACGTTCCCCCTTCCCATACCGACGTCGACCAAAAACTATGATGATCGATCGCATGATTGAGTATAAGTGTTCACCCAATTAAGTGACATTAAAAAATCCCATTTATAGGGACACTTCGCCATGATTGATAAGTGTTACTGAAGTCTGAAAGCTACTCATTGCCCTAGCTAACCCATCATTCTGGTTCACTGCTCACTATCGAAGCTGCTCTTTTCTGTGATGCTATGGTTGGTATTCCTCATATTGACCCCTCCCCCCCCCCCCACGAAAAATTGGTCCGCATTGGTAATCCATTATATGGCTAATCTTCTCCTCAAGTGCACGGTAGTCTTTATGGGTCATCAGCTCAATTGTGATTCTAGAAGTATCTAAGAATACATAATTGAAATAAAAATCGAGAAAGCCTTCCGAAACCCTGAAAATAAACTCTTTCTGACTTTGGCCTGGACGAGGTCATAGCTCAGAAGGGGGCATAGGACAGGTTTCCTTATGATGTTATCACCCGAAGTTCGACGATACTGACCTTTTTCCTTGACAGCTTTGCCTTTTCTACCTAATTTTCATCCATGTCAGCCATCTTGACAGGGTGGGCACCATCTTATGTGCATAGGTCGCCTTCATACTCTGGGTGGAAATGCCGACGGCAGGGCGTGGCTGCATCCATGGACAGTGCGACAAAATGATAAGGGCGTAAACATAGAGATGACGCAGCCATGCTCTGCCGTCGGCACCATCACCGTACAATGTAAAGACGACCCAACGAGTTCTTTATGCGCTTACTAGTACATAATCTTAACGCTGGGCTAAAGGTGCACCCTCTGCAGTTGTGGAAAGGACTGTGCTAAATGGAATAGTCAAATCATTGCGAGGAGCGTCTTTGAAGACACTGGATGGGGTACGGAGGAAAAGTTAACGGGAAGTAATTTCAAAGCGAGTTTCTCCACATCATCGCTTTGAAGTTCGCCTTTTCATTCACTGAGCATATCTTACCAGTTCTAACTTCGTCTATCATCCCTAGATTATAGTGGTGCTTTTAAAGTTGAGCAGGGGTGGATGTGCGGAGTGCGCACCATGAAGCCGGCTTGACTCTACCATGCAGCACTGAACAGTAGATACTGACATGATGGTGCAGCAACAACGGAAACGGTAGTACTGACGTGGCAAAAGAGGCTGCAAGCTGCTATAAGGTCATAAAAGGCAAGAATTAGAACTGTCAGGGCTGCGCTGACTTGGAGATCATGTGACACCATGAATTGGAGAAGGACTATCCCGTGCTATAATCTCACACGATACCAGGTGTTAGGGGTTTTCTTTATGACGTTTTTTGCAAACGTCTTTTGGACTGTTGTTTATTGGCGCACTCTACAGCGCCTCCTACATCATAATTTATCACGCTGGACCATCACAAGTGAATCCTGGGTTGTGCCTCTCACCAAAAATATTCGTTCCACTGGCTCACAATAATTTCCTGACTCCAGCAGGGAAACACGAAAGGCACGTAGATTGATGAACGAATCAACATTGGAGGGAAACACACAAATTCGTGAACGGTGCCCCACCCCGCTCCCCCATAGAAAATCGACTTATTACTCAGTTTGATTTTTTGTGCAATTAAACAAATTGCCGATGTTTGAAAAGGATCGCACCAGAATTAAAAAAACACCGGGATAGGGTAGCGTTGGCATACGGTATGGGATTACGGTGGCTTGCAGTTGCCGCAATGCACACACCCTGCCAAGACGCCGAAAGTGAATGTAGTAGGGTTTTACCTTTGATTGGTTTCTTCTAACCTTGATCGTTACAAAAAGATCACTTCTTTGCATCATCCTCTTTATTCAGACCCCTTCCGGTTCCTTTAAAGACTGCATTCGTCCTACTCGCTGTTTGTTCCAGATGCACTCGCAAAGTCATCCAAGAAAGGTTTGAAGCGGAAGTCAAGCGTGGAAGCCTTAGGTAATACTATTGCGAATGGTTTCCGAAAATCGGATGGATGTGAGCGGTGGGGGACATAGAGTGGGGAGACGCGACTCCACGTTACGACTTTCACGTTGAGATCGCGTATAGCACAGCATTGTTGTACACCGCTACTTGCTATTCGTAAATACACGACAGACGTTCTGCTGTTACATACAGCCCCTACAATGCATGTGCATATTCTATATCGAATGCATATTTGTAGCTTATAGTGGTATTTTAACAAGATATCTTTCCCTGTTCCTCGAAGGCCTTACGCGTTTGCCAAGCAGTACTGTCAAGCAAAGACTCTTTCCCCGGGATGCACCTTTGTTGCGGCTTTACGGCGAATCTGCTTGGTAGTATGCCCGCGAGATCTCAATCAAGCCGCATCCACAAAATCAGACTGCATCTTGGATTGCACGCAGCATTTTCTAACGCGCCGTTTACCGCGAGAAAGCAGATTTCCATCTTTTGTGATAAGATAGGGTAGAAATTGCATTGGCAAAGAAGACGTTAGTACCGCGAAGCGTGTGTTTCACGGAGCCTCATTTTTGTGTATGTACCTAACAATAAGACTTTTCTTTCGCTTCTTTTTCCGGCCAGCGCATGACGACCCCTACTTTTAGTAGTGGGAGCGATAGCGCCGATAATTCACTGAGAGGCGTGTCTTCAAAACACAATAGTACTTATCTCAGCCCGTATATCGGTACATGAATCCTGGCCTAGGCAGTGTAAGAAGTTCCGGGGTGAGTAGACCTTTTCTCATGCAAGAAGACCCTTTTTACAAATGAAAACCCTGGCGATCATTCACTCTCCCTTCACTTGGACCGAAATTCACATACAACGTACATGAAGACGCCTTCTATGCCATTACGTATTCCCACGTGATGTAGGAAAAGAAAGCAGCGTTTTTTTCTGAAACGTTGGTGCACAACACGCCATCTCGGCTCATCGTGAAGTCGCGTAATCTTTCGCCCTTTATTAACCCCATCTGTGATGAGATTTTAAGATCTGTCAAAAAAGGTACTCAAATTGATCCATTAAGAAACATCAGCTACTGGAAGACTCCGTGAAAAGATACAGTCACTCCGAAGGATAAAAACTGTAAAGACTAAAACCACTCAGGTAAAGAATTCATCTGTGCACAATAAAGTAGGAGGGTTTGTAAAGAGCTCCCTACCACAAAATATCGCCCACTTCCGCGCTTTAGCATTGAAAGTGCGCAAAATGGCTCGATGGAGCCAAATGAACACTGTGTTGATTACCAAACGTACACCATACTATAATCCGCTACATCTACCTGCTCTTGTATACGTGTATAGTGCCTCTGTCTATAGGTCATGGAACACATACCATAGAGAGGCTTTATAAATGATTAGGTTGTAGGGGAACATAAACAATGGATGAACAGAGATGATAACAGCTGGGAGCAGGGGGTCACCAAATTCGTTTCACCTTTCGGGTCGATCCTAGAATGCGGACACTGATAGATGTTTTGAGGGGTGGTACGGGCACATCGGGTGATCCATATTGATGACGAATGATAAAATTCGATAAGGACCGTCAAGAGGCGAATATCTTTAAAGACATCATTAGGGGTAATGCGGTGATGGAGAAATCCCTACAAGAGGTCACTTACATGGTAGTCCTGGCCTAAGAAGGCTACCTGTGGCGAAATCCCGGTGAAAAAGCATCCCTCCGAGCTGTAGAAACCTGCAAAACGCCGCAATCATGCAGCGGTTCCGCCTCTTGGACACAGCGGTCCCGCCTACCGATGACGTAATTCCCGAATGAGTGGGGTGGGAGCGGCGAAGGAGATGGGGCGAGTTCGTAGGTTTTTGCGGCGCACTTTCGCAGCTTCAGCTTGAAACTCACTCAGGAAAATAGATGCTGTTGTATTTCCAAACATTCCCCTGTGTTTACTCGGCAACATGCCAATGGAAAACTAGGTCAGACTACTCCCCCCTTGACGGACAGGTCGTCCGCGTCGAGAATCAACAGTGGAAAGGGGGTCCTATTTCTCGGGTTTTAGGCCATTTCCATCCGTTTTTTCTCCACTATCCTGTTACTAGGCATATCGACTTTCATATGCACTATTTTTTTTACTTTTCGTCCGACTTTCTCCTAATGCTGCCTTCAAATCCGTTACACCACTCGGGTTGATCCTAGAGCATCGACATTGATAGGTGTCTTGAGGAGTGGGACGGGCACATCAATGGCGGGTGATCCGTACTGATAACGGTTGGTAAGATTCGATAGGGAACATTGAAAGGCAAATGCCGCCAAATCCTTAAGAGCATCGGATAGCAAATGCCACCGGGTCCGTTTCTCCTTTGCGGTTGTCGGCGGAATGTTTACATACACAGGTATTGTAGGGTGCGGGGATCTTAAAGGTGATTTATCAAATTCGATAACTGCTCTCACGGGAGCTGATAAGAGCAAATAGGAAATGAATTAGATAAAATTCGTTGCACCGTTTACTGCTACAATACGACCTCTATGGTAAAAGCGTCTGGTGCCCGGTGACATTAGGAGAAGATATTTTGTTTATCTTCGATATCTGCTGCCGGTGTATCGACCGCTCAAGTGCCTAGTTTCCAAAAAATGGTGCATGGCTTTTGATACTGCGATCTACATTGATGATCAAGACACGATCAGATTTGTGATAACGAAGAAAGCGATGCATTCTAAAATTCGAAATGGTGGTGCGTGTTTACAAAAACGACAAAAATCGATAACTGGCATTTGAATTCACCACCAACATGTAAGAAAAAAATGCTCAGCAAATGGACAAATTGCTACCGATTGATGCAGTTAAATCCAAAACTGTCGATTCCTAAACTATCTAAACTCCCAATAGGTGATATCTTCGATATCGATCAATATCTACCACCCATATCTAGAGAGTAGATGCTCAGCAAAAAGTCAATATCGAACATTCCCCATTACATAATTCTATTGCGTTATTCGTGCAGCACTGTGCGATAGCCCAACTGGTAACTTATAAAGCACGAATAGTAGCATGCACTGTGTGCTCTGTGAATACATCACCTAATCCGATATCAGTCCAACAAAATGTTGCGACCGCTATATTTCCCAAGCTCAAAATGCAGCTGTTTGTAGTGATATTAGTTTTGCTGACGCGAAGGACGCATATCATCTGTAAAACCCCATCGATATCGATTGGTCAGTATCGACTTTCTATAGTTAATTTTATAGTTTCACAGTGTGGTGCGTGGAGAAATATGCGATAGAAAAACTAGTTCCTACAAAATTTGATCAATGAAATACTACACCATCATTGCGCTGGTAGTTACAAATTTCACGGCTTACAGAGACATCCACGTACGCCCAGAAGTACTTAACGCATGTATGAGATTGTCAACCTTTGTTTTCAGGAGACTGAAAAAAGTTCGTCAGACAAGGAAGAAAAATGTGCTGGTGCGATGTTCTATACTACTTCCTTCCACACTCCAGACTGCCTCATTAGCGCATGTGTTTCAAAACAGAAACTGATTTGGGCAGTGTTCGATAAGTATATTCAAAGTCACGTTAATGAGAACAATAAAGGAGTGGAAGCAGTGCTACATACCTACCGTAATCGTCTGTCAATCCTAAAATTTAGGCATCATACGGAGCTCCAGAGTATTCAATAGAAGTGAGTTGCAGCTTTGTGATCGGATTTTGATCGTTTTGCAAAAATTCATATTGTGGTACAAAAGAAAGAAAATTAATATAAGTGGGTGTAGTAATTCACTTCATTCACATAACAACAACAAATTCATCTTTCATGAACAACTCTCACAGAGAACAGTGATCTCTGATGGTTGCGAATGAATGTCAGAGTTCAATGTTCTCACACTCCGCAACACAGATGGTTCTCTGAGCTTCATTGTCCAATTGTTGAGTCTTGGTTATGTAGAATTGGAGGCTCGGTTTTCTATTATTTATATTGATGACGTTTCGGGCAAAAGCCCGTCTTCAGATCAGCTGAAACTACCACATACTGGCAACACCATAACTACTGCCGACTGCCGCTGCTGTTTGGACGGGGAGTGGGTGGCAATCGTTGCAGATGTCGACTGGAAATGACGGGGAGGGCTTAGCCTATATGTATGTAGGCAAGGATAGGTACACTGCTATCAGCCTCAACGCAATCTTCGTTTCCTCCCTACTTTTGATCGGTGATTTTGCACCTCTGATTATTGGATACTTCTGGTGTTGCCCTCGAACGCGACTTCGTGGTGCAAACATAGTGTAATATTGAGTAATGAAAGCTTGAATGGTTGAGAGTTGCTGTCCTGTAGAAGACCACAAATCGAAAAATTTACAGTGGCGCCGATCGGAGCATGGTTGCTGGCATACAATCAGAAGTTTGAGAAGGCTTTCAATATCCTCTACTGCACATCTTTGAGCTCAAACTGGATCCGAAATGAGCAAGCTGCACCTCGAGGGTTGCGCAAAATATTGGGTTGAGGAATAAGTTCCCGAGGTTTTTTTAACCCCTTTTATCGCATTGTTCCCTTCATCTCTCGACGAAGCTTATACATGTTTCCGATAGAGCTTTCTTTGCCCTACGAAAAGCCACTATCTGTTTCTCGATTCCTTCGACTACCCAATATTTATGAGATTTGGAAATGATGTAAGCTGAAGGCAAAAAGTTGGCACTTGCGCACCTCATTTTCCTCGTCTGCCGTCAAGATCAAAGATGTAGTGTATATGTTTTAATAGAGTTTTTGAAGCTCTAGAGAATGGTACTACTTTTTATACAAATCGCTCAACTTTTTGCTGTTTTTAAAACTCACAAAAGTGTGCACTTTCGGTATCTCCTCTTCCTCACCTACCATCGAGATTGGAGAAGATGTGCACATGCGCATTCGATAGAGCTTGCTTTGCTCCATAAGATGATACACTTTCTTTTGTATATATTTTAGCATGTAGAGATAAGTTTCCACCTTTCTTTCAATTCAAAATTGCGTAATCGAAATGAATTTTTCGGCAGTGTTTTGTATCATTCAATAGAGCTCTTTTTGCTCTACAAGATTGTGTCTACAATTTTTGTTCCGACACATTTAGTCGGAAGTGCTGATTTCTTCGACTTTTAAAAGATAAAAAAAATTGGCGAAATTCAATTCTATCAAAAAACGTAAACATTATCTTGTAGAGCGAAAAGAGCTCTATCGAATGATACAAACTCTGCCGAAAAATTTCATTTTCATTACGCAATTTTGAATTGAAGAAAAGGTGGGAACTTATTCCTACATGCTAAGATATGACTGGATTCAAAGGATGGGTGGTATCGACTTGTAGAGCGAAAAAAGTTCTATCGAATGCTTACCTAGATATTCTATCCGATCTCGATGGTAGGCGAGGAAGAGGAGATAACGAAAGTGCACGCTTTTGCGAGTACTGCATTAGTGATTCTTAAAAACAGCAGAAAGTTGAGCGATTCGAACAAAGTAGTACCATTCTGTAGAGCTGAAAAAGCTCTATGGAAAACATATACACATGCATTTTTGATCTCGATGGCAGACGAGAAAGATGAGGTCGCAAGTGCCAATATTTGCCTTCAGCTTACTTCATTTCCAAACGTCATAATTATTGGGTTATCGAAGGAATCGAAAAACAGACAGTACCTTTTCGTAGAGCAAAGAAAGCTCTATCGGAAACATGTATAAGCTTTGTCAAGAGATAAAGGGAGCATTCTGAAAAACGGGGTTAAAGAAAACGGCATGGACTTATTCCTTAACCCAATACATTTGTTTTATCTGCCGTAACAGTTAGCACTTTCTAATCCCCATGTAAAAGGCTGAAAGTCACTTCCAATTAGAGAGTTAACGCCAATTTTCCACTACTTTCTTGAAGTGGGTGCAAACCTTGGAGTTCATTGAGTACGTCTACTCTTTACAAGCGGTGAATATGTATATAAGCAAGCTGATCGGCGTGTAAATCATGGTGAAAAGTGCTCACTGAGTGAACAGTATCTAGTCCTGGGGGATACTGCAGTTTACAATTCTTCAAACCCGAGACATAGCCAGTTAATGACTGAAGATTTCGTAGGAAAAATAGTGGAGATATACGATTATTCGCCTACGTGAATGCATATTCACACACTCCAAACATCAAAACTTTGATGGGACCATAAAGTCGAATGGTCGCAAATTCTGTCTTTGAAGGCAGTGGTACAGATAAATCTGTTGCATCATTTACTGCCTCTGGATCGCTGGACGTTTTCTTCACGAACGCCGACATGTCAAACACCTTGTAATTTTGGTCGATACTGCAGTAATACGATAAGATAAGCATCACTTTACTATACGGTAAGTATCACTTTACTATCACTAGTGTTACCCTCCACCGCAGATCTTCTTCGGCAGAGTCGACCCTAGCAGGCAGGCTCTGTTACGAAAGACGGAGCCTGTAATACGCAGTGTCTCTTGCAAAGCTCAGGGCGTTCCTTTATTAGGGATTCCGCCACATGTAGTATTCTTAGACCAATGGATCATTTTACGGTTCCCTCATTGCTCACAGTACCCCTACCACTGCCTTCAAATGAATAGCTATTAACTACATCCACACTTACATAACTCATCTATCAGTCACGAACGATAACTTCAAAGATTTGTGTTCGCTTCCGTGAAAGAGTGAGTCCGCGCTTTGCGCAAATGTGAATTATGCTTAGAAGTCGGTCTTGACCACTCAACTATTGAATAGCGCATTTTCAAAAGGCAACAGATGTCTTCCACCTTTCTTTAATTCAGGGAAATTTCATGATTCTAATTTCTCCTGAACACTTAACTATATACAGTACTTGGAATGAGACACAAAAAGAATCTAGAAAACTGCTATGTTCCAAAAATCAAAAAATTTGGGAAAGCAGTAACTCGTTTGGATTCTCGTCGAGCAGCTTTTCGACGCAGTCGTAGGAGGGAGGAGCGTCGGTGAAGTTCTTGCCCCGGTGTTGCTTTGCTCCCCACACTGCGTCTCCGACCAAGTGATCGCTTCTCTCTGCTCCACTGCCTTCTATCGTCCCCGCGTCCACGGATAGCTGTACCTCGGTCGTTATTTGAAGTACCTTTATCTCAGTCAGAATTTTTTTTTCTCGTGGGACTTTACATGTGGCACATGGTAAGCAGATACTGTGATGTACTGCCAATAGAAGATGTCAAATTTCCGTGGATGGTTTCTTTCTATGAATAACTCTGCAACTGATGCACTCGGTTTTGTCGAAAAGATTATCTTCTGCAGAACAAGGAACGTCGTCTAAAAGGAGAAGAAAGATGTTTGCTGGTCTCCGACAGAAGGAATCCAAACGCATTCCCGTACGAGAGATCGAAGAACCGCCACGGTTGAGCGACGTTCCCCATGTTCGTGGTTATAGCACTTACAAAATCGCAAATATTTTGACTTTATTGTCACTTATAAGAGTCATGGTACATACAAAATATATTCATAAAATTAATATTTGACTATGAAAGCCATCAATTTCTTTCACTTTTCCGCCAAAGTTTGATGTGAAAGGAGTTAAGTTATTTCTAGCGGATCCTTCCAGCATCCACATCCTCAGCGATAACGTACTATTGGCCTAGACGCGGTGCATTGAAGTCAACAGGTGAATGCAGCTTGCTAACAGGTTGAGCAAAACCTGAAGGGACTTCACTATTACCCCATAGGGTGTGCCATTGAGACAGGTAGTTCTCGTAGCCTCGTGTGGCGAGCGGCTTGATGGGTGCGAGCTAAGCGGACACCGTCTTCCACTCAACTAACTGCTTCGTCCTGATCTCGCACTTCGGACGCTGCTGTGCAAGTGTGTATGGTTATGACGGAAAATCGCGTGGCCGCTAGCGGCGAGCGGCTCGGCTGGTGCGAGCACCAGTGGCAGTGCATGGAAGTGCAGAGGTGACGCAGCCACGCTCGGCCGGTTTCCCAAGGGCAATCAATTCCGGAATTCGTGCTAATGGCGCCGCGAAGCAATTTTCTGTCATAGGTGCACACACCCCAAATTTTCTATCCCATTGGCACATAACTCGCGCCTTTACCGATGTCAAGAAAGGCTCAAATAAATGGGGTGCACTGTTTGCACAATTATCCGATATTGCTGTAATGGAAGATGCGCGACTGCATACCCTGTAAATGCTGGTTGTCAGTATGGTATAATCGTAGTCTCACTGTTCTGCATCACAGATACGGTAGGCTGGTGTTCACCACTTATAAACTACTTGTTCAATGTCATGCTTGCCGTAGTGAGGGTCTAGTAGGCTTCAGTGTTCTTCAGTCTGTACACACACACTCAAAAGGGATCTTCATGACCGAGACATAATCACAACGGCGTCGCCGCTACCGCTACTATCCTCAGCCATTGAGCCTCCACATGCGTATGCTTTACCTTCCAGTAGACTAGCGGCTTCTGAATTCTCCATCGCAATGACTTCGATGTGTGGATCGACGACGCCAGCCATCCGGCTAAACTCTATTCGGGCATAATGCCGAAATATTTCCTCATCCACACTCCTATGTATTTCCGTTTTGATGAGAATAAATTATAGTGACTGAACTGACATAATGTGGATGTTATCTGAATTAAAAAACTCGAAGCTCAAAGACCTCTGTCAGAGCTCATTGTCAGACATAATAATGGCCGCCATGTCCGGCCGTTTCCTAAGCACAAATCAGGTATGACGGAGTTTGGTTGCGAAAGTACAGCTCTCTTCAGAGCGGCAGAGAAGGAAAGTCTCGCCTCACTAGTACTCAAAATGCGACGCTATCTTGTGTTACCTTCCACTTACACTTTCACAATTATTCGAAGCTAAGCATTATCGTTGACTTAGGACTGTTTTGCTCACCTACCATGTAATCTATTACATGACCAACTGAGGTTCTGTCTACTGAAGAAAACGCTTCAGGTGAAGTATGAAATGGTGGACGTCCACGAATTGCAACATCGAGTCAAAATGCGAGCGAAACGTCTTCGATGTCTCTCAGACTGGTTATGCTGGATTAGTATTACAGTGGCTCTTGTATGCACGGTAGTGTCCGTTATTGGTGAGTAAAGACGCAGCTGGAGCATAGGTACGGTGACAGTGAACATCACGCTAGAAGTGGGGCGGAATCGTAGTTGTTCAGCAAGCTGTTTTTAGGTTTTTTAGAATATTACTCGGTTCAACTTGAACACATAATTGAAAATGCGATAACACAACAAACCGCTAGCGAATGGGTACCAATCTGTTCCACGCAAGTAATTCAAAGACAGGTTCGGAGCTACATAAAAGTAGTTGAAGTCGAGGATTTCAAGAATCTCGAAAGGTTATCCTAGGTATTTCCAAACGTATACGAGCAGACAGACTGCAAACAGCCCACAATATCTGATGCGCCATGGTCGCCTTGGTCGGAGTGTATCAACGGTCGAGCTTACTTCCTGAATTCACTATCATACAAGAAGCTTTCTCACTAACTTACGCTCTCATCTGTGCATAGCTTGTTGCAATTTATTTCTATAAATTAGGGGAAGTTTAGGAAGGAAATACCGATGGAGGATAATGAAGAAGGAAGTGCGCTATCTCATGGAAGACACTTTTCACGAGGAGAATACCTGCTAGACACAGTTAAATACTTCATATCATGGTCAGAATTATCAAACTAGTCTTTAAGTAAGGTCTTTACAAAATAGATAACTGTTAATGAATCGTTTATGACGTTATTATGTGAAAGTTGCATAGTTTTTGGAAATGACATTGTAGTAAATCTCTTGCGCCTTTGTTTCTTAAAGGAATCGTCTACGGAAAAAGAGTTTTTGTGTTACCCATATGTTTACGTTGTATTTGCCTAATGTTGGCCTCATGCAAAATTTCACGCGAAAAAATGTGAATCTGGCTGAGATACAGCACCACAAAGTCTCGGCCGGGTGGGTGGGGCCTTCGAGCAAAGTGGCCGCCTTGTCGTCCACCGCGGTAGGAGAACATTGTAAGAACAGAAAGTTACGTAAACAGTTCCGCTCTCAGCTCCCGACCGCGGCGGACGACGGGGCTTTTACTGGAAGGCCCCGGCCACCCGGCCGAGGGTTTAGGGAGCCGTATCTTAGTCCTTTGTCGCGTGAAACTTTGCTTGTGGCACGGAGGCCCCGCCCACTTGGACCGCATTTTGTGGTGCTGTATCTCAGCCAAATTCACATTTTTTTCACGTGAAATTTTGCATGAAGCCAACATTATGCAAATACAACATAAATATATGGGTGACACAAAAACTCATTTTCCGTGGACGATTCCTTTAAACCACCAACACAATCTCCACCTACCAGATGGCACTTTCCAAAAACATATATGTAAAGGTCAAATAGTCAAATGAACAATATATAATTAGGAGTTTTCCTAACAATTTCAAAAAATGCTGGAGGACATTTTCGCAGGTGGACTTTGTGACAATCATGCTTTTGCTCGATACTCTTGAGGGAAGTAAACATGCGACATGCATTAATCAGCTATGTTACAGAAAGGTATCGGGAAATTCAGTAGATGACAAAAAGCAGCCACCTATACTCTCAACGGCTTGGTCGGCCTGTCCATCCCTCCGTCCGTACGTCTTTACGTCTGTCACGAAATTAGGCATAACATGAAAAATAACCTGTGGAGATGGGAACAAGTTTGGTATGGGTAGGACAACGAAGAAGTAATAAAGAGCATGCCCAAGTCAAGCTCCGCCCACGGTGGGCGGAGCGTGCACTAGAATGTTCCGTTTCCAGACCGAAAATCATTTGTTCGGTTCGAAAATGATCCAAACGTAATGAAAAGTTGGATAAAGGTGAGTCATCTGAAAGTCATGAGAAATGGCACAGTGGGAGGAGCGCACTCCGTATGGGCGGTCCCAAAAGTTCACGACACGGCTTCAGCGTGCAACATAGCCTTGGGACCATAAAAGAATTGGTAGAAACGATCAGACTCGAGGCCGTCTTAAACATACTTGAAGCGATCGGTGACTCTTCCCTACTGGGCGGAGCGTGATGTGGTTATGGGTGCTGAGGAAATTTATAGGAGAAACAACTCCGTTCGGCCCAGTGTCGCCCATGATTTTACGCGAGCAGTAGTGTGCGCTAGCCCAACCGGCAGTATATAAAGTGCTGTGTACGTCCATGTGTATTTGTAACTCTGTTGGCTTGGCATGAGCAGAAACACCACACAGTTGGCGGAGCGTCTTATTGGTCGGATGACACTCACTGCAAAAATAGCAATTTATTTCGAGAGTGGTTTAGACACAGGAAAAAAAGCGAGAGTGACGTTGGGCAGAGCTCTGCGTTGGTGTGCGTAGCATGAACAAAAATCGTAACATGATAGCCCAGGCGCTGGAAAAAAGGATGAGAAAAGGTTAAAGGCAAATCGTGTGATGCGCACAGTAGTGTGCCCCAGCCAACTTGTTTTACATCAGATGATCGAAGGAAACCATGGCCGTTGAACGTGTGATGACTCATATGCCCGTACAAATTACCTTATTTTCGTTCCCTTATTCCAGGAAATCTCCAACTGACATATTCCTACTATTAACTGAAAATAAGACACACCGATGTTGTATCAGGTTGGTGCCGACATGAGCTGGATATCGTTCATGAATCTTCCAGCAAAAAAGTTATATGACGGAAAACTGGTGTGTACTCACCAACCAATGGAAGAAGATGCCCACACCTTGGAAATGAGATTCCAATAAACATTCCGAAAATTGATCGGTTTAAAGGAATCGTCCACGGAAAAATGAGTTTTCTGTTACCCATATGTTAATGTTGTATGTGCCTAACGTGGACCGCATGCAAAGTTTCACGCGAAAAAATGCGCATCCGGGCGAGATACAGCTCCTCAAAGTCTGAGTCCAACTGGGTGAGGCGTCCAGCTGGGTGTCGGCCATGGAGAGCTGAGGAGCAAATGCGCGATCGGGAACGGCGGTGAAAGACGCAGACAGCGCTTGTTCGCGCCCAATGGCTGTCTGCGTCTCTGACCGTAGCAACTATTTGCTCATCGGTGACTGCTGCAAGATCTTTTGGCGGGAATTCGAACGGACTGCATCTTCTCTATATTTTCAAGTTTTTAATCGGAACAAAAGGAATTTATTCACTCTCTTTGTGTTTTCCTTGAAGTATTTTATTTAATACACTGATTCTAAAGGAAATTAGAGTAACGGAATTTCCGTGGACGACTCCTTTAAGTAAGGGTTAATAATAAGACATAGGTCAACTGCACGTTGAACACATGCTATGTACATACTTCATCGAATCTTATTCTACTTTTATTTTGCTTATCAATCACATAGCAATGAACAAAGGAGGGTGCGTATGGACATCTTCCCTCGCAGGCGGTCGTTCTCTTTTCCTAGACCAACACGTCATGCCGATCGTGAATGCGAAATCACATTGCGGTGCGTTTACACCCCTTGTTCCATCTGAGTCACGATCAGTGCAGAGATCACATCAGCCATCTTTCTACGGTGCACCTGTGACTCAATGTCATTGTGTATGTATTGTGGAACTTCAATTCAAACAGACTTTGTACACCGTTACCGTTTCATTTTACAACTGCCTCATTACATATTGCAGCTGCTGTATGTCACCACAGTGGAAATACTTCAAATTCCAAAAGTCACCACAGTGAGCGTGTTGAAAATTCAAAATAGTACAAGCTTACATACCTGCAAACTACTGGAGGTGGCCTCATCAATCCACACGGCGTTGAAGTGGGGCACACTCATCGCTGTTTACAGCTATATGCAGAACATACTTTCAATACTCGTGGCTAGCTGACCATAAAAGGACATTCAAGAGCAGAGCCATTGTTGCTATCGTACTGTAGAAGTCAGCCGTAAATTCGAGGGAAGTAGCGACGTAGGTATACGGAGAACCTGCACTTATCTTGAACTTTCTCCACTAATCATGTACATTTCTCTGCCCTGCTCTTACCTGCGTTCTTTTGAATGTCTTACATGCACTCTTTCTTTTTTGAACGTACATTCCCACAGATTACAGAAAGCTGAGTAACAGATTCTTCTTTGTCTGTTGCCCCACATCCTGACTTTCACATAAACTTTTTGCGTGTGGTCAGTGGTACAGAAGTTCCTCGCCTCCCATTTCATTTACACATCTTCACACACAAATATGCCAATCTGTCTGACATGAGTTTGTCTCGTCCTTTATCCGCATGGGCTCTGACTAATTGAAAAAGGGAAGCACATTTAGGATGTGATGATTAAATGACCCGACAAAATACTCAGCAAGAACTCAACTCACTTCTTGAGACTCTTCAGACTCCCAGCACTCTGGTGGCAACCTTTCAAGGGCTACGAAACTATATCCTTCCCGTTCACCAAAAACCATCAAACGCAAAAAGGGGAGTTTTAATGAATGGGAACTTTCTTGGGCTAGTCTTCGGGAGAATGTAATGTGATTTACTGCTTCAGTACTTTCCCTTCTTTTTTGAAACCTGTCGGCCCTTTTCAGTTCATCTTGCCTGTTTCCTGTTAAATGCAACCTCACCGAGTTCATTTACGACATTTATCTCTGTTAGTATTACTCTGAAAACCTTTCAATTATTTCATGTAGAAGTACACACCATTTTTGAGGAAGCTCTGGTGTAAGGCTGCACATTAGATGATAACTCTTTCGGCCTGCACCGCTTGCTCATGCTTCACAACATGGCTAATCCATATTCGGACAAATAAGAAGGTGATAGTTTATTCTGCAACCTTTCAACTTGTTACAGCACTCATAGATATCACTTCGACAAACAGGGGGATTACACGCTAATCTCCCCACACCACGAGCTTCGACAAACATTGTTATCTACTGCAAAGCTGCACGCCGTGAAGACAAAAACCTCGCCAGAAAAGTGATGGAACTGAAACAAAACGAATAATGCGTAGTTATCAAATCATTGGCAAGCAGGTCCTCTCGCACAGAGGACATGAACATTTATGACGACAAGAAGAACTTGTTTCGACAATATCAATTTACAAATTGAGCGGATTCGTGAGTTGGTCCGCTGCTCCGCTCTTGAATAGCGGAGATGGAGGAGGTTCCAATATGGAAAACTTCAGGCTCGACTTAGTATGGCATCAATTACGCCGTATTCAAGCCAAGCAGACTACGAATTTATGACACTTGTGATTGAGAGTTCCGCCATGCTCTCAACTACTGCAAGAGCATAGTTGCGATCACTACAAATACTACCATGCTCACGCTATGATCACTTTCAGTTCCTTTCTCTGTTGTGGCCCACGGCAGTGTTGGCTGGGTGGGCATTTCTGTTGTTAAAATTGATAGAGTGGTGGCACTGGAATCGGGGGCACGACTTGATGTTGAAACGAGCGGAATGGTTCGTGTTGTAGTGGAAACAACGGTGTCAACGGATGTTGCGATACTGCGTGTCGACGACGAAAATTTGGGAGAATACGACGACGCTGTCGAAAGGGTAATGGAAGAGGCCTGAGTAGAAGAGGATCTAGGTGCTGTTGTCACAGATGTTGATGGCAAGGATGAGCTGGTGGTGGAGGCTTGAGTAGGAGTGGCCTCAGATGCGGTCGTCGCGGATGAGGAGGGCGAAGTCGATGAGCTGCTGATGGAATCTTGAGTAGAAGTGGATCCAGTAGCTATCGTCACTGATGTTGACTGCAATGGAGAAAAGCTGGTGGTGGCGGCCTCAGTAGAAGTGCTCCTGGATACGACAGTTGCCGGTGTCGAGGACACTTTAAAGGAGGTAGTGGGGGACGCCTGATTCGAAGTGCTCCCGGATGCGGCAGTCGCTGATGTCGAGGGTTCCGTTGATGGAATGTTGGTGAAAGCTTGAGTAGAAATGCTCCCAGACGCGGTAGTCGCTGATGTCGAGGACGCAGTGGCAGAGATAGTGGTGGAGGCCTGAGTAAAAGTAGATCCAGGTGCTATCGTCACTGATGTTGATGGCAAGGCTGATGAGCCGGTGGTGGAGGCTTGAGTAGGAGTGGTCTCGGATGCGGTCGTCGCGGATGTGGAGGGCGAAGTCGATGAGCTGTCGATGGAATATTGTGTAGAAGTGGATCCAGTTGCTATCGTCACTGATGTTGACTGCAGTGGGGAAAAGCTGGTGGTGAAGGCCTCAGTAGAAGTGCTCCTGGATACGACAGTTGCTGGTGTCGAGGACATTTTGAAAGAGGTAGTGGTGGACGCCTGATTCGAAGTGCTCCCGGATGCAGTAGTCGCTGATGTCGAGGACGCTGTGGAAGAGATAAAGGTGGACGCCTGTGAACTACTCTCGGATGAGGCAGTCACTGATGTCGAGGGTTCCGTTGATGGACTGCTCGTGAAAGCTTCAGTAGAAGTGGTCCCAGATGCGGCAACGGCTGATGTCGAGGGAGCCGTCCATGAACTGATGGTGGAAGCCTCAGTAGAAGTGGTTCCAGATGCGGTAGTCGCTGATGTTGACAGCAAGGTCGAAGAGCCACTGGTGGAGGCCCGTTTCGTAGTGCTCCCGGATGCGGCAGTGGCTGGCGTCGAGTACGCTGTGGAAGAGATAGAGGTAGAGGCTTGAGTAGGAATGGTCTCAGATGCGGTCATCGCGGATGTGGAGGGCGAAGTCGATGAGCTGCTGATGGAATCTTGAGTAGAAGTGGATCCAGTTGCTATCGTCACTGATGTTGACGGCAAGGGGGAATAGCCGGTGGTGGAGGCCTCAGTAGAAGTGGTTCCAGATGCGACAGTCGCTGATATCGAGGACGCTGTGAAAGAGATAGTGGTGGACGCCTGATTCGAAAAGCTTTCGGATGCAGCAGTCGCTGGTGTTGACGACAACGGCGATGAGCCGGTGGTGGAGACCTGAGTGGAAGTAGTTCCAGATGCTCCAGTCGCTGATGTCGAGGGCGCTGTGAAAGAGGTAGTGGTGGACGCCTGATTCGAAAAGCTTTCGGATGCAGCAGTAGCTGATGTTGACGACAACGGCGATGAGCCGGTGGTGGAGACCTGAGTGGAAGTAGTTCCAGATGCTCCAGTCGCTGATGTCGAGGGCGCTGTGAAAGAGGTAGTGGTGGACGCCTGATTCGAAAAGCTTTCGGATGCAGCAGTCGCTGATTTTGACGACAACAGCGATGATCCGGTGGTGGAGACCTGAGTGGAAGTGATTCCAGATGCAGCAGTCGCTGATTTCGAGGACTCTGTGGATGAGATAATGGTGGACGCATGAGTAGGATTGCTCTCAGATGCGGTCTCCACTGACGCTGATGGCGAGGTGGACGGGCTGCTTGTGGACGCTTGAGTAGGAGTGGTCCCAGATACGGTAGTCGCTGATGTTGATGGCAATGCCGAGGCTATCGTGGCTGAAGTTGAAAACGCTGGCGAAGAACTGGTGGTGGATGGGCGAGAGGATGTTGTTTCGGAGCCACCAATGCTTGCCGTAGAGGGCAGCGTGGAGGAGCTTATAGCAGTTGTTTGGATAGAAAGCGACTGAGAAACTGCTATGCTTGATGTGGAAATTGTCAGCGAGGGACTGGAGGTAGATGTTGCTTTTGTAGTCGACGCTGGGGCTATTGTGGTGGCGGTAAGTGCATGAGTGGAGGGCGTTTGCCCTTCAGCGGAAGATAGCGTTGAAGGAGCCGTGAGGAGTGGTGGGAAAGTGGTTGTTGTGGAGGTTACAGTCGCTATCGTGGATGCCAAGACGATAGAATACACAGTCCCTGAAAATGGAATTTTGATAGTGATAAAACTGCACAAAAACAATTTTGACTAGGCGATAAACTTCCCGACGGGTCAGTGGTACTGGTGAGAAGTGGGCTACGCATAAGGTAATCTGAACAAGGGTAACTCAGCGCTCTCTAAGCCAGTCAGCGTAAGACTTCACTGAATTCACGCTTGGACATGTTGATTCATCCCTCAGTGCTACCTATTATTCATAAAAATTCGTGACGCGGCTTATTATCCTCGTTTTTTGCCTTCTGTGCCCAGTCTGAATGGCACAGTGTACTGCTACTTGCTCGAAGGCTTGCTATGGAGTTTTAGAAGTTTCCATTCATTCACTCAGTTTCTACATCGTTAAATGTTCTGTCTAACGGTGTTGTTCTACTGACACGCTTCATATCCACGCACCATCCTGCACCTCTTGTAGGGTCAACACATCGCAACATGTTTGCAAGTGTAGTAAGTAAGCTTTCATATCAGTAGCAAGTGCTATCGCAATGATAACATAACCTCAGGCTGATAGTCCAGCACGATATCGGTAGTTTAGAACTTCACGCGGCGGCTTAAGACGAACGGTACGGCTAGTGCGGAGCGTTTTTCGCGTGTGACTCCTTTGAAGCATGAGCATAAGCCCATGGCATCCAGATCGGAACGAGACGCAGCAACTCGCGCTGGAGGCGTTGCGTATGCAGGATTACAATGCGCAGTAGTAACCTAACCATATGCACCCCTAATGAGTTTTCCCTGGATCTTGTGACCGCTTTCCTCTATCATTCCTTATCATAACCACATGGACAGATAGAGACCGTCAAACCGGCACACAATTCGGCAGACAAACCGACAAACAAATCGACATACAATACAGGTGGTTTACATAATGAAAGGATCTTACACAGCAATGGCAATGATTGAAGCTTTAGCATAGATAATGCAAACCCTGCACGTCGTTATCCCGCTGGTTTTCTACATCACACTGCACGAGCTCCCATTTATGTCCGAATGGAATGCATACTAGAAATGGATCTCTTCTACTTGTTATCATGTCTACAGGGAGTGCCAAAAAAAGTAATTTTGCTCACGGCCCACATCCGCTTATAATACAAAACCCAGGAAAACGAAAGAGATGAAAGTATTGGGGCAAAATATTCCCGAAATGTACTATTAGGATGCTGAGTTATGGGCAAAAGCTTCGGTGTCGGACGGGACTCGAACCCACACTTCATCCTTTCCGGGAACATGTGTTAAGGTGGGAGGGGTGTCGGTGGTGTAATTTAGCACATATCCCCGGAAAGAGAAGCGCGGGTTCGAGTCCTGTCCGAAACCGAAGCTTTTGCCCGTAACTCAGCATCCTAATAGTGACTTTCGCATCGTGGACTGCGTCGATAATCAGCAGCTATCAAACATCAAAAATATTCCCGAAATGTTCCTCTAAAAGCAGGAACAAGCTGAGACTCACGACTTCCACTTTCATAAAAATATGGAACCTTGAAGCGGTGCACTCGGGCTTCAAAGCACCCACGGTATCAAGGTCCCTTTAAAACAGTGGAGCAGGTTCCATGGTAGGTCTTTTATGGAAAGCTTCCTGAGGATTGGCCCTTCGGATCATGGAAGTCACAGAGCCCTTGCTGCTTGGACAAGGCTGCTATGATCCGAAGTTTCATTTTTCATGCCTCAAACCTGCCCGCGGAGGGGCTTCAGTGGTAATGGCACGTTGTGGCTCTTGGAATCGGCGGGCGTTGGGAACCGGAAAAACCGGAATATTCAAGAACACCAAGAACAACACAGGTACCCAGAGTGAACGGACTCTAGCAAGACTGTGTACGAGGGCGACGAATTTTCGGATTTTGCCCAGTTGAGGTGACACATCTTGTTCACTCGGAACAAACAACCGTTCGTGCTCGTGCAGAAAGCTGTAACGGAGAACAGTGATAGAGAGAGGTCTGCTCTTTACTTTGGGCATGAAAATATGTGGTCGGAATTAGCCGAAGTTCGACTAATGTGGGTGGAAGTGGAGGACAAAAATTACTTTTTTTGGCACCCTCTGCATATCTGAAGTACATTACGAGAGGAAATTCTGTATGAAGTACTATGATTACCACTTCGAAGCTGCTCAAAAAATCTCACTCATTTATACCAAGCCACCGTCATTGCCTAGAGGTACTTCAGAAAATCAGAAGAAAGGTTTGACATAAATTTTCTCACAACGTCAATGAGCAAGCGACCTTGGAATGTTCTGTGCAGGAACACGGAAAGCACCGGGCTTATCCTCTGCAAAAACCTTTGTGAAAGGATTAATCAAGGCCGTGTAGAGAGCAAGTCATACGGTGCCTAGAACAGTGCGCTCTTACACGTACCATGGTTCACACAAAAAGGATGAGTGGTCCTCTGACTACATCGTTAGTAGGCACAACTCTAAAACTTTGAAACCCCAAAATGTTTAATGGTTTCGCAAGTGTTGTTGTGTCAAACTCCACACAGCCCGAGCAGTCTCATAGTTAGTAGCACACTCGAGTCCTTTGGAAAATAAAAGTCGTCTATGTACGGGTTTCTTTGCTGCATGCTGAGTTTCATCTTTTGTAACCTTAAAAGAGGAAAAAACAAGCGGGAAAGCAGCAAACATGACTTCTACGTCATCACAGGAGATAGCGCCTCCCATAAATGGAACGTCAGGCAAACAAAACAAATCAAAAGGTAGACTTACATGCAGCATATTTCGTCATTCGCATACGGTGCATCACGTCTGGCAATGGGCAAATGCCAGGTGATTCTACCAAAGACGCATTTAATACGCTTCTTATCAAATCGCTCCACAAGTCAAACAAGATGCTCCGAACGCGAGCTTTAGTCCGATGACTGTACCACACTTTTTTATCTGCCAAGGCGGGGGGAGGACGATTAGAACAATTGACCGTTGTCGCTTTAGGATGTGGTCGCGACTGTACGCCTTGCAAGTACTAGTTGTCAGTACGTTATACACAAGAGAATCGCGGGTCAATACGCATGATGGGGTCAATGTTATAGGACATTTACTGTTCAGCAATACCGATACGGTAGGCTGCAGAACGCCACCCATAAGCTGTTGTTCCCGCGTAACGTCGGGCGCGGTTAACGTCGTGAAAGGCAGTGATAGGGAAATTTCGGACGAAAGAAAGCGAAAAGAAGTGGAAAAAGAGTGGAAAAGCAGTGAATATGAAAACAGAGATCTTTGAAAAACGAAGAGAAAACGGAAGGAGATAGTCAGAACCTGAGAAATAGGACCCTCCGCTCACCGTCGATTCGCGACGCGGTCGACCATTCCGTCAAGAGGACGTGGTCTGGGCGAGTTTTCCATTGACATTTCGCTAAGTAATCAGTGCGCAGCGTAGAAACAATACAGGAACACAGAAGTCATCCTATCGGTTATCGTAAACGAGCGAGACAGAAAGCGAAAGAAAGATGAAAGCAAAAAAGAAAATTATCGCAGCCTCTACAGGTAAATATCAGAAATCAAAAACATGAAAATCAGCTCTTTCAAAAAGTGCGTGCGACATGCCTGTTTACGGAAGCGCGCCGAGATACTACCAACGCTGTGCTACAGCTCCTTAGCCACTCCCACCGCAGCCAGTTAGGAATCACGCAGCTAAGAGGTGGTCTCTGTTACCAAAGCGTTCCAGCTGTTAACCTCTACGTAGCCTCTACAGCCCGGGACGTGCTTTTCAACGGAGATTTCGCACCATGATTAGGCTTTTCAAAACCTTTCTTCAGAGGATTTTTCAATAATCACATTACCGCTATCATCGTCTTTACCGGACCGTTCTGAAAGGCACCAGTGTGGTGAGTGAAAACTGAGATCTGGGAGCACATGTTTTCTGAAACGAACCTTCTACTCTGGAAGAGGTCACCTGTGGTAAAAATCGCTTTAAAAAAACACGGTTTAGGGTCATATGGCGACTCCGCAGATCGGTATGCCGCCGGGTGTGTGGCCTTTGGCTCGTCCGGGCTGGCACGCGGCAATTTGCGCGGCGACGCGGCCGACCTCGGCGTCGTTGGTTGGGGCGCAAACATGTTATAACGGGTAAAGCCTAAAGTGGTCAGAAATTTTTTGGACACAAGCTTCTCCTTCTTTTTAGTAGTATTTATAGGATGAGCTTTTCTTGTGTAACACTTCTATTTGATTAATACCCTCATATTACCAGCAAATCACTTATTGTTCTTTTTGGGAGCATCGTTTTGAAAAGTTCGATGACAATGTGGTGAAATACGCTTCTTTCCTATTTTTTGATGACATTACATGCAAGTATATTTGAGTACATACAAAGTGTTCATCACTTCAGCAACGGAAAAGAAATTAAGCAGATTGCATCATATGGACACAATGATCGACAAAGTTGCTTAGAATTGAGAGAGGTAGGGAAGAAGTAATCAAGCAACATTACATGCTTGTGAACAGTTTAGCACGGCTCTACTGCAGGTGCACTATTTGACCAATACCAAAAGGAAAAAAGCAAATTTTATCACATTGTCATCAAACTTTTCAATTTTCTGAAGAGAATAATCAAGTGAGATTATAAGAATGTTACGAATGCGAACACCACACTCGGGGGCTCAACTTACAAACACTGATGAGAGGAAGGAAAAGCCCTTTCTCGTCAAAACCCCGTTGGTATCTTGATCTCAATAAGCACGACTGAGAATTCACGCTCCAGTCAAAGACGCCGCGGAGGGACGCGGTGTCGCGCACTTTGCCGCGCAAATCGTCGCGTGCCAGCCCGGACGAGCCAAACGCCCGTCTCCCGTATGCCGCCATGCCGTCATGCACCCAGGCGAGTCACCGTCAAGGGGCGAGACAACGATCGCGGCCGGCTGTTAGGTTCCTATTTCTCGGTTTTCTCGCAATTTTATGTCGTTCTTTTCGGACTCTTATATTGCTGAGCACCTCTTACACCTCTACTTTTGTAATCCCCACTTTGTCAAATTTACCCCTCCCAGTCTCTTCAAGCGCACCCACTCAGAAGAGCTCCTGACGTACGACCGCTATAATAATTTACCATTCGGGACTTTATGATTTCGTTACGCAATGACTGCAATGTGCAACGCGATGCCCAACCGAGATCGGCTACATTCTTTTCAATTGCCAATCTACCGGAATCTACTTATCCCTTCACCGGTAATCCGAGTACCCTTGTGATGGCTGAGACAACTTATCCTAGGAGAATAAACCTATTTTAATAAAGTTTGAGGTTTTTTCCTCAGACGAACCGAGGGTTATTACCAGCTCCGAGTTTTCGCTTTGCCACAACACACGGAGATTGGTTTCGAATACGGAAGCTTTCCGCGCGCGGCTCGAAACGCAGTTTAATTTCATAGGAATGCAAAATGCGGCAATATCTCCCGGAAAAATTCGGACCCATCTTTTGAGTCGTGAAATGAAGATTCTTTTGCCTGAAGTGCATTTTGGCCCAAGGTACTCGCTTGTTGTAGTACGGCAATTTCACATACGACGCCTTACCATGTCATCGAATGTGACTTCATCGGAATTTCTGCCTAAATGTATTTTTTATACTTCTTCGCTTCTTCTTCCTTTCAATGTTTCACTTACTTCTTTCTGTTTCCTGTTTCATTTTTTTACATTATCATGGATGCCATCTCTGTACGTTGTAGGCTACTCGGTCACAGAGGCATGCAGTTCGAGGTGAAGCGCACTAGGATCGTAATCAGGGTACTCCGGGAGGCGAGGATTCCTCGAGACGGGTCGTATTTGATGGGCAAAAAGGGGCGAGATCGTAATTACAGAGGTCTGCAATGATGCAAGGTAAGGTTATATGAATACGAGAAGCGGAACATGCCATTAGCTAGCACGTCTATGCGAGGATTCAACTGAACTCATTTTTATTTCAGGCCAAATCAGTCATCCTATCAAAGGAGACTAATGGAGCTGAGCAATCCAGCACAGTATGTTTGTTGTTGATGTTGTTGAATTGTTATAATTTTGTTGCAGTGGTGCATGAAACTGGTATGATGTACATAAAATCTGAAGCCTCATGAATCTCTTCATCACTACTATCACCATCACGCAAAGCACCAGAAAAAGTTCATTACTTTCGTTGTTTCAAGATGCTCTTATTACAGACATAGGACGTGTGCGTTTGACCTGCTAGTGAGCTTAAGCAAGATCATAGAGTGCTGGGCAGATATTCTCACAATATCTTGTGCAGCACCCGAAATCCTGAGCTTTAACTATCATCCCAGAGCTTTGAGCGTAACGGTAAGTGCGCTAGGTCCATCATGTTGAACTCTGCAGTAGATTTTTGATATGGAGATAAGTGTTGGTAGCTTTAGGGTAAACTCTATGGAGAGCTAAAAGTTGGTAAAGCTGAGGGTTATGCACTCAGCGCACGAGTGCATTCCTGGCCTCTTGGAGTAAGGCCAGTTTACAAAACTTGAACACTTTCTCGTTTTCTGGCTAATGTCGTAAAATGTAAAGTCCATACATCAAGTTTCCTCCTAGGTACTGCAACGACGAAGAGCTTCTCCAATCCATGTCAAAGTTTCCGTAACCATTCCTGGTTATTAAAGTCCACAACATTCATCAAAGCAAAGCCACTGGGCTTGCCAGCCTAAAAATTAGACATTGCAACGAAACCGCTAGTTGGTTGACCCAGAATGGTATCTCACCCAAACTGACTTAGTTTCCAGCACAAGTGTTCTATTAGGTTGAACCATAATTTCTGTTACCACTTGGGGAAAACTGTGGAAGTTCCTGGAATATTTGGTAGTAAGGGGTGTATAAAGCGAGTGAAAAGGAGTACTAATTAACACATTCATATTCTCTATGGCTTTAACTAGCAGTGAATCTACGACCCTTCGCGAGAGTGGCGAAATTCACGAACACTGCCCCGCTTCCTTAGCAAGCAAGGTCACTAACCGAATCAACCAGTCAATGGTCCCAGGTACTGTCTCTCATACGACGGCAACCGATGGCTTGATCAGCTTAAATTGAAACAGAAAAAAAATTTCAAAAAAAAAATAGCAGAAAAAAATTGCAGAATTACAGAGAAAAAAATTTAGAAAATTTTTTTTAGAAAACGGGCAAAAAATTGCCATCCAACACGACGACAGTCACTGCCGATCTTTACCGCAGGCAACTGGACACCGTAGCCCCAAATTTTACCGGAAAAATGGACCGAGACTTCTTCCTCTACGACAACGCTCGCTCACATGTGGCAAAGTTGGCATGTCGAAGGGTCCAGGACCTTGGTTGGACGAAGCTCCAACACCCACCTTAATCTCCGAACATGACCCCAACTGACTACCACCTATTCCGATCTCTGGCCCACTTCCTCGACGGACGGCAGCTCAAAGATGACGAGATCTCAAAATCGATCCCCAGACTTTCTTTGACCAGAAATCCCCAAACTTCTATAAGCGAGGCATCCATCATCTCCCTATTCGCTGGCAACACATTGTTGATTATAATGGTACATATATGTTGACTGAAGTTAGGCACAAATTAAGAAAAATAAATTCGAAATTTTTCGTCATTGTGTAACAGAAATTATGGTTCGACCTAATATAATCGTTGGGGTTCAGATTTCGAGCAGTATTCCTGCTTTGGCATCCTTCGTTCGGTGTAAGCTCCACAAGTTGTGTAGAACGATTAGTGGCAAAGCCCAGTGATATCTCGTTGAAATTTGGTTGGCGTCTTCACAGGGCATTCATATCCACTAAAAAACAGTGAAAGAATGAGTGAGAAACAAGCATTAATTGCGATGTAGTTGAATGCAATTGCTAGTTTGTTCACTGGAATGTGCACTTATGTGTTCACTGACATTCAGATATTCATGACTGAATATTCAAAAAGTATTCACTGATCACTCGCACAGAGGAACACTGTTTCAATAATATGTGTAATGTAGAGGAAAACTAGTGCGGATCTCTAAAGCGGAAGCCCCGTAAATGTATATCCTATCTGACAGCAACATGAGATCACCTTGCTAGGCCATAACTCTTCTAATTACATCTACTGCCCTTCCAATCACATCCACTGCGAAGGTGGAAGGCATGGCGCATGCCCAGAGCGGGGATGAAGAACGCTAGATGTTGATTTTACTTCACTGCCTACCAGGAAGATTGTTTAGAAAGCAAGGGACTGCTTTTGAAGAGGTTTTGAACGCTCTCGTGTGACTAAGTCACGCTCTTGTTGGCAAAATATTTTCCTCGACATTTCATCGACTCGAATATCTTAAAATCTAAGCGACGTAAAAAAGAGTTCAAAAACGCATTAGAAAGAGCAAGGTCTCTAGTTTGGGGAAAACTTATTTGGTTGCAAAACATACGGCACGGAATATAACTCTTAGAAATCAAAAACCCGCATGCAAATTTCCGTTTTCCTCGACAAATCCTAGATTCCCGTATATCTCGCATTTCTAAACATTTGGAGCAACTAAGAAAGCAAGCCTAGTTCTTCTCAAAAAACAAATCAGTTCCCAAATGAACCCAAATGAAATGATGACACAGAGGAAAGTTATAAGTGTTCCAGTAAGGTCAATTTTTGCATTTTCATGACCTATTAGAGGCAAATTAAGGGCAATGGAAGTAGTTCTTGAAGTTAGTGCATAAGAAAGCGTTACTGCTGTACCTGCGTTACTTTACCTGCTGCTGCTTTATTTCATCCTACAACAGCTGTGAAATGTATAGAAGAGGTATCCTTTGAAGGATAGATCATTCCCGAATTCACTTTCGTGGTATTGTGGTTATTATCCTGAATGATAGGAATATTGATACATCCTGTAAAAGTGAGTTTTTACTAAGATCGCGTCTTACATTGTGGCAATCATTGTCATGAAAAGGAGAAGCTCATGCTGAATAAAACACATCAACATCAACGGTAAGGTAAAAACAGAATACCGCTATGACAAGCCATGTTACAAAGTCAAAGCTACGCTATTGAGAAGGAAGCACAATTTATAACTGTGCTGGTGTATCATTCACGGCTACTAAGTGAACTGAAACACATGATAAAGGCTAATTATATGGCTACATTCTTGAAACGAACAATCAATGACATTCAAATTTTTAAAATTGATAAGGTTGAATATGGAACTCGTGAACTCAATGTTAATTATTGATTAACTGGTGCTCGAGGTCTCCAAACCACAAACTTATTCTTTTACTGTTCTTTAGTTGCGCCACGAGTGACCTTTTATCACAATGGGCATCTTTTGCAGATATACATTAGACAGATAAGTATGCTACCTTGAATATCTTATCCATAGAGGCATGGATATACTGGAGAGAGCGCGGTTGGTAAGACAGACACTTGATTTTGCTGCTCTTCAAAGGAGTTTGATGTATTAGGGCCAAACACCAGACAAAAAAAGGTAATTTATCGTTGGGATATCCTTTCCCGACTGGTGCGTATGTAAAACTATGAGGGCGCAGACGTGAAACCAGATTTTACTATAACGAAGGAAGAGCTTCGCGCATTACCATAATCCCATTGTTACAAAATTATGTCAGGCCAGTAGTGATAGAGCTGCTAGGTGTTTCTTAAAAAGTTATATTGTATTTTGCTATGTATTTGTGCTTGTATTCTTGCTATGTCTATCACTGTATGGGATTACGGCTTAACTTCTGACTATGATTATTTCAGATCGGATTTGTATCAGGTTGAGCAGAAAGTCTTGACCGGTATCTCACTTCTATTTTCAAAAAGTTATAGTTTTGCAACAATACAAGCTCAATCAACTATATAGTCCCCATCATTGTCTAGAGCATATGTCCAGCGATCGGGCAGCTTTTCGATCCCTTCGGCCCAGAACTGCGACAACTGCAACTCGAAAAAGTGGACTACTTCAGTTTCGAGTTCCGACTGCTCATTGAATTGTTTGTCGCGAAGATGAAGCTTCAAGCGGCGAAACAGGTGGTAGTCGGATGGAGCCAAGTCTGGAGAATGAGAGGGGTGTGGTAAGAGTTCCATTCAAGTTCGGCAATTTTCTGGCGGCTCTGTTTCGCGATGTGGGGTGCTGATTCTCGACGCTCTGTCCGATTGACGTAGATCGTCTGGAATCCATCTCAAAAGCATATTGCGATAACCGAAGCCGTGAAGGCGGTTCACTACGGTCCTTTGGCTGCATCCAAGTGTCGTCGATAATTCTCGCGTGGTAGCATACGGCTCCTCTTCTAAGGCACTGCGTAGGGTTTCATCAACCACGACAGTCGGGCGTTCGGAACGAGGTTGGTCTTTGAGGGAGATATTTCCTCTTTGGAAGCGCTGGGACAAACGGCGATCCGATGATTCGGAGATGACGCCTACTTGAATGCAGCGCAGATATTGGCAGTAGCAGTCGTCGATCCGTGATCTTGCAGGAACTCGTAGTAGACATCCGCTCGCAGATGGCTTTGATCGATTGAGATAATGATTACTTTATAACAGTACGCATGTATTTATATAGGTCTCCAAGTGAAGCTTTTGAGAGCCTTCTATCGAACCTTGGTGCTGCTCCATCCCTACATCGCCTCTAAGAATTTAGAGAGAATGTAGAAAAAACCGGTCAGGACTTTCTGCTCAACCCAATAGTTCTGGACCCAAGTACGTGAATTGCGTCAATCGATACGGAAAAAGATAAGGTATAGGAGAAAAAGGTAAACATATTGTAAAACTTTATTTAAGTATCGTTTGAAGTTGTATTGCACCTTGCCATGTATTTGTGCTTGTATTATTGTTGTGCCTATCACTATGTTGTATTACGGCTGCATTTCTAACTATGTTTATTTAAAAGCGGGTTTCTAGTTCCGGACCGATAGTACGTGAATCGGCGTCGATCAAAGCAGAAAAAATGATGATGTTAAGCAAATTGTAAATTTTTGTTTGAGTTTTGTTTGAATTGAAGTTGTACTGCACTTGGCTCTGTATTTGAGCCTTTATTATTGCTATGTCTATCACTACATGGGATTAAGGCTCAGTTTCTAACTATGTTTATTTCAGAGGGTGTATGAAGTTCTGGACTGGTAGTTATAGTTCTAGACTGATAGTACGTGAAATTGCGTCAATTTAAGCTGAAAAGGTAAGTGTTAAAAATATTGTAAAACTTTGCTCACAGCAATGTTATTTGTAGAGCATGCCCACTTTTCTTTGGAAAAGTTGTAGATTTTTTATGCTGTTAGACTGGTATATGTCATTACCTCTTTTATTTGGATTGCATGACTCAGTGTGCTTAACCTTCTGTTGCAGAAACCTTTTGTTGTTTGCAGTGTTTGTTGATCCGTAAGTTCTTCACTATTTAGGTGGTTTTATCTAGGTGATAGTTTGTTATTATTCATTCACAGTAATATTTTGAGTAAATGTAGTTGAATTGAACTAGTGCTGTATTGGTTAAAACGATTTATTGTAATCGTTGTTATTATAATTTCAGTGAACGTCGATATTTGTGTGCTTCTTTATTTCAAGTAATTATTATTATATCATTTATATTATTGCATTATGCTCAATTTGCCGTTGTGTTTGAGTTTGAATGAGTATGGTTTATGTTATTATAAGCGGATATATTTTGTAGGAGAAGAATGATTCGTTTCTGTGCATAATGTTATGGTAATGTCTTTGAGACGCCTGATTTCAATAATGCAAACGTTGACCAAAACGAAAGAAGTTTAAACCATGAAGAGACGATAAACCGACAAGTAATGTCTAAAACAATCAGGATATTCAATCAAATTTTCCGTGCGAGAAGTAGTGAGAGACTCCTGAAAAAAATAGTAAAGGAAGAATGATAAAGGATAAATTGTCAAATCAAAAAAGATTATTGTTCACTATTGAAGATACGATGTAACGAGTGAACGCCAGTCCATCAGATTGGGGAGAAACTGCCGGTTCGAATGGTGAAGAAATAGCCATAAAGGTAGATTACAAAATGGTTGGTGCATGGATGCTATAATGTAGTAATTGAGGCCGAAATGTCCAATCCTCTCTGGGACCATTTTTCAGACGGAGGAAAGCACAACCTACTACGGTGTAATGAACAAACATTACTCAAACATATATTATGTATTTCAAGGCGTAACCAACGGAGGAGAAGCTAGAAGAGACGACCGAGGAGGTTGCGCGGAGACCGACCGCTCCCGGCTGTACAGTTGCTCCCTCCCGCTTCCGGCAGTTGTGTACATAGGAATCTCCTTTAACCTTTTTCTATGGATTCTCTGACGATCTGTGACTGTCGCACCACGAATCTGTGTTCTCTATTGTATTCGTGCATTGTCTGTATTGTGATTATGGTTTGCCGATGAACTGTATTCACTCAGCTTATGGAGGCAGAAGCAGGGTTAGCGCACTTTCCGCCGCGCACACTGTTTACTGGTAGCAGCAAGTGGTCCACCCCTCGCTGCCTGAGGCAAGGAGAGATGAGTTTTATGACTGACTTTTAGTTGGCCGATTACGAGAAGGCCCATTCATTCTCGATCCCAGCTCCTTGTTAGTTCATCAACTTATTGTCCGCCGGTCGTCTCGAAGCAAAGGGCGCCGTACGGTGAGTTTCGAATTCGCTGACGGCTTCGAAATGCCACCATTTTTGTCGAGTGGACTCGTGTCATAAATTTTCTTCCATGAGTCACTCGCGTTGACCAGTACCTCTTTGTTCCAAAGTTTATTTTTTTGGGTCTCTTTCCATGGCGTGGGACTAACCACCATACTCTCGAGGTAGAGTCAGGTGAAGTGAGTGTAATCTGGTGCTCTTGTTGTTTCAGTGAAGGAGTATTTGTCTACTCATCGATAATATGAGATGCTGTAGCCGCTGTGCTATTTCGTTGATGAACTATCGGTTATGGGACATTAAACTAATGTGTTAGCGGCACTCGATCGACCGGTAAGTTGGCACGATGTATAAAGAGGAAGCTCGAGTTATTTTCAAAAATAACCGCACCAAAAAAAGGGGAAATTTGCATATAGAGACTGAAAAATTAGAGAAACAAAAAAAAACAAAAAACGAAACGAAAATATAATTGGATATTTAACTTTGGTCTGGTACTCAATTATCTTACTTTTTTAGTGCCGGCATTTATTTCTTTTGTTGAGTTCATTTCGGTTGGTCGTGCTAGCCCGTTGTCGCTGATAATCTGGAGTCGGTACATAAATGAATTGTTCCACTCTGTTTTTCGAGTCCATCGACCAAGGAAGGCGAAAATATGCTGACTATCGGAATGCCCTTTGAAGGAGTCTGGCTCGTTTCATCGAGGGACGCTAATCAACACTTGTCGTCCTAATGAGGAATCCGCCAAATCAGGTCTTACCAAACATTGCTGGATGTTCACTCTATACAGTTTCATATCCAAGTGAATTTGAATACTATCTCCTCATAATGTTCCATCCATTTGCTTTAAGTATATAATGGGCCTCCTTCTTTCAGTTTTTAGTACCTCTTCCTATTTCAACGTACATCTTGTCAATACCGTTTCCAGGAATGCTTTCTTAGGCTTCTTTTGGAATGCTGCTTGAACGACATTATGACATCCTGGCTCGCACTTTCTTTTCCACCAGCTTATCATCATTCCTCGCAACATTTCTTCGGTGCATTTCATTCCAGACGTTCTCATGAGAAACCTCCTGATATGAGGCAAGTCAAGAATTTTTCCATCCAGCAGCATTCACTTTTCAAACATCTGCATTGTTTCACATTCCCAAAAGCAAATGTTCCAGTCAGCTTTATCTCTTGTCGCGCCAGGTGCTCTTTGTGCTCGGACCACAACATTACTCAGGGATTACAGTACCTGACCCCCCATTGGTTGCCCACCCACACACCCCCTTCTTTACAGCTGACTGCATGAGGTCGCCACACTCACTACTAGGCACTCACTCACCTGTTGCATACCGTCGTCTCTATTGTGCTCTGAGTTATGAGCCCTCACATCACTCACTCGTGCACTCACTGTGTTGACTCCAAGGCTGTTGCCCTAATCTTCCGGTAGTTACGGAGCGTACCGATTCCGATAATTTTGCTAGTGTCTTAACATATCTGGGCGACAATCGTCTACGACAAAGACGCGAAGGACCTCCACGACGCTGCAGTCTCCGCCATAGAAGAAGTACGTAGTGACGCTAGAGCGGAAACGAGACGGCTGACACAAAGGATTGATCAAGGTAACTCCAGTCTGCTGTCAGAACTTAACCAGTCTTTTGAGGATGTTGGTGAACGTATTAATGCGATTCTTGTTTATGCTACTCCAGGTGTCGATGGGCCGTTACCTCGAGTCATATTGTTTTCTGATTAGGGAAGGGATTTTATGCAATTTTCTTGTCGCTTCGCCGCTTGGAGGGTATCAGTAGAATGCGATCCACTTTCTGGACTAGTTCGCAAAAGGCTCATTTTCTTAGAAGTTATTTGGACGCTGTGGCCAGAGACAATCTTGAGGAACTACTGGAAGAAGAGTGCGATGATTATGCCACCGTAGTTGCCCACCTGAGGAAATCATTCGAAAGACCACAGCACCGCTTATATGGCCAGACAGCAACTCTCCATGTGCCAACAGTTACCAGGTGAGACCTCGTCTATCTTAGCTAATCGTCTATTACTTCTCGTGCGTGCGGCTACGGCTGTCCATGATTCAGCCAGTCAGAAAGAGCTAACTCTAGAAGTGTTTGTAGCGCGTCTTCAATTTGATATCCGCTACTATGTGAAATTGGACAACCCTTCCACATTTGAACAAGCCGTTGCCAAAGCTCAGATGGTCGAGCAACTTCTGGCCGGGCTACTGCGAATCGTCTCATTAGGCCCTGATCATCCCCACGAACCATCAGTAAGAAGCGCTGCTTCTGTAACTCAGCGTTTTAGGAAACCCCCATTTCGTAGATTGAATTTTTCATTCACTGATAATCAACCTCTATCTTCCCAGGGATTTTCGAGTGGAAACTTCGTTGGGCCGCCTAGCCGTTCGAATGATGCAAACCTGTTTTATTGCGGAGGAAGAGGGCGTGTTTCGCGTTTCTGCTCATCTCCGCGAAATCTACCACGTACCACAGGTTCCTGTAATTTTCGTTATCCGTCTCGTGAACGTAATAATATTCCCTCCTCTTACACTCGTATCTCGACTCTTCTCCTCGTTTCGATGATAAAGACTTTTGGGAGCTCGCAAACAAATTAATGCTTTCTCTATTTCACTGCGCGAGAACCAAGCAGCGTCAGAACAGTCAGACGGCCGAATAAGCGCTTCAGTGAAGTGCAATGAAGAGCTGGCACATTCAACTTTCGGGCAATATAACTCATCTCGTTCTTCCTCATTGCTCCATGTCAAAACATTATTGCTGATTCTTATGCTTCTCTGTTGCAGGGCGAGCGGAGCATTTCCTGCTTTGGCATGGCTTTGTCCTCACGCCTAGCTGATGCGCTTGCTCGAAATCCCGCATTGTACAATAGTTCTCGCATCATTCCTTGTGTAGACGATCCCCTTACGCTCTTTCCATACACGTGGACCGCCTTAATACTGAGCGGTATGACACAATAGCTTTTCTGTGCGAAATTATTACACAATTCCTTACTTTTTCTCTCAACCTTTACGGAGTACGGTACAAGAATTAAAGTGAGACGTCTCTCATTGTTTCACTTCAAGCGGGTAGACTCATGGTGCAACATCATAAACATGAGCTCGGCGATATAGCGCCTTCCGATAATTTCTGGTCTACATCTAACCCCTTGATATCCGGTAGACTTCGGCCCCCATTGGTTGTTGCACGGGACATTTCATTTTTGTATCTAATTGCATTCTATTCAAACTCTAGCCTATATGCACCATGAGTCCCTTTCCCCGGATTTTCCGGCGGGTGACTTAGCCCAGCGTATCTGCGACTCCTGTAACTGTATTCTGAGAGGAGGATCGTTTTCACTCAGAACCCCCAATAAGGAGGAAACTTGTCGCTCCACTCCCATTATGAAAATGCAGGGACGTTCAATGGGCGAAACCTGAATCAGCGGCTCACGAATTCGCTCTATCCTTGCGTAATTCCAGCGACCGCATTCTGAATTGCGACTCGCAGTTGATCCTAACAGAACAGGATTACGCAGTTGTACCGATTATTCGGATACCTCGTTCCGCGACCACAGATGTAGGCCTTGTCACTTCCAACTGGCTCGCAGCGAAATTATTAGCGGTAGAGGGAGTTGCTGGTTCTTCCATGTCTGCTTTGTTCCATCATCTCTGTCAGGATTATGCGACAGAACGAACCTACTAGCATTCTCCCTTCGTTCGTCTTTAGCCACTAGCCCCAACTCACAATTCGGCATCTTTTGGCCCGCGACAACGTAACCGACTCTTTCCTAAGCAGCGATTCGGTGCAACTGCACCGCTGTCTTCCTACCCTTTTCGTTATTTCCAGCTTTTACCATTCAATGACACGTGCTTCGTCAAACCACTGGTTAGAATCACTCCCCCTAATGGCCCTACCATCGTCTCCTTTCTGGACCACTTTATTGGTGGTTAATCAGACGCTTCTATTGCACGTTGTCCTGCAGTGCGTCACTTCAATATTTTGCATGGCGATTTTTACCTCAAATTTGATGCAGCTACCGGCGAAACCCAAGTAGTGACACTTGGCAGCATCCACAGTATTGGTATGCCCTCATCCTTTAACGCCTCTTCTCTAGCTCTTCCATTTACCATATATCACAGTCTTATTCTAACCAATCTCAGCGAGCTGGTCAATGATCATCAATGGCGGGATCTGTGGTCTTCCACCTTTCAAGACCACTTTTTGCACACCAGTGCATATCAACATGTGTTTCCTATCGATTCCTCATTCTATCCTCCGTTTTTTGGTCCTCTACCTTCGGATCTTGGACTGCTTTTGGTTCTAATTTGGTGTCTTTTTGCATTGTGAAGGCCTTATTCACGCTTTACTTACATTCTTATTGCCCAAGGTGCCTGTCAGCCCGTTGTCGCGGATAATTTGATAGTTTGCGACCTTGCTTCTATATTCTATCATTCGTGCGTTACCTTCCATACCGGACCCGCTCGTTACCGCGCCGAGTCCTGTCATAGAGCTGACTTTTGTCAGGATCATGGCTCCCGCGCGTCTTTTTGGCCCCGTTCATGTACTGATCCTCGCAGACCACGATCGTTTTTTCATCACTCAAATTCCTATTCGAGTCGACGCCATCCGCGTGCTCGCTTTATTAGGCACAGATGCTTCCATTACCACCACTGCTACAGACTCCGCACCGCTATTTGGAGCTTTTCATTTCACCGCCAGTGACGTAACAAGCGCGGTCGACATTCACGTCTCGAGATACGCCACGGTGTCTTTGAAATTGGCACTTTTCATCCGACACCCGGTATACTTTAGAGCAGCCTGCATTGTAGCAGATTCATACAACATCATCCACGGCAACGATTTAATGCTCAGGCTCCCTTGATGGACTATAGGTCACAGTAGTCGTACCCTCTTAATTGCAGGTCAAGAGGTCAAGATATTGTGCGCGAATGCAGCTGACGCACCGTCTACATTCGATCAGCTGGTTCCAGTTCGCGTTGCCGAAGCGACAGTATCTCGCCGTCAGCCGTGACCTTTGTGCGTTACCACGTCGCCGGGCACTACGAGAACTCTCTCGTGTTTAAGATCCAAAATGATATACTTTCAGCAAACACACTTTTTGTCACCTCTACCATAGTAAATTCTGCTAATCCTTTATTACTTGTCGCTAACCCCTCTTCGCAACCGTTTACACTCTATCACAACCAAGTCATATCCTCTGCCCTTCCCCTGCCAGAAGTCGAAACTTCAGTTCCTCCGACGCCTACCACATGTCCCTAATACATCTACATATACGTACGTTGGCAAACTCTTCAAAAGCAGACTGCCCTGGTGCCCAAGATACTATTAATTTTCACATTGATCTCTCTCACGCAAAAATTTCATGAGGAGAATAGCAGCAACTAACTCAACTTTTGGATCATCAATCCAGTACAATTCTCCTCCGATTCGAACTCTTGGTCATTCCGGAAAAACTCAAAAAGCCGGTACTTCTAGCGTTCTACAGTAGCTCGTCGTCTGGGGATCACTCAATTAGAAGAAAACCTTGGCCAAAATATCACGTAATATTTCTGGCCTCATATGACCGAAGACATCTTCGAATTGGGAAGCAGCTGCGAGGCCTGTCAACGTAAAAGGCCAATTCCTGTGATTTCCTCAGGAGCTTCTTTTACCGGTGGTGTACGGGGCAATTTTCGACAAAGTTAGCGTCGATCCTATAGGACCTCTGCATACTTCCGGCACCGGTAACAAGGACATATTGGCCATGATTGATCATTTTTCTAAGTACGTTATTGCGTCACCCTCACGATTGCACTGCGATGACGGTAGAACAGGCCATCGTTGCCGAGTGTATGCTCAAATTTGGCGACCCAGCTAATTTCAGGTAACGCTCCGCATTCCAGAGGTAAGGTTATGCCCGAAATTGGACGATTTTTCCGCATTCACAGGTATTTTAGTACCCTGTCATCATGACGAAATTGTGCTTGCGGGCGCATTTCCGCGACATTCGGTCCGATGCTACGAACGTATATTAAGACGAACCAGTCGAATTGGGACAAGTATGTCACGTGCTGCTTGCGAGTGCATGCTGCGAGTCATGGTTGTGCTTTCATGTACAGTACTTCTTTTCATTCCAGTACTAACAATACTCCGTTCTTTCCTATGTTTGGTAAAGCCCCTGTCTTTAACATAGATTCACTGATCAAGCGCGATTTGGAACGTCATTTCCCCTAGTTCGAGGATGCGGGCTTGTGCGTTCAATTTGGTGACCACGCTTTGCGTGGCGCTTTGCGGTCCAGTTCAACAATCTTCAACGTGCCAAATACAAATGCCAGCACGACCAGACTCATCTTAACGCCCTCTCCATTAGAGAAGGCGGTAGGGTATACCTGCGCGATCTCTCGCGCAAGGTGGGTCTTTTTCAAAAACTTAGCTATGTCTGGTTGGGACAGTTCCGGTCATCGAAGTAGAGCCTCCACATTTAACCATGGTTAGCATATCAGCCCCTCTATCGCCATCTAGATCGATTACTGGACCAGGTTAAGCCCTGCCCAATTCTATCTGGTCCCGTTTTCACCACACCTTGGATGCCAAAGGTAGAACAGCTAGCTCTGGCAGCAGTTGAGACTTCCCATGATCCGTTCTGGGCTATGACCACTCGGTGACTGTCCCAGCTGCTTCACCAACTGCACCCACACACTCATACAGTACTCGCTTCAGGTCTCGTCACACTTCCATATGACCAGCTGGTCAGAGCCTCCGATATGGCTCACATACTCTCTTGCACTCCACAGTTTACACGTATTATTCCCTCTCTCCCGGTACGACACTGCAAGATTGCGCACGCCCGCGCTGTCTTCAAAGGCTGTCGAGAAGCCGTGACTGTTACACCATCGATTTGAACTTTCAAGCATAACTCGCTGCAGGAATATGAATTTGTGTCAGCTATTGCACAACCCTCTCCCGAAGCTCGCTCTCAATTGGCTGCCATTGTCCGTAGCTTTTCCCCTATGCACCTGGCAGGAGGCATTCTTCCGCTCTCCGTCTCTGGAATTCCCGCCTCTGATCACCGTTAGTTTGTCGACCGCCTCGGCGCTTTCAACAATTTTCACTGCAATCCTGTTGGGTCGAAACACAAGGTAACGAAGATAATCAACACCGCCTGTTCGGCCCTCGCAGCCGTAAATTCAGCTGGTGATGACAGGCAGACTCACTGGAGCACTGCCTTCATTGTGACTCCTGTATGGTTTCCGCTGCGCCTGCAAACCATTCTAATTGACATGGCAAGCGAGGCTGGTTGGGCAGCTAGTCACAATGCTACGCTTTGGGTACCAGACTCTCGCAGCCTCATCTGGTTAGCCCGCGCCATGTCCGATGCCAACAGGAAAAGAGTAACGGTCCAATTTTAGGCATTCAGTTGGTCGCATAATTCTCTTTTCAGAGCCTTCAACACCTACGGTCGTGTGGCAAGCGCTTCGCGAGTGATTGACGTCTGTATTCGACTCTGCAAATCTACTGCTCAATCCAACCTTGTTCACGACGTCGTCTCGCGCGTTCAGCTCTTCGGAAGCGTTTCCCGTGATTCACGGAGTGTGAGAATCGTAGACCTCCTTTTTTCTAACCGCGTGCTCGTCCCGGTGGACCACGATGCACTAATTCCAGCCGTCAACGAGGAGAGAACCTTTATGGTCGGCGGTCGCTCAATTTCTCTCACGCCTGTGCGGAGAGATTCCGTCCGCCTTGGCATCGGTCATCTGCCTATTGTCGCCATTCAAGCCGCTTTTGGTGCTGGCAAAACGCTCGGAGGCACCTTCGTAGCATTCGTAGCAACCTTGTCTTCCGTTGAGACGAAATGCACGATCATTTTTACCACCACTGCCAGTGCAGCCGTCGCGCAATTCACCGAAATGCTACTTTCACTAGACGATTTCCCTAACCTCACGGTAGTGCGTCACATCGAGCTCGCAGCGCTATGAGCCTGGAGAATTACATCGAACATCACGAGCTCGCTTCCGAGATATCCGAGTAGGACAAAGAAGAACATGCCATTGCGGAGCAGTATGCATCACGAACCCTCAAGAGGATGGTGGCCATAATGTTCACCGTGCGGCCCCCGTCAATCATGTGTATAACCACCTCCTCTCTCCTTACCTCCACCACGGGCAGAGTAGCCCTCTCTACCCATACGTCCATCCTCCCAAACGGCCATTGGAGGCGAGGCCTCCCAAATTTCGGAGCCCGCACTTCTCGCAATAGCTAATGGGTTACATCGTGTTCGCCATGTCTATATTGGCGATGTCCAACAACTGGCTCCCGATGCCAAGTACCCTCCAGGTCCACCCGGTGCTACATGGAGCTCGCAGGGTTATGAGCTTCTTACTCCAAGCTCCAGCGATTCACTATGTTCCGGGCGCACCCTGCTCTCATAGAGCTACTAACCACCAAGCGTACGAGGGTCAGTTGCTCAGTGGTACCCCGACAGGCGCCCGCCAGATGCTGTTGTCGGTCATGAATTTTTCTGCCGAGGGGAATTCCGCTCATGTTTATCGACGTTATGGGTGAGTGGACTCGGGTAGCTAGCAGGTCCCACTCTTACACGACCGAGGCGCGCATCTGCACCCACTTTATTGAACAGCTGATAAGCATGGGTATTCGGCTTGCAGAGTGTAGTTACCTTTTGCAGGAAACAATACCGCCAGATTCGTGACACTCTGAACGACCTCCACGTCGAGCTCACCACCGTTGACTCCGTGCAAGGGCGAGAAAAAGATGTAGTAGTCCTACTTACTACCAAAACTGGCTTCTCTCCAGAGACAGCGAAGATCGAAGATGATTACCGAAGCCTCGACGTCGCCTTCTCGCGCTCCTGCCATGGCCATTTACCTTTGGTCACGTCGACTCCCTCAGCTGGGTACCTACCTGGAATTGCATGCAGCAGACTCCATCAAGGCCATCGTTCGGCCAGTGGATGTCAACACCTATCTCAGAATTTATTGGATCACTTTCCCGCAATGAGGTAGCACTTTTTATTCTTGTTCACTCCTTGAAGTCCGGGACGGACTTTGGTAAAAGGTGTAAGGGTGCCACTGGAAGAACGGCGTTTGCAAACTCCCCCTCCCCCCTGACTCATCCGTATTTCAGGGCGTGGCCGACGGAGGAGAAGCTAGAGGAGACGACCGAGGAGGGAGCGCGGAGACCGGCCGCCGCTGTACAGTTGGACCCCTCTTCAGGGCTATTCTTTGTCTCGCCTCCGTCAGTTTTGGACTTTCGCCTCCGTCAGTTTTGGACATGAGGATCTCCTGTGACCTCCATCTATGGATTTTCTGACGATCTGACGCCGCATCTGCAAGTCGAGTGAAGCGGAAAAGCTGTTCGAAAAAGAGACCACAACGTATTATACATGTTGATTAAGATATGCTTTTAGTTGAATGATTTTGTTATTTTTTAGATATCGGTTGGTTTCGCTCACCAGAGATGAAGAATGAAGAAATAAAAATTTTTAAGATATAGTTGCACAGGGAATCAGTACAAACACACAAAAACGCAGCAATGACATTTCTAGCAATGAGACTATAGAACCGTACGGGGCTGTAGATGATAAAAGGGGGGTCGTATTTGGGAACCCGAAGAGGGGGGTCGTACTGAAGCGGCCGTTTTTCTCGACATCTGAGAGTGCCCAGGTGGAGAGAATCGAACCGAAAACCGCACGACAAATTGCCTATTACTCATAAAAGTCTAACTTCATGCAGTAATCCAAAGATGAATACCAACAATGCACAGCTTGGAAAGGAGTTCGCTGTGTTGCGCTTTACAAAATCTTTGCAAAACCCTAGGTGTACACATTGCTTGAGTAACCGTTGTCGAGATTCATGGTCCAGTCATTTAGCGCTCCCATGGCTGCGACAGTGAACTTCCTTCTATCAGAGGCATGTTAACCGCAGGGATGATGCATGTTCTTCCATATAGGACTCGATCCTTTTCTTGAAAGCTTTTCTGAAAATCCTAGCGGAAATAGATGTAGTGCTGATCGGCCGATAGTTATAAGGACACACCGCCGGTTGCTTCATCAAGATAGGTACTTTTACGGATGGTTGAATGGTACTTCAGCACACATAGAATCGAGATTGAATATACGCTCAAGTGGACGTTCAGTTATTTGTGCTATCTTCTTGAGAAAAAAGGGGGAAACAGAGGTCGGAAAGAGGGTCAGAGGATAATAAAGGCTATGCTTTGAGGAGCATATGGATATCTTCCATGTAGAGCCAGGCGCAATCGGTCATAATGAGAAGTGAAGGTCAGTTGTGGAAATATTATGAACGAGAGAATTGAAGACTCGACCTTTCTGCCAATCATTTCTTGCAGTGACATCTTTCTTGGATTTTAACACTCAGATCTTAGGATGCCACGAAATTTCGCCGGAGGCTATTAGTTCCAGGCCACATTCTGGAGAGTAATTCTACCTTGCTGCTGAAATAAAAACATAGGGAAAGTCTAGCAGTTCATTCTGGAAGGAGATCGCGAACTCTTACAAAAAGTTCAGCAAGATCTCCTTATATCGGAACTGACACATGCTATTTCCTTAATCCAAGCCCTCGATCTTCTCGTTCGATCCTTCAATCTCCTCGTAACCGGTTGACCCGAGACAGTGCAGCGATTGACAGCATACAGTGAAAGCCACATCTTCATATAACCATCGCATTGTAAGCCGCCATAGACCAAGGGAACCGTCAAAAGGTACATTGGCTACTGTCAAAAACGGATTAGTAATTTTGACTAAATCGTACGGGCAGGGCCCTACTCCAGGGGAGCGCATGCACACAGTGGTTCGGTATTCGGCGGTCTTTCGAAGGTCTCCCCCTATTGCGGATCTCTCCCCCATATCGCAGATTGTTCCTCTCTTTCTGTATTGTCGTCAGGTTTAGGGGCCACATTATGTTACTTGTAAGTCCTGTGGTAGCCCTAAGGCTCATCCTGTTTTTCTTTTTAGCATCGTCGCCATTGTGCTTCATTGTTATCGCATCGGTTACTGCATTTGATTGTGATCGCATCGATTCTTTCAAGCATTGTTTCTGTTTTTTTTTGGTGATGAATTTATGATCTTCGTTCTCCATTGCCTAGCTGACTGGTACAACCGGCCGTATCATCAAGCAACCACCACAATAACTCGACGTGAAAATGGAGATGTCACTGCAAGAGGTCGATCCAGCAATCTTTCGGCCATCCAATTAAGCCAACTAGCAGATTGAGAGGTCCGACGAGGAGATCGAGGGCTTGGCCTAGGGAAATACCTTGCGTCAGTTGAAAATGGAATTCCTATCAGAAATCAGACCACAGGACTTTTCCTATGCTCAACTCAGCAGAGAAATAAAACTAGTCTTTAGGTGGGTCCTGAAGGCGACAGTGGTCTGTTAAGCAGTACTGGTGTTGAAATGATCGTACCCTATGACGCGCACCACGACCTGTATACCTTTTATTCAGTGCACCAGTACCCCGGAAACCCGCTCAGAAATGCGGAATACAATTAGTGGATGCGGTTATAACTACAGTGAGCGTGGCTCGCTAAGAGTGTCCGCTGGCACTTTGAGGCAGTGAAGTGATCATAATTACGGATTCGTAGTTCTGAAGCCATCATGTGGTAAAGCTTGACAAGATGAGTCTGATGGTATAACATTCATACAGAAAGTGTGTGAGGAAATAAAACTACGTTCACAAGGGCAAAACAACAAAGCGCGGATCGGCGTTTCCTGCATTCATTTTTGAACACTCCGGGCAAGTACTGTACTGTTTTAGTAACTCGAAGGACGGCTGTCCGAACGGACCACTAGAGTTATACGTTTGGTATACTAATAAATCTTCCAATAGGTGCTAAAAGAACCGCATCGATGAGGCATAGTGTAATAGGTTGCACATATCACTCCATTTCTCGTCACAAAAGAGATTTATCCTTTCCACTCAAGTTGATGTCTTTCTCAAATCTCTCTTATCGAATCAGAGGAATCTTCCAGAAGTGTGGGTCAAGAGAATTAAACGAATACGGAAACGTTTACCTACACAAAAATTGAATTTGTTACACTGCTGCACTGGATCGCATATCACTCTCCCCAAATTTTTATTGTTAGGAATGATGGATCTCGAACGATGAGCCTTCAATTCACCATGATACTTGAAAAAATTTGTTAATTAAACAAAGCTCCAGGACAAAGAGGGCACAGATGGCTGAGAAAGTGGAGCATTCATATAACGGACACTCATAAGGATTGTGTTCTGATGTAGAAGCTACGCGCATACACGAAGTGTTCATTAATATCAACAGAAGTAGAAGAAGAGAAAAACAAGAAAAAATACAGAGGAGTGATTACATGAGACGGTAAATGATAAGTGAACGTCCTGCAAGATCATATGGTTCGTTTCATAAGGCATGTCTATTGAACAATCGCTATTGATTTCACAAGCCTTCTTCCAATCCGGAATAGCCTGAAAACAGAAACATTCACTTGGAGATATTAGTTGTTTGATAGCGCCAATTTCAATTGCCTTCAGATCCCAATAGTCTGGGAGATTCCTCGCCTTGACCGACTATGTCTCTTGCTGCGGCAAGGAAACACATCTGTCACGTCTTTCTGCATCCTATTCAGCAAGGTTGGATGTTCCTGATAGTGCAGGTGGAAATGCGCCAGTTTCACCCGATAATTCTAAAGAGCATAAAACAGCACGAAGTGTACGCCGGGGCTCTGCTAGTCATCGTGGTAACGTAGGTCACGCCCTGCCAGGCGCTCCGAAATGGCCTTTCAGTTCTCGCAATCACAAAATTAAATCGGAAGTGGGCGTGGGCAAGAAATTTAGAAGAAACGAAGGAATCCATCTCAATACTGGAAGTAAACACATATATGAGGCTTCACTGTAAGAGGCTGACTTAATTCGTTGTAGGAGATAAGAGGTATGGTCGTACCAAGGCGGGAGCTTACACAGCGAAGTGGCGCACTCTCAGCCGTTGTTAACCGCTTAATTCTGCACACGGGAGACTGTTTTTCCAGCTCCTCTTCGAATATATCTGCATTACATGATGGGATATAGCACGTGGCTCACGGGTATGCTCCCGATCATTTCGGCTCACTATATCTTTGAAGTTAAGATGGAAATCAAAAATCAAGTTAAGATGGAAATCAAAAATCTATGCTTGCGTGTGCAGATTGGCCCTTCAAAGATCCCTCCAAGATGCTTAGATGTCCAACTTTTTACGAGTTGCTTCTCCCTCTTCCCCCCCCCCCTCCTTCCCATTGCGATAACTCCACCAAACAATTCAAATGTGATCTGAATAAGCATAAGGGTCCCCTGATTTTTCTAGCAGTGTCCCTCAGATTGTGCGGGTAAGATCCGAGCTTCCTTCTTTTTTCGGGGTAACTTTATGAATATGAAATTATACAAAAAACGAAAGAGAAACTTGTAAAAAACCGAAGATAAAAGGTACTAGTATCAAAATTCAAGAATGGGAATATTTCGGCGAGAAATCCTCTCGTAGTACGAGAAAGATTCTTCTAAGGCTGCTTGTTTGAAAATTTGGGATTTGCCTCATAATAATGAGAGCTCTGTTGTATGAACCCTTTGTCCTGTAGCAAACCTTTGAGGACACGTAGTCCGTAAAGTCTCGAACAGTATAAATCCATCGGATTCTGCCTCGACGGCCACCGTTGGCACTAGGGTTCCCTAAAACAGATATGTATATCAAACAAACACACACTGTTGAGACATTCAAACATATACCTTGTAAATGACATGATCATCGATCGGATTAGGGCCATGATTCAAAAGACGTATAGATGGTGCCGGCTCCGATCGGAAACACAGGATTTAAGTTCGCCTGGATGACAATCGAAGGCAGTGAAGGGGGGGGGGCAGCTCAGGTCGATCGTTGAATACGTATTTGAGGCTGCTGAGCAGTACAACAACAGAGAGGATTAAACGGCTAAAGACCAGAAAACTCATACTCATACCCGCCATTGATTTAGCAAACTTCTCATGCCCAAATCAGTATGGGTGGAGCAATGGTCAAGCTCAAATAGTGCCATGGTGAGATCTGAGGGAGCACCTTTCCTGCGTGAATTGCTGCACGAGAATCTTCCATAATTTCCTGATAGGGGTAGTCAGGGTTGAATATCAAATATTATCAAATACAAAAGTCTGGGTGCTCACAAGTGCGAAGATGAAGAAAAAAAGGAATGGGACGGCCAAAACCCGAGAACTAACGGGGAGGTCCACCGGAACGTGGTGAGCATTTTCAAAAAGGTGTTTTTAATCCTGTAGAGGCCTATATATAAGACAAAAAACGAAACACCGCCATGGCAAAGTGGTTTTGGGAGTACTAGAAAGGTTATGTTTTGTTAGTTATGGTTTGATTACCATGGAAGACCAAGTGTTGTAGTTTTCCAATTTTCGTCCTTTTGTGTTCATGTCTGACCTCGCACACAAATGTACATGCAAATATTATTTTTAGCCTGCCAGAAAATCCCTCTTTTCATTTTTGGTGAGTTTGACGACTGGTCTTTTTCCCATCCTTTCCCCTCGTTCGACCTATTTTGGAGACTAATTGACGATTTGCGGCCTCATTTCAGTGAAAGCCCCGCCCTGCCCGCCCTCATGAAAGGGGAACAAACTATTTTCACGCAAGCCCGTGTGATATTCATGCTTGGGTATCGAACTACTCAATGACATGTTTCCAGCCTGAAAGAGATTCTGACTCAAGTTTGAAAACTTGAGCACCACCAGTAATACCATTAGCACATTCGAAAGCACTCAACGAATGGTGTTCGCTAGCCGATGTCGGGAAGTATTTGCTATTTTTGCTTTTGCATGGTGTTGCTAGGTGCAGCTCTTGTGGGAGGTGTCCGTCCTGCACATGTTCTATTGAATTTCATTGAATTGTTAGTGGTTCATTTGTACAAATAGAAAAGTGGCTATGTTCCTATGTTCACCCCACTGTCTCGAAGTAAGGTGAAAATTTTGATTCGGATAATATTTGACTTCAGGCCTAATTGGGTCTCCTGAGCACGAATACCGCATTAGTTTCCCACAGAGAGGCCTGAACGCGTGCTAGGGGCGCCCACGGATCCACACCTTTTAACCACTGAAAACCTGCCCTGCCGGCGGTGAGTATGACTGCTGCTTAAAGAGCATGGGCCACAATAGCGCAGGATATTTGACACAGAGCAGTGGCCCCTCTTAACTAGACTGGCATTACTCATGCGTGAAATACTAGACATAAGAAATCTCGTAGTCGTAGTGACAGTAAAACAGCGTATTGAGGAGGGACGCTCGATTCTATCGTGACCCAGATCGGGATGCCGCGCCGCGCCGTGCAGTGCGCCGCGTGCGGAGCACCGTGCGGCAGGTAACGCCTCGAGTCACGTTCAGACGAGGATTAACTTGTACATCTTTCAACAGTTTCAAAAGATATCACAAATTTCATAGAAAAAAATGGAGAAAATGAAAAGAAAAAGGGTTTCAATATTGATTCGACTGAAAGGAGCGACAGCTTCTAACGCTTCAGCTACTGTTGATAGATGTTGTGAGTAGAAGGTCAAAAGTTACTTCACGTATTATACCGCCTGAACTAATTGCTGAAACATCTCATATATAACAAGTGGCACGGAATAAGTTTATCAGACTGCATTATTTTGTTCTTTTTATTTTATTTTTTTATTATTTTTTTTGTTCATCATTTTCTTTCATTTTCACTTTCTTCTAATTCTAGCATTTCGCCGGGCTTCGACTAAATTTATAACACCCTTCATCAACATGGAAGAGCATCGGCCATTACCTGCTGCAAAGGGACGCTCGATTCTTTCGTGACCCGGCAGCCCAGCTTCGCGCAGTGGGCCGCACGCGACGCACTGCGCGGCATCCCGATCTGGGTCAGATAGAATCAACATACTCCCCATGGAATGATAACGTGTACCGAACCCTCTCACCCAAACGGACAAACCAATTCCCGGTTAATATAAGATATGATATATGAGTTTTCATCCGTGTCGATCGACGCATGGAGCTCAATGATCAGATCTGATCTAATTCGTCTACGATTCACGACGGCTGTGGATTACGTGCGCTTCGGAAAAGCAGGCACAAATGCCTATTCATGCGTATCCCTATTCTTTCGCCTTGGTCCCGTATACCTATTCTTCCTCCGTTACCTTTCCCGGTCCGAACCAAAAAGACACTACCACTGTGGCCTTTAGAGAGCAGCGAGTGGTTACCCTTTGAGGATTCTAGGAGAACAAGACGATGTGTCATTAGATACATTGTTGACAAAATAATACCTACAGTACCGCCAAGATAATACAAGGTGTATGTTTGATCAAACGCATTTCTATGATGTGTTCTTTTTCGCTACCTATCGGATTGGATAGAATGAGGTCTTTGCGCAAGATATGCGCTTTTCCCATCCTGCCCAGTGTGCGCCGAACAATTGCCACATATCATCTCGAAATCGTTATCACTGAGCGCTCCTTTTCGGTTTCCATATCAGTATAGGGTCAAGCCTTCGTCGAGGAATTCTCGTCAGGGGGGTCGTATATGGCTCGCTGGAAGGGAAGGGGGTCGTCATCGTCGAGGTAGGCAGTGATCAATGGAACTCCTCAGGTTGAGGGTCAAAGTGTAAAGCGGGAGATGTGATGAAAGTGATTACTAATTGGGTTCGAACCCGAAACTAATTTAACTCAATCAAATAAACCTCATGCATGGCGTGATTCATAACGAAGCCGGCCAATGCTAATAACGCTTTCCTTGGTCGCTGGCACCGAAATCACGTACAGAGACACCTGCGAATTCAGCGTAGAAAGCGATATCTGTGAGTACCACCGTAGATGGATACTTCAGAAACTATGGAGTGAAAACGAGAAATTAGCTTATACTACGAACACTCAAAAAATGTCCATATTTAGTATGGAGAAGGTACCGCGCCCCATCATATAGAGGAACTACGTAACCATTTTAAATACCAAGCGGCAAATATTATAGAGGTCTAAGGTAGTTATTGAGAAAACAGTTTGCAGTACTTCGAATGGTGGAGTTCAAGTAAAGTTTCATGTCGAAGAATGTCTAAATTTAGTATGAAGAAGACACTGCGCCCCATTTGGCTTCTCTACCACACTAAGCCGCATCTAGCTTTTCCATTCTTGTTTTTTCATCCTTTATCCCTGCCGCATAACTTGCATGATTTTTGAGCCGTCTCCTTTGTCATTACAGGAGGAGCACGATACCAATGACCGTGGACGCTTTCGTTCCTGAATATTTTTTACCGCTGTCTTTGAGCCGATCTGGAAGCGGTAGGTTCACCATGCGTATGACACTTTCGAACTTTTTCACCCAAGCCCCAGAGATATGGTCATCAGGTCGACATCTAATCAGGTCTTGGTAACGAGTTTATGGTGTATAATAGAGGTGGGTGTATAAAGACAATATCCTGGCAGCAAACTAGATGACTGCAGCTGACTATAAAGCGCGTCCGTGCTCTTTGTATATGTTCAGCCTCACGCCTCCTATCAATGCTTTTCGTGGAAGGTTAGTATTTTTTCTTGTAACAGTCAAGTGAATCGTCGCAGCTTTCTCTTCGGTCCTCGATGAAGCGGCAAAGATGAGCTCGGGGTGTTTGCAGCAGTTGAAGTGGAGTCGCCTTCAGAAGGCGGGGTGTGCAAGAAATATTCATAACTCAGATCCGACCAGTCGAAGGACCAGGAAAAATCGACGAAGCTCGGCGATGCTCAAGATGTGATAACCATATTTGAAGTGAGTGGAGATACCCTCACAATGGGTGAAGCGTGCAATCGATTAGCTCACTGTGAGAAAATCGTAATTCCTCTCAACGGAGCAGAGACCAAGCAAAAGCCCATTCAGTGTGGGACAGCTACGGGGGCAGGGTCAAGCCTCCGTTGAGGAATCCTCAACGGGGGAGGTCGTATTCCGCTAGGAGGGGGGTCGTAATCGTTAAGGTAGGCAGTGATCAACAGAATTTCTCAGGCTGAGGTTTAAAGTGTAAGGGGAGAAATGATAAAACCGATTATTAACATAATCATCATGGAAAACTCATGCACGGCGCGATTCACAACGAAGTCACCCAATGTCAATGACCCTTTCGTTGGTCCGCTGACCGATTTCACGTACAGAGACACCTCTGAAATTTACCGATTAGCCGTGAGAAGCGGCATCTATCCACGTGTATCACCGTGGATGAATACTCGAAACTATGGGATGAAGAAGAAAAATTAGCTGATATGGACTTATTTCATATCTTACTACGATCGCAAGTACGTAACCTAGTAGTGTTAGCGGCCACTATGCGGACCGGAGGGACGTTTGTATTCATTGAGAATGTACATGAAATCCTCATGCATGGCGCATTCCACAGACAAGCTGACCGACCCTTCTCTCCCTTCCACTAGGCCTCTGACAGCGAAGGATGCATACTAGAAAAATTTCAGTAACAATGAATCAATTTTTCGGAAGAATCTTGGGAAGATCTCGCTAATTCAGAGAGGAAAAGATTTCCTTAACTAACTTTCCTGAACTTTTTTTGCTTCGTTTCAAAGATATGGCGTACCTCAGGTAGTCATTCGAAAGCGGCAACATAGCAGACCCTGCTTCACCAAAACGAGCTCATATGGTTAAGTTTGAAGGAAGTTATGGCCATTTAAATGAAACACTTCAAAATTCTCCTAATCTTATCCTCACCTGGGAACCCATATCGAGAACTAAGCAACCATTAGTGAAAGCAAGCGGCAAATATTGAGTTGATTCATAATAAATCGGACAAATTGACAAATTTTAATCATTGTCTACGACTTTTTAACGACAACTGGGATTCACTTGAAATATGCTCCATCTTTATCGATGACCTTCTGCCACGGGTTAGGCAGATCATGGATGCCCTTGCTTCAGAAGGCCGGAGGCTGGAGCTCGAAGAAGTTGCTTAGTGCCGTTTTGACGTCGTCGCGAGTTTTGAAGTCTTGGCCGTCCAGGTGGCGTTGGCTGTGGGAGAAAATGTGGAAATCTGAAGGGGCCAGGTCTGAGGAGTACGGTGGGTGTGGAAGCACGGTCCAACTGTACGACAGCAGCCCGGCCTTGGTTGATCTTGCAATGTGCGGTCTCGCGTTGTCGTGCTGGAAGTAGACATGTGATCGCCGCCGTTGCGAATTCACGGCATTTGCTCAATTCTCGTAATTGACGAACGTAGACGTCTACGGATACTGTTGTACCTTCATCGAGCAGCTCCCAGTATTCTACGCCGTGTATGCTCCACCAACCGCGGTTTCGTCTTCGATGGAATAGTCGCCTGACGCAAACTTCGAATGCCACAAGTACACTGTACTTCTGGCGGGGGCATGCTCCTTGTGAACTTCTTTTAGACGTCTGCCGATATCTGCGGGTTCCTGATCAGATAGCGATAGAAGTAGTATGACGTTGCGGATGTGGTCTCTGGACGGCTTGAAATCGTGCGGCATGGTGGCGGAATGAACCTACTTTGGAGTGATTATTTTGCGGCAGTTTGAAGAGCTTTTCATACTCATTCCAGCGGTACCTCGCTCGTCCATTTTCGTTAACTCGTTGCTGAGTTATAATCTCTAGAAATCATCACTACCATTTGTCCGATTTATTATGAATCAACCTAATAGATAGGTCTGAGGGAGTTATTATGAAATCAGTTCACAGCTGTTTGAAAGATGGGCTTTAGGTGAAGTTGAAAGTATTTTAAGAAGGTCGGAATTTATAGGGTCCGCCAGTAAGGCACTCGATCTTTAAAACGAAATAAAGCAAGTTGTGTGAAAGGTATAAATTGAATTTATTTTCTGTTTGGAAGAGTATTCGAAGGCATTTTGTGTGGAAAATAACATCGTTCAAATGGCCAACTCGGCTTCGCTTGGTGTTATTTTTTTTTATCAGGCAACCAAAAAAGTTCGTGCGGTTTTTTCTAATTGGTTTTTTATGCAATGTATGAAATGAACTTCGCTGAAAGTTTGCCCAGGAGGGTTATTTGGGGTGCTGGTCACGAATATGACATCCGGTCTTAGCGTTTGCGCCAATTTGGTGCAATTGCACCGTGTGGGTGCAACAACTCGTTTCACCAAAATCGCTGGATTTTTGTCCAGGGGAGTTTCTGGGAAAACGAATGTCATATTCGTGATCAGCATCCTGAATAGCTCCTAGATGACAATTTCAAACAAAGTTGGTGAAGAACAGTTGTTGCACCGATTGGCGCAAACGCCAAAAACGGATGTCATATTCGTGATCAGCACCCCAAATAACCCTCTGGGCAAAGTTTCAGCGAAGTTCAGCAATACATTGCATAGAAATATCAATTGGAAAAAACCGCGCGAACTTTCTTTGTTGGTTGCCTAATAAAAAAGTAACACCAAGCCAAGACGAGCTGGTCATTTGAACGATGTTATTTCCCATACAAAATGCCTTCAAACACTCTTTCAAACAAGAAATTTATACCTCTCACACAACTTGCTTTATTTCATTTTAGAGATCGAGCGCACTTATTGGCGGACCCTATAGTATGGGGAAAATAACGCGCTCCATCGTGATCGCCGCGCGCAGCTGTAGTAGCCACCATCGATCAGATGGGGCGCTGTATAACGTATTACATGGCTCCTTTTTAGCTTTTCTCTTACCTTTTAACTTTTCTATTCTTATTTTTTGATCCTTTATTTCTGCCCTATGATTTCCATGACTATTAGGCCTTCTCCTTTGTCATCAGCATATTATTAGCGTTGTATTAGTGGTCGGCAACGCTTTCGTTCCGGAATATAAATACTGGAATTGTAGGCTTCTTATGTTAGACGATTTTGTTTTGGAATATGAGTACTGAGCTTTGTTAGGTCCTTATTTCTCTCTTTTGTCAGGAGTTTGGCTTTGCCTCAGTATTTTTTTACCATAGGCTCTTGATTTCCCTTGTGGATCGCACTGGCTTGGTAGAAACCACAGAGGAATTACTCTAGTTATGTTACGAGTTGATTCCAGTTTTTTCTTACCCTTAGGCTAGCTCTTAATTTCCTCGATGAATCGCATAAACTGAGTAAAAACCACAAAAATAGAGTAAGCTGAAGGAAAGGAAGAAGGTCGTATGGAGGCCTCATCTCCAGGGTTCGTATTTTTTAGAAATTAGCCTCTACGCCGCGCTTGACCCTGACAAAGAGTGAACACTGTCATGCCCATGGACGCGATGCAAGACCACGATCAATGTAGTGAGTCCGTCATATCTGATAGTTTTTTTTCGTTTCATGAATGCTTTTCCGATTATATTCTCTGATATTTGGGAAAATCAACGTTTATCGCTTTTAGAACGTTGAAACAAGCCGGCTGCAATTTGAATGTAGTTGAGAAATCACTTTCAAATACCGATTGAATTCAGCTCAAATATCTGTAGGTTTACTCCATGTGTATCCTCCTTTCGCTGCAGAGAAGTTTGCTTTTGTGATTTCCTCTCACTTTGCAAAGAGCTACTTTTATTAGGTTGTCCGGAAAGTGATGAGACAGAATTTGTAGTACTACGTAGTACTACCACTCTACCTGACGCACGAAGAACATCGTGTACCGTGGATTATTTTGGTTCACATAGAATCTACCCAAATCGTTTGAAGATTACGACCGCTTAAAAATGCGTCAGCTCTTCCTGCACTTTGCAGCTCGTGGACTCAATGCAGTCAAGAATAGCGCATTACTTTTATCCAAAGGCAGTATGCTTCAGTTTTCTTCTTAATGGTTTCTCTCTCAAATCAGATATGTAATTGTGATTACTGATTGATACCAGTTGCCCCATAAAAAATTCGTAGACAATTCGGGAAGTGGGTGTGAAGCCACTCAGTTGTAAAACTGTTATTGATTGTCTATCTTTCGTTGGCACTCGATTTTAATTACCACATGAGTTCGTCACGAATGTATCGCTCGAGAAACCTTCAAAAAAACCTTTTCTGGTATGAGGGGATTTCTTGTTTGTTCAATCCAGAAGCATTGTTAGTAAAAGGGTTGACAAGAAAGAATGAAGGATTTGAAAACGTGAAGAGGTGAAATGTATAAAGGTTTCCACCAATTTTCCGCAGCAAAAATCTACGAAACTTGCATTTATTGTTTTGTAAAGAGGGGCTGACCTGTATCATTTTCTCTGGAACCACGTCGATATCTTGCGGTTGACCTTCTCAATAATGGAAGGGAGATCTGACATGGATGGCGTCTCTTTCCTACTTAACCAAATGACAACTGAGATCGTTATCGTTATCCTTTAAAAAAATGTTTTCCAGTTCTTCTCTGAGTGACCTCATATTTCTTCAAACATGAAAGAAGAGACCGTTCCCTGTTTTCCTCGATGTACCAGACTGCAAGACTACGTCCATGAAAGCGAGAGATATCAATTTTGCACAAAGGATTACAGGCCAATCGAATTTCACGATTGTATGGATTGGTAATCGCGCTCCCTTCCCTTCATGAACAGTTGAGCTCCCAATAGTCATGCTTCAAATGCTGGAGATTCAAACTATACATGCGGTGGAAGCTACGCTCACAGGAATCTTACAAAAGCTGGAAGAGTAATAGGCAAAGCATTAGCTGGAATGATTTATCACAGTGACATTCTCGAGCTGCTCTTCACATTCTGTAGAACGTTCCGTGCTTATACTTCGTCGCTGTTCCAACTGTAGGTGACAGTTTGAGGGGAACAAGACGTTTACGCAGTAAATACGCCATTAGTGCTGCCAATGAAATCACGACCAGATGATACACCATGATGTACTTGTAGCCAGAGTGTTCAAATAGAGCCCTAAAACGAGCCATGGCAATGTGTCTCCATACATATGCAATCCATTTGTCTCACGTTGAAAATATAGGAACGGTGAAGTGTGCCATACTTCCTGTGAACGCGAATAATCCTTGCATTGTTCCCTGGAGTATTTTGGATGAGTGTTTCTTAGATCATTATGCTAATCCAATACTTTAGAGAAAATTCGCGAACCTGTTTCCGGGGACCAAGTATCTCCGATAGAAGCGTGTTTGTTGAAGCAGATACCAGTGGGTAGGCAAAACCTTGAACGACGGCGAAGTTGAAAAGATACAGTGCCATTGGAACCCTGTGAGACTGTGTACTACTTGTGGGAACATCTCATCTGCGACTTTCTAATAACCTCAACAACTGTGGTAGACCAAGTGGTAGATTCTTTGCTGAGCCTACGAACTGTTTCAGTATTCATTCTTCTGCCTAACGTCTCGGAAAATCGCCTTCTTCAGATCCTGTAAAGCAGAAGCATATATGTGAAACAGAACGTCGATTACCATTTTTCAAATTACAGGAAGAGTCTAACATGAACGTGAAGGATTTCTAAGAGACATACTGAGAAACTGCTTATATTACAGGAATTTGGTACAGTAAGTTGGCACTTCGAGCTGATATTCTTCAGCGGTGCTGTGAATGTGCTTTTAGCTCCCAATGTCAGGTCATATTACCATGAAGAGCACCCCAGAGACATTGCGCTAAAACTATGGGTTACTGATCATTGCGGAATCACCGTCATGATGCCCTACATGCATGAAATTTCAACCCCTCCCGCCGCCTGTCGCCCCGCCACTGAATGCACGTCTTTCAACCCGAAACGCCGCATCGGCGTCTCCGAGGGGGATCAATTGCCTAGATCGAGACTACGTGGTTCCCCAAACGGCATCGGTCCTTTGAAAATCGTTACGCGAGCATTTTTTCTATTGATCTTGGAATTCTTTGCTTTGATCAATGGCGTCTCGAGAGTTTTACGAGCTGAAATCTCCGTTCACGCGTCAGAATCGTCTTCAACATTCGTCTACATCAGCATGGTGTAGGACTCTGTGCAAACCCAGGTGGGTCAATGTTTTAAATTTTTCTGTTAGTCCAGGCTACCTGGCTCTAATGTGTTACGACCAGTTCTTGTCGAAGACTTTTTTGCAGGAATAAAACTTGACCTCAGACGAGATATTCATATACAGCTCGACAAACATGACAACAAAGAGGTCACAAACGGCTTTATTGCTGTAAATAATCTTCATTTCCATAACGCCTCTCCCTTGAGATGGACGCTTCAAACGTACCTCTTCTTCTTGGAGTGGGGAGGGGGGGGTTGAGGGTTGACCATCAGTCGCTCTTCTGCGTGTCGTAGTTTGAGCGGGCTTTGTCTTGCAGCTTCTCCTGTTAGTAATGCCGTTGCTTAGGAGGTGTCCACTGACGTAGGTTTAGGTGTGGCTTCAGCTATAGGATGTGTTGTTCTCGTATCTTGCGACATACGCATTGGCTTCGAGTTGAGTAGAAGCGGTAGGTCGGCGGGCTCTATCATTATGTCTAGCTCATGTGAACAATTTTCAGCGTTCATGCATAATAGATTCGTGTAACGTTTCCGAATTTGTCCGTCGACCAACACATCGTAAAACTTTTTCCCGTATCTCTTCTTGACCTGTTGTCTGTCGTGATTTTCTTGAACGGTAGTGTGTAGTCCATACTAACTCGCCAACATTGAACTCCCCCCTTCGGCTCCGTGATGGCGGTATTGTTCCTCCATTTTATGACAACGAGTGTTGTCGCGTGTCGCAACCGATGGCTCCAAAAGACTCAGTCCAGTCCGGATTTCTCTTCCCAAAGAGACTTCGGCCGGTGATTTTCCCCCTAGTGTGGACGAGCATGGAGTTCGGCGGTACATCAGCAGAGATCTTTGTCGTGCTTTAGCTGCTGATAGGTTTTTCCTTACCTTCTCATAGTTCCTTTTAGAAGTGTCGGCGAAGCGTTCTGCTTGCCCGTCATGTGTCATTTCATGTGTCTGATGCCATTGGTGTTGCAGAAGTCTTCGGAATCTTTGGGATGTGAACTGAGGTCCGTTATCTGTCACTAATGTCCGCGGGTTACCAATGTCCGCGGGTTACCAAACTGAGCGAAAAGACGACGTAACTCTCGGATTGTACTGCATGTCGTTGTTGAAAACATTTCGACAATTGCTGGCCATTTCGAGGAGGCGTCGACGACCACGAGATAGATTTTTCCATCTGCTGATTCAGCGAAATCGGCGTGCATGCGATTCCATGGCTTATCTTCCACTGGCCACGAGCAAAGTGTCCTCGCACTGAGTTCTTCGCCATATCCTGGCAGAGACGACAAGTTCAAACAAATCTCTCAATGACGTGGTTGATGTTCATCCAGTATACGTAGTTTCTGGCGAGCGACTTTATACGAGTCGTCCCGGAATGAACGTCGTAAAGTTCGCTAAGTATCGTATTCTGTAAAACATTCGGGATCGAAATGCTATCTCTGATAAGTTGGCATCCATTTTGTGTAGAGAGTGATCCTCTGTAAGAATCTTGCAGCCTCAGATTTTTTCTTTGGCCAATCTCCCCTCCACACGAAATTCAGAACTCATTGCAGAACGGGATCTCTAGATGTTTCTTCCGCTATTTTTTTCATATCAACTAGCGATTTCGATAATGCATTGGAGAATGTGGCGCACGAATCTTCTCCGATTGTGGTAATAGCTACATTTTCTTCGATTGTCAGCTGATCCGCGATGAAGCGGGATAGTGACTCTGCTTGTCCGAAGGGAGTATTTTGATGCTGAATAGTGAAGTCGTAGTTCTTCACCATGAGAGCCCAGCGTTGGAGTCTATTAAGTGCATAAATGAACACTTCTTTCTCACTTTCGAAAATCGCTTGAAGTGGCTTGTGATCAGTGAACAGCTTGGGATGGCGTTCGTAGATATAACGGTAAAACTTCCTCAAGGCGAACGTAATGGCGAGAGCCGTCTTCTCTACTTGTCCGTCATTCTTTTCGGCAGCTGTTAAGGAACGGCACACGTGATGTTTTGCTTTCTCCGTTCCATCCGAAAAGCGGCGGCTAATCAGTGTTCCCATCCCATACTCCGTGCGTCGGCCGCGACGAGTATTTCCTTTTTGAGATCCTAGTGAGTAAGCAGGAGATCCGAGACCAGCACATCCTTGGCGCGTTGGAATGCGTCTTGACACTCGGCAGACCACTTGAACGGGACATCTTCTTCGGCAGATCATCAACGGTGCACGCAGTTATCGCATCTCACTGGTGAAGTGCCAGCAATAATTGAGCATCCCCAGGAACGACCGCACCTGGCCGATGTCCGTGGAGTGTGGCTTCTTGCGAATTACCTCAATCTTGGCGGGATCGGTTCGGCGTCCTGTAGCATCGATTATATATCCTAGGTATCGGAGTTGAGGCATCTGGAAATTGCGTTTTTCGATCCGGACACGGAAGCCATGATCGTATATCTTTTTGAACAAATTTTTCAGATTAGCGATATGCTCTCGATATCGCGGCCTGTGACAATAACATCATCGAGGTATGCAGCGCAGCCTTTGAGTCCGCAAATCATAGAAGCAATGATTTGCTGGAAGATGCCGGACGCAGACTTGACACCAAATGAAAGACGGTCTTAATGTAAAAGTCTTATTTAGGTTAACAGCTCCTACGCATCGTCGTAGACTTCGACTTGAGAATAAGCATCCACAAGGTCTATCTGCGTGAATGTTATGCCGCCATAGAGTTTTGTAAAAACATCGTCCGGGATTGGTAAAGGATGTTTATGCAACATGGGGCATCGTTCAGGCCCGTTGAAAAATCAGCACAGAGTCGTAAGTCCCGTCTGGTTTCTCGATCGGTGGTGCCCAGGCAGAGTAGTCGACTGGGAAAGTATGTGTTCTGCGGGTAGGCGGTCTATCTCGCTGTCTACAGTGGCGACGTAAGTGTATGGCACACGGCGCTTCTTCTTGAGAACAGGTTGAGCATCTGGCTTTAGTTAAAGGGTTGCTTTCGTCTTAGTGCATCGTCCGAGTCCTGCCTCGAATACGTCAGCGTAGTTGGCTTACAGCTCAGCGACAATTTCTCCTCAACAGGCAGCCGCAGGATCCGCAATGATGGTTACACCACTGATTTATCTTTGCATTGGTTCTACCAATTCAGAGATCCTCTGGATCCATTCTCAGCCGAAGATGTCGAAGTTGTCGGTGATGTAATAGCATTCTCGCCCTCGAGGACGTCCTCCAACCTCGACATCTTCGGCTGGGATTGTCCGCTCCTTAGCACAAAATCAACCAATATGGATCCATGCGTTGCAGTTCTTGTTCCATTGGCGGCGTTTATAATCGTGTTGCAGTTTTGTAGTTGCGATTTGCCGAGTTTTTCCCAGCTCGATTTGGAGCGTTATCAAAGCTCCAGTATCGAGTAAGAGATTCAAGTGAGCCATTTACTTCAACTTCCATGTGTGATTGGGTGTGTTTGGCGGCCTCGATGCTGTCGATCTGGTAGTTCTTTGTGCCGTAACGTCTGATCTGCGGGCATGACGGTGATGTTGCTTCCTGAATTCTAGATCGTGCACTGCAGTGAAGCGCATTAGATTTATTGATTCTTTAATCCTGCTTATATTTGATTTTTCCTCCTTTCCTTTTTCTTATTAACATAGTTAATCGTAGCACTACCGTTGATTGCGTTTTCCAACATTCTTGCGTCTTCTTTGTATGCCTTTATAAGTTGACATTCAGCAGTAAGGTCCTTGATCGTAATGTCCTCACCTTGGTCCAGCTTCCTTAATCCGTGTTCTGTAATCCGCGTATTCGGCTCCCTGGAATCCAGCAACGTAGACGAGACACTGCAGACCATCGAAGTTCGTCGAATCAAATTTGACGTCAGAACATCGTGCTTTGACAAGCGTTTCATAGCTGTTGAAATCCTGATGGTCATACTGAATTCCAAGACATTCAAATCGTCGACGGGATAATGTCTTACCAGAGCTAAAAAGACGATCCATCGTGACAGTTGCTCTATCCTAGGAGAGGTCCGAGGGATACCTCGGTGTAATCGAACCGCAGAAAAGCTGGTGGCTATCTTCACCCAGACGGCTGACAAGTTGTCGTTTGGGTCCATGCAGTTGTTGCTGAACACGTCTTTAAAACACTTGTACCAGATATCGAACGTTTTTCCGTTTTCCGCATCGAAATTAAATCTATCAATGCGTCGGCACAGCGAGTCGAGAATACTGCCTTCCGACTGCTGGGGCTCCATTCATCCGCATTTCCATCTTCTCTGAGGCGCGCACGAAGAAGTCAGACCTCTCCTTCTGCCACTGCTGCATGAACTCCAACGTCATACCCTGCTCCTTTTGCTTGCATTTTAGTGTCTTTTCCTGCTGCTTCTGCATGTACTCCAGTGCCTTCTTCTGGTGCTCCATCCGGCTCTGCATGAGGGAAAGCATTCGGCCAGCTTGTCCATAAGTTCTTCGCCCTGATCGGCAGTTGTTACACCAGTTCTTGTCGAAGACTTTATTGCAGGGATAAAACTCAACCTCACTCAGTCGAGGTGTTTATATACATCTCGACAAACCTGATAACAAAGAGATCACACGTAGTCTTTTCTATAACATCAAGCAGAATGATCTACGGGTCTGCAACACATATCCCTCCCAACACTCTTCACAAGTGATTAAATAAACGACTTCTGAAACCATGAAACAGTCTTGTTTTCAGTGAGAACAGGTTAGGCAAGGAGGATGGTAAGGGTGGTTCCTAAGGTAAGTTAGCACCAAGTGTCTCTAGAGTCTCCGGAGGTAGTTCAACCATAATTACACTTTCCTGAAGAGAATCCGCTTGAGGTGCCAACTCCCCATTTCCACAAGGTTCATCAGTATACCACTTTTACTTATTCATCCTCAGTCTCCTTCTATGATATGTTAAATGAACGACGTTCTGTTCGACAAATTTGTTTCATTAGCCGGAAGGGCACTATCAGAAGACCTCCATTTCAGCGTCAACTCCATTTTGGCGCCGGCGCCTATGGTACAGACACTAAGATGGAGTGGATCACCAAACTCGCTCCAAATTTTGTTATACCATGCTTGGCGCCAAGCAAATTTCACCCAACGAACGATATATTCCTGTTCTACGGGTCGAATTACCTCTGGGTAGAAGTTCGAAGCCAGATCGATAATTCTTCCGAAAACCACCTCTTCGACCACATCGGTTGGAGAGGTAGTGGGGTAGCTCTGGGTTAATAAAGTGCCGAAAGAATTAATATTGTAACAATCTTGGAGGATCAGCAAAAAATCCGTAAGGGAATTGCGCTTACCTCGGAGTGTAGTCGCACCACTGGTACTCAACTGAGCAGCCACCACCACCTACAGATGTTGTACCGTTTACTGAAAAAATTAATTTCAGTTGCACTAGGAATTTCCGAGATCAAATTCATAGGTACACAACACGTGTTTGTAAATTGAAAATTTTGGTTTGCACAAAGGAAGGATAGAAAAGGTGTTGGCCTAACAAGAAGATCAGGGAGGAAGAAGGAGCTCCGAGGTGGGTGAACCTCATTCCAAGAGAAATATTTTGCACTAGAGATTAGGGTTTCCTAGGCTCTTCAACTTTCACATCCTTAGAATTCTACTATTAATCCGTTCGTCTGTCTGTGAGTATGCCCGTCCGTCCGTCTATTGGTTACGAAATACATATCTCGCATCGCACTGAAGCTGGGACACGGAATTTTACAAGTGATATAAGGGGTGCTAAGGGGACCCTACCGGTGGTGGACCGAAAGTGATAGCAGCTGATAAAGGCTGATAAGGAGCCTAGAAAGGCGGATGTCTCCAAAGTCGTTTCGCTTTCCTCGTCGACCCTGGAGCGTTGACCCTCGTAGGTGTTGTGCGGGAGGAGAGCATTAATATATGGTGACCCGCATTGACAACGGTTCATAATATTCGATAAGGAGCGTAAAAAGGCAAGCGTTGTAAAATCCATCGCTTTCCGCATTAGTTCTGGAGCGCTCAACTCACAGGTCTTTTGCGGAGTGGGATTGGGACATTAATGGTAGGTGATCCACCTTGATAACTATTAAAAAGATTAGATAAGGATCGCGAAATGCGTTTCCTCCCTTAACAGATAGTGGAGTGTCCAAACTCAGTTGTTGTAGGAGATTGAGCCGTTAGGAAGTAGGTTGAGTAAAATAGAACACTCACAGGTATTACAGGGTACGGGTGATTTTGAAAGGTGACTTTTCTAAACTAATAACGTCTTAGAAGGACCGACGACTCATTAGGAAATGGGGAAGGAATAAAATCCGGCACACCGCTGACTACTACTGCATGATCGTTACAGTAAAAGTGTATGATGAACAGTGCCATTGAGTGAACATATTTGATTATGTTCTAGTATCAGTGTATCGACCTCTGAGTATTGTTCTGTCCCGAAGCCTCATGTCAATCTAAATGTGTGAAAAACAATAAGTGGCTCCAAATTTATCATCAAAAGAATGCGAAACGAAAATTCAAACGCCTTGACGAACACCGCAGGGCCTTGCAAAATCCTACATCATATATAATCAGTAGTTTCTTCAGGCACAAAAGCCAAAAACATACCCATGATGAACCTCCCAACTTTATTTCAAAAGTGCTGCACCGCTATCGAAAACACATTTGAAAGAAAAATACTGGAGGTACTAAAAATAAGAAGGTTATCCAGAAATAAATAGCAAACGCGAGCTACGTGACTCTTTTAAATTAATCACATGCCTGCAGTGACTTGCACTGTGGAATGAATGTCATATCACATATCACAACAGTCATAGCACGTCCACGCTATTTATGAGTAGGTCAGGCTGGGTCAACCATTTCTGCTCCACTTCCAGCAACCGGGTAAAATAAGTAGGTGGCAGCAGCGAGACAGTCAGATATAAAACTGCTGACTAATTTCATAAGGTTTTAATATATAAAATAAAATGAATTGCTTTGTTTCAGGCTTGAGAAAAACGCTAGGCACCGAAAGCTCGCCATTAGGCTCAAAAATACTTTCGCATTCTTCTGTTAAACTTTTGAGTCTTTTGATAATAAATCTTGGAGCCTCACATTGTTCTTCGCGCATTTAGATGCATCGACCGCTAAATTGTCAGCTTTCAAATAATGGTGTGCGTCTTTCGACACTGTGTTCTACATTTCATGATCAGAATACGATCTATATGTGTGATAGTGGAGCGAGGAGTCATTTCCTTATGCGAAACCAGCAACAATACTGGGTATTGACCGTTAGGCTATATGAAATTCGAAGTAGTGGTGCATGTTTACAAAAAGATGAGCATGGATAACTGCATTCGGATCTACCACCAACAATAATAGAATTAGTTGCTCACAGAGTAAAAATCTGGCTCCCAATCGGAGCAATCGAACACAAAACCATCGATATCTGAACTATCTGAACCCCTGAACTCCTGATGTTGACCACTCTACCCGAAGTGTCAAATGAACTGAACACTTTTTATTCCTAATCCATTTACATTGATACTCAATTCCACTGTAAAAGGTGTAGACCGCCGAATCATCTGGACCTTCAAAATGTAGTGCCCTCTTTAGGGAAGCGATATGCGGTGGTAAATGAATAGATTATCGATACACACTAGGCATAGGCATAAAACGGACGACTGAATGTACTTCGTTATATGTATAGTAGAAATAAACGGAAACTCTACAACTGTTGAACTACGTGGAATTCCAACTAGTGACAGGTCTTTGTAGAGATACCAGTTGAGCAACCGCTCAATACCGCGCTTATCGCAATGCAAAATCATGAGATATGACACCGCTGCAGCGAGAGCAGCCATTCTACACGGCGGGCGCCAGTTCCCCTACAAGGTCATCAGCTCCATAATAACGGAGCCCGCCCATCACGAGTAAATCCTTAATTCAAACGGCTCTGCTACTCACTGAATGGCTTGATCAAAAAGGTTTGCAGTAAGATGCGCTGTCAATGAAACTCACCTGTAGGGGGCCTTGTTAGAGGCCCTTCATAGAATGGTAGTGGATAGTGACAGAAGTGGACGTACCAAAAACCCGTTAGGCCCATGGCCAGAATCAGACGGCGATCCCTAAAAAGCATGTTAACTTATCTTCTTATTGTTAGGGGTGAACCGTCCATTGATGCTAGAGGCCACAGAAAACATATAGCGGGCGTGCAGCTTTCGGAATTCGCGAAGAATCAGTTTGCGAGAGCCGAGTGAGGGTCACCTCACGCATAGCTTATATATAACTTGGTCGGAATGGATTTGATATACGGATCTGGTGTGTGTATTCTTGTATATTATGATGGGTGCGCAAGTGTCCGTTAGGTGTACCATGTTGTCCTTCGCTACTGGCCCTCTTTACTTATTTATAGCAATTTGACAGAAGACGACCATGTTCCTATTCTCGTTGAACCAATTAATACATAGCCAATCGTCGACACCGCACAGGAGACCACCTGTACGATTCCGTTGTACAAGATCGCCTCCTCATTTGTCCAATTGTACATGGCAATCGTAATCGGAGCGGCAAGCCTTCAAGGAAGAACGATTACATTTTGTGAGGAGATAATGTGATGGCACATAAACTGCTTACCCTTCCGTACTAGCAGCTCCGCAAAGCATCCACCACACGAAGAAAAGTAGAAGGACGGCAATTCGATCGAACTTTGGTATGACGAGGGATGGATCCTCTGGAATAGTCTCCTTTTCATCTTCTTAATCCTTGTTGAACATGAACTACTAATGTACAATTTTCCTACCTCTCTTTTCATCGTCGCTTATGATACCAACATAGTCCTCCACAAGTACTGTATGTACCACGAAAACAGAAATCACATTGATGGCAAACCTAAGATTTCAACTTTTTGTGTCAATGTTGTCTTGGTAGAAGTGAGCTGGCAATTTGAAAGACGACGTATTGCCCACGCACATTCATTTTGGACGCCATGCAAGTGCCATGCTTATACTAATAGAATAAAAAAGAGCAGTGATAATCGCTGACTGTTTCAATGGAGGACAAATGAGTGGATGCGCAGATTCCAGAAATTCACTTGGACGAGATCGCTTCTGTACTATAGAATACAAGCAAGAACGAGAAGATAAATCATTCATAATTCACGTAATCCGTTCTGTTCTGAAGGTTTTCGCCCAATTTCTGAGATTTCACAAGTACATATAATTAGGGGTTCCATGAAAAACTGCGCATAAGTGAGCAACCACGGTTGAACTAAAATCATTGCTAAACAGTCGTGTTAAACGCAATGTTTTATGTACATGGTGGAGCTTTCACGTCGCATTGGTATTTATCCTTCTACTACAAAATATGCTTTTTTGGAAGAAGGACAGAAGAATATGGAATGCTGGTTACTGCAGCAAGTGCCAAAGGAAAAGAACGTTGATGATTCAAAAGATGAAGAAATGAAAGAAAATATTAATTCGTCATCAGAACATAGCGCCTAACACGACGACGCTAGGTCATTACAAAGGTGATGGAGGTATATCTGTGATCGAAAAGCTCCGAAATCAGAAAGATTGATGAGCAGGTAAGCCACATAGAACCAAAAGCGAGGAATGGTATACATGAAAGTCGGACAGGACGTCATAGGAAGTCATGCATTACATATTATGAGTAAACCGTCATATGGCAGCCCATATGACAAGAATCTTTTGAGGCATACGCACTGCACTATAGCTCGTGCCGACATGTGCCAAAAGACCGCATGTTCGCAGCGCAATCACTGTTCTTCGTTTGGCTTACGCAGAAGGTGAAGCTGCAGTAAAAAATTACAGGGAACAAGATTTGGAGCTCCTTTTAGTAATGTTTCATGAAAGCTAATGTCCCAAATAAAGTTGTGCACGTGCATTTGGTTACCCAGTGATGGACGTTAACACGAACTTTTTTACTTGTTACGAAGATTTCAATTTTCCTTCGAAAAATCCTGATCTCATTTATAAAAATGATTACTGGATCATACTAATTGATAAACACGCCCCCACGGGACAATTTTGCAGATGAAGTATCTTTTTATAGGTTTCAACGAGAAACATGACAGAAATTATCGGTTTTTGTGTGGAGTGCAGAAAATGCGTAATGAAGAATTGCATCGATTTTCACCGTCAACCACTGACGAAAAGCCATTTTGCGCTGAGCTTGCGCTGAGCCAACTGGCCCACATTCATTATTCCATCATCACTTCTCACGTAGTTCTAAAAGACTAGAATATTCACCTCATTGTTCATCTTTATTTTTCCATATCTTTTACCAAGTATTGAAAATTGTTCCTATTTTGTAAAGACCAGAAGGTGAACCAAGAAAGTAGACCCTTTTTTCTCTCCCCCACAGTGGCTATAGGAATTCGAGAATTTGAGCATCTGAGAACTCTCATATTGATCTTCGATTAAACTAGCGCGGTGTCCATTTTGCCGTGCTTTGAAAAACAATATCATATCGAAATTAGACAAAAATAGGCAACCCACATAAAGAAAGCAGCCGTCGTGTACGTATTGAAAAGCAGCGGTCCTACAAAGAATCCAGCACTTCCGATTGGAATAAAACAGATCTGCAACAGATTTATGCATGTGGAATTCTTACAAGAGCTCACAAGCTTCTTTCGAAAATACCTGAATAGCTGGTCCAATCGAGAGCCCTACAGTAAGGCCAGCTGTTCCGAATGATATTGCACGTATTCTATCCTCTCGAGTGCTAGCGGTAGCAATAAAACTGCGCAAAACGCCCAGAGTACCTTGGAGTGCACAAATGTTTGCGATTTTTTTTATTAAACATAGTATGATCACCTTGCTTATGAATAGTAAAACAATATGCACGTATGGTGAAAGAGGCCAAATAGATACAACATTTAACTTGGCCATTTTTGCTAACAAATACATTTTGTATAAGTGGTAGGCATGATTTCAGTAGAAATGTTCCCCATTACTCGCTACAACCTTTTCATTCCTGGTAATTTAGAGATACTATCGCAACAAAACGCGAGAGCCTCGAGGGTGAATCAATTCTCCACCCATTCTCGCCTTTTTCAATGTCGCGGAACCCTGTGCTGGCTGGCCATATATCACAGATCTGAAAAGTGGTAGTCAGAAGGGCACGCTTTGGAGCAAGCTGCTTGTGGGAGAATTTCTCACTAATGGCGCAACAGCACTTCTTTTTGCCACGTGAGGCCGCGCATTCAAAAAAAAAAGAATGAGTTTGCAACGTTTACCCGCTACTTCTGGCTTTTTCGAAGTCTTCGATAAATCTGTACGATGTTGATCATTGACCTCGCAGCAACCGTCTCGTTCGGATTCAGAAGTTCAGATTTCGTGGTGCACCACTCCCTCTTGATCCCACCAAATGCAGAACAGTATTTCGAAATCATGATTGTTAAAGTCTAAATCAATTAGAGGTCATTGCTCTCTTTAAATTCAGTCCTGCCTTTTCACTTTCGAATCAGCGTGATGAATTAATTTTCATCGTCAGTCACAATGCGCTCAAAGCTCCATGACTCACAATTAAGGAGTCGGTGATGTTCATCCTATTCAGAATGTCTTTTATGGACAGACAGTACGGCGGTCACTTTTCTTTTCTGTATCTTCACCACTGCCATGTAAAGTTTTGGAAACAGCCGTTCCCGTAACTTTCAAATCATCTGCACTCCCGTATCGTTGAGTTATGTTCACTTTCAGTAGGAGTGCAATTCAATGTCTAGAAGCTTCTCAGTTCACAGAAGCTCTCCTTTTTATCATCAAAACTTTGGACTGTGAAGATGAGGCACAGCTCCAATACGATGGTGCGATTCACCTTCAGCCTCTACAGAAGTTTGTTGAGTAGCGCGGTTGCCAGTGTAGGTAGTCAAGGTCCTCAGATCGGTAGTAGGGGAGGTACTTGATGATCTCCTCTGTTCGCCTTTCCTCTATTACGAATGCCATACGGTTGAGACTTAACAGACCTTGAGCGATAATTCCACGCACCGAACCTCTAACTTGGATGATTAAACTTTATTCACGTTATACGAGTCGAATACATTTTATATACATACATATATATGACATGATGAGTAAATGGAAATGTGTGAAAGATCTATGAAGCAATGTTATGAGATATGCCTCTGAGAAAAATGAGAGCACATGTAGACGAGGTGAACTGTGAGCAGGCGTGATGTTACGATAAAGCTGCGAGAAGGCGGTCCTGATTTGTCTTCTTCGTTAATAGATGATACCAAGAAATAAGGTCCCTAACAATGGGAACTCAAATGACTCATCAATTAGAAGCCTATTGGATGGAGTTAGATGAACTTGCGAGCGTGAGCGACGGATTTGGGTTTATCTGATTGAAGAGAGTAACATGGGATCCTCCGTGGTGATGATCTTCATCGCTATACTCTTCCGGCGCGTGTAGAACGACTGGCACTAGTTTAACTCCTGGGACGCGATGTTCCTCTCTCGTCGTGGTCGTGAAGACTACAATATATCGTGCGTAGTAGTTCCTCTTCTTGGACTTCGAGCCGGCCTCTCTTTGTAGTAAATTCTTCTTTTCTCTGATTAGGGCTTCGTGGCGTTATGGTGAGATTTCCGAGGGCGATCGTACAGCCTCTGCAAGATCCTTGTTGATGTTCCGGAATTACTGTATGTTCTCTTTGATTTCACCACGTATTCTGATGCGCTCTTTTACCGATCCTCTGCGATTCACTGGTGATTCGCCCTTGTGGCGGTCTTTAGATGGGAGGCATACCGCCGACGGTACCGTAGTACGCCTCCCACCTAAAGACCTTGGTGATCCTGACCTTGGTGATCAAGATCTTGAGCTCGGTGTGCGACGTCTGGAGCAGACTTCTGATGACGAGTATGGTAAATCCTCTCGAGAGCATCTCAGCGGTGACAAGAGATGGATTGGTTTCCCTTCCATAATGGCCGTCGGGAATCGACTACGCGTTGATAACATAGAGGACGTGCGATTCGTGGCTGGCGAAGCTGGACGAGGTGTTTCTCTGTCTGATCATTGTTGGCCTATCTTTCCTTCACAGTGTCGAGTTTCCCCATATGCCTCTAGAGTGAATTTCTTGATTTCCGTTGCTGCGGTAGGCGACTCTTTCATGTGTCCATCCATTGGCGCAGAGCGACGGAATCATCCAGTTACGGTTTCAAGTCCGTGGGAATGAGTGGTGTTAAGCACTGTTCCTCCATAAACTTCAGCGCTGCACGGAAGTCATCGTACTCCTTCCTGAACGTGTTGACCATGTCGACTTTCGATGGGGCGCATGGGTTTTTAACTTGCGTAGTCGTTCGATTTTCGGTGACATCCGTTCGTCTTTTATTTGGTGAAGTGGATGTAGAGGACGTCCTCATTCTTACTCACTTGCATCCATATAGAATGGATCATTTGGACCAGTTCGACACGTCCGCCTCCTATCACTTTTTCGACTTCATCTCCAGATGCGTGAATTTCTTCCATGTTAACATGCTTCCGTTCTCGTGGAGGTGCCAGTCTCTTGGAGAGGAATCGGTGTCTGCTTTTTTCTGTTTTCACTGCTTTCAGGGTTGGAGTTCCTTTGTGTGCTCCGGCACCGTTGAGGTTTCGACTAAAATAAAAAAGTATGTGCGAATCGTTAAACTGGACACAGAAGGCATGTTTTTCTACAGGTATATACATGCAAGTCCCTAGTTGCCTAGAACTCCTTGTAGTTGTGCCAACGTGCTCGGCTTGCACGATCATTCCGTGATGCGAGCAGTAAGTGCAGCATGCAGTGAAGATTCGATGGCATGCTGTGAGTACGGGGCGAGGAATAAAAACGAGCATCCGCATGCTGCAATTCCATAGCATAATGTAGCCTGCTGCAGCTGTACTGATAAGGATCATTACGAGCGTTATGAAGAACTTGTATCAGCCCCACATAACGCTGTAGATTTGGCTGAATTCCAGCAGTTTCACTTTTTCCTAGATGTTGCCTTTCCCGCTAACAGTTAATCTGCTGTCGATAGAACAACGTCTTCGTCTAAATGACAATGTCTATCAATTCGAAGTGAGTTTTTGTGGCTCCACACGAAGATTCACAGTTCCAGTGGACATGTGCATACTGAATGTTGAGGCGGAGTGATGATTTTGCTCCTTGAGAGTCAACGGTGCCGAGGGTGTCCGGTCTCCGCATTTGACTGTAGCCATGGTCTCAACTGGGCTTGTGCATATTCCTGCTGTGGTGCCTTCCGTACATTGACAGTGTTCGATGATGTCTCTTTGTCCGTTTTGCAGATTGAGCCCGTTATTCGTTTGATCAAGGTTCGAATTGCTCGATGATTGTGACCAGCAGGTCGACCGTGATAAAGTTGGAAATGGTAGCCGTGACTTGGACATTGACGGGTCCTATGCCATTTTCCGTGAACTTGATCCATAGTCTCCTTACTAGCAGACGACCGCACAGCCCGTAGAAATTGGATGTGAGATTGGTGTTTATACAAAAACAATTGATGGTTGTCTTTGCTGGTTGGCATTTGCGGTATGGAGGCAGGTCTTTTTCTATACAGTTCAGGGCTTTCGCTCTTTATATGATAGACATGGTGAAAGCGATTTGTCTGGATCTGCTTGTATTGCGGTAATGTCTCCATCCGAAATGAAAGTGGATTGAAGTGTCGGAGTTGGTGAGATCATCAGGGTAAGATTTTGAATTTCATAATGTCGATTTTGTGAGAATAGTAGGTAGTAGTTTTATCAGCTTCTGCATATGGTGCCTCGTTGCATTTGCACTTTTGCAACCACGTCCTCTTCCTATTATGGGCATCGAAATATCTCGAATATGTCGCCGTTGACTGGTTGAGCAAAAACGCGTTAAAACCGGCAACCACTATTCATGTAGAAGCATCCACATTCACGTCCATCACAACTTTTAACACAATTGGTTATGTCGAGAAAGTGATTTGCTTGATGGAGTTCCGGGAGCGGTGCTGCGGAGTCAACTCCTGTTCTTTTTGTCGACACAGCTTCCTACGTGTGTGCACTGTTTTCCGTCTACAATTTTTTGAAGTGCATGAAGAGTGAAAATTACTGCTTTTGCATGAAGACGGAGTTAGATCCGCTGTATGTGAATTCCATCCCAAAGTCTTGTTAGTTTGAAGTCGAAGGTATCCTTCTTTACTCTAGGCATGCAGTTTCACCACTTCCACGATGCCGACCTTACATAACTATGGGTTCCGTTCGAGGGCATACAGTGGTCCTGTGTTCGAATACGCGACATCTTGTCAAGATATAGCTCCTACTATCATGCCCATGATGAGAATTAGAGGGCTGCGAGAGCGATGATCGCTGAGCGTGGCTGACGGTGAGGATTGGGTATGTTTGCCGTGCAAAAGCAACACTTGACTCTCGAGCAGAACGGAATGACCGGGCACAGTATTTCCATTGTTTTTCCATACCCATCTGATATCCTGCAGTGGATGGAGTGTCGTGTAAACAGATTTTTTGTGGCAAATGTATCGTTTTTTGCGCTGCGGGTGGTTTCGAGTGACACAGTATCTTTCGACTAGAGTTCATAGGACTGTATCGCTGCTGTTAATAGAGGAACATTCAGGTGTGAAGTAGAGTAATCCTTATGCACGGTTTATACCCATTCTCACTGAAGGTCTGAAAGTTGCTGTCGTTGCTGGTACTGCCAACGCCAATATGGCAAGCAGGCTGACAGCAAGAAAACTTCAGTTGCGTAAGCGATCGTAGTTTACTCGCTCTTCTTCTCACAAATTGTAGCTAGGCTGCGGGTATCCGTTTCCCTGTCCTTTTCGCCTGGATGCGAGGCATTTTCAGCTTCCATTGTCTGCTTTTGTTCCGTCCTTGTAGATTCGCAAGAGTCTTCTAGTTTGGGAGGGGGTATGATTTAATTTCTGGGATGATACGTGACGCGTCTGTTTGGCATGATGAGCTCTGCCTCGCGTACTATTCTGTCGCTGTTCATGTTGACTTCTGTGATTCTTCCCACTTTCCATGGTTCCTGGCAGGTTCGCATCAGACAGTAAAGCGAGATGACCTGGCTTTGGTCACCGAGGTGATCCATGATTCCCCGGAAGATAGCGTACATGCTGATCCTAAGAGCTGTGAGGTATTGCTGCGACCATTTCTTCCGAAATTTTTCCTTGAACTAGTAAGGAGTTTGAAGAACTGAAAGATTTGCTGATGGTGGTCCTCTGCAAATTCGCCTGTTCTCCATTGAGTATATCACAACGAGATTTCTATGGATAAAGTCGTTTGGCGGAATGAACGATTGATTTTCCCGTTTTTTTCGGCGGATGAGCGGGAGCGTTTCTAGTGTGCCTTCTATCCCGGTCAGTAAGGTGGTCAGAGATACGAAAGCATTTCGGACTTTCCGAGTGCTCTGTATGGAGAGGGTATTATAAACTACATGAGCCTCCCATAAAAGGAGCTTTGCCATGGCGCGCATGGAGTAATGGTCTCCCATAGAATCCCTTTTGTGACCATGACTTTTGCGACTATGGTGTCGTTGGCGATTTGAGATGCTGCGTTGCTGAGAATTTGATCTGTTAGCAGAAAATACGGAGCATTGTCAGGTGTAATAGCTTCCGGAACTCCTCGTTGGGCGAAGGAGCATCGAAGCTCATCGAGCAATTGTTCCATGAACATGTCTTGCATGCTCTCCAGGCGCAGAAGTCAAGTGATAGTGCATGTCAGGACGTCACATAAACTTTGTGGTGTCGTAGGTGGATAAGTGTGTTGTTATGGCGCCAAAGAAATCGATTTCTACGTGGAGAATGGCTTAGTGCGTGTGAATGACTAAGATCCTACATTTGTGAGTACCTTTATGGTTAGCTGTTCATAGGCTGGCCAGCTACACATCGTCGAATGATTTTTCAGACTTGCCTTCATGGTTGCGGAATCCGGATTTTTTCTCTTACTCGTGTCATTGTATGAGCTGCAGCGAGTCGGAAAGTGGCGTGTGCGTCTTCATTAGAAGTAAGACGGAGCGTACTGTTTTCCTATGAGTATGCATTCCTGCTGTCCTCTGTCATGTGTGACTATGCAGTCGTCCCCCCTCGTCGAATGATTTTTTCTGAGTTTTTTGTAAGTATTAAGCGGTCGGTACGCAAAGGATGCGGCTATTTGTACCATAGACGAATGTCTTGTTGAGTACATCAGCACCATCGATGCCTTTGAAGACGATGTAGTCGTAAATATGGGCTGACAAGGCGCTTCTTCATAAACTTTCGATTGGAGAGCATTTTGAGGAGGCCGTTGTGCTCATAGCCAGCAAGGAAATTCGGGTTCCTTCCACCACAGTGGATGATTTTTGAACTTTTCCTTTGCTAATCCTCTTCTCACAACGCCCGCGGGAATGCTTGCCGTAATGAAGTATCCGAATTCGACTGGAGGTCCACTTCCTTGGGAACTTTCACCAATTCTTCGGACTTCCCTTGCTCGGCTACGAACGAGGGTTCCCGCCTTCTGACTTAATTAGGGTTTCGAACCATTCCGAAGCGATTTCTGAATTCGTGATAATTGTAGTTTCTTTGATGAACATCTTGATTCGGACGGCATTGGAAATGGTGCCGGTCATTCTTGCACTCATGGAGAAAACGTTAATCTCGAGTTTAGAGATAGATGGATTGTTTTTGATCGAGGGGAACTTTGATAATGTCACGAGTAGATTGACTTCTCCTTCATGTATTGAATAGATACATGCCGCCGCTGCGTTTTCGCTTGCGTCCGTGAACACAATCTTTTCTGTCAGTGATGTTCTGAAGGCATTGCAGATCATCATTGGCACATTTCTTTCGAAATTGTGTGTGCAGTTGAGGATTGTGTTCCATTGTTGTTGTATTCGTCTGACAGCACTTGGTCCCAGGTAGTCGTCCCTCCACAGCTGCTGCAGGGAAATTTTCGGTTTCAAAATCAGCGGAGTCATTCATCCTAGAGGATCGAATACTGCTGCAACTTGCTCTGAGGTCGTTTTCTTGGAGAGAACGGTCCAGGCTTTAAGCCTGCATGCTAAATCCAGCATGTCGTTGATGGGTAAAATCCTACTAAATCCCCAGCACTTTCGGAGTGCTCAATTTCTCGAGACATTCCTCGGAAAGTAACATAATGGATTCAGCGGAGTTTGTGCGAAACTAGCGTAGATTCCTGTTGACCTTGACAAGGAGTTGCCGTCGCTCAAAAAAGTAATGGCGAGCAGTTGAGGCGGAATGTCACGCGCGTGAAGCGATAGGTGGATATATTCGTCTTGGAGTGAGGCATGTCGATGTTCCGGATCCACAAACAGCGTATCGCATCACGATCGAGTTTTTATAGACGAACTTGTAAGTAGTTGTCTTCTGAATGTCACTGATTATGGCGATGTTTCCCATGCGGAATCGGTTCAGGATATCGATTAGTGACGGTAAGGTGACCAGTCCTTGGTAGAGCTTGTCATTCAGGCACGGTGCATTTTTGTGGTAGGCTGTTCCATCGAATACGATGCACGGTTTGGTCGTATCCTTATGTGACGTGATCACTGCTTTGAGCTAGATAGTGTACCACTTCGCTATCAGGTTTGATGTCCTCATCGACTTCTTGAATAAATCTTTCGTGAGTTGCTCTTGAAAAATCTCGTGGTATCAAAGCAACAGCCTCGGATCGTGTTGAGCTTCGTCAGCACGTTTCTTCGCACTCTGTCATAGGCGATGAATTGATTATTCGGTAGATATTCTGCTGTATTTTTCCATGGAAGTCTCATGTAATGACCGTCGTCATGACCTTTGACTGCAGCGCGGAAACCTTTCCAAATTTTCTGATTCTTATCTTTTGCTCTTGCGCGGGAGTTTTCATGAATTCTTCAATTCCAGCTTAGTCTTGGCTGCAGTATCGGTCCCACAATGTCAGTTTCTTCTTGGCATCTCGAGTCGAATCGGTTGAAGCGTGTTAGGCCGACCGTTGACTGCTATGGTTCGTCGCCATTCATGCCCGCAACGAGACAACCAATCCTCGAATGGTGGAGATCGAGTCCACAAGGAAGTTCATGGCTGTGATTGATCCCTTTTCCAAAGAATTCGTGTAAGTCTCCACAGCTGAGGAGAATTGGGAACGACTGCTCTCTGGGCTTGATCGACAGCTGAATGTCATGTTGAGCTGAGCCAACACGATCACCCTGGCTGAGCAGGGCTCTAAATGTTTTCCGTTATGAAATCCATTTGTGCGACGTTGACTCAGCCTTTTTGGTCTGCGGTTTAAATCAATGTTGTGTTGCACTTCTTCTCCATTGAAGTAACGGAGCCAAAAGTTCTGATCGTGGGCCACAAGGAACTCGTTGTCTAGGCCAAGTTGGTTCGCATAGTCAGCTGTAATGAGAGATTGATCTGTCCCTGTATCCAGGATTACGTAGACCTCTTTATATTCTTCCTTCCTGGCAATCCATATTCCTCTCGTCAAGTGAGAAGATCTACTTTGCCTTTCGTTGCATAGGTGTCGTTTGTCTTGCGTATCCTAATGTGCATTTTGCTGACTGCTGCTGCACAACCTTCGCCGCGAAATAATGTGTCGTAATCGTTCCTCGAGGCTTTGATGTGGTTGCTTGCGTTTTGTTCTGTATATTCGTGCGCTGGTGCGATGATTTGCCGTCCTCTTGCTGCAGCTGTCTGCAGATTGAGGTTTGGTGCCCTTCCCTGTTACAGCGGCACGCTCCTCGATTGAAGTCTGAAGTTTCGTGACCCGTAGAATGTTGAAAAATGCGCATGTGGGGAGCTGTTGTGATTTCAGGTGATTCACCTTGAACCGCACGTTTCAGGCAGGCCGAGACCACTGTCATTCGATGCCGCGTAAGGCGAAATTGATTTCAGTCATGATGATGTTGAACTCGTGAAACAGCCCACAGCAACAAACAAGTGCGATAATTCAAGAATAGAGAGAAAGGCGAAGGGTGAGGAAAGAAGTGTGATCACAATCAATAAAACCAATAACAAAGTAACGAACTGCGGATCACTATAGCTCACAGAGTAAGCCGAAATTGACCTTTCCGTTGTCTTTGATATGTGTTTGCCACTGATCAAAATTAAGCTTTTCACCTAGTATGTCCGTATGCATCGAAAGAGCGGTATATATGTGTGCAGGCATCCCAATGAAGACCAGTACCTTTCAACGGATTCGTTGGTGAGAAACGTTGCTTTCATAACTGGCATGCGGGAAATCATGGTGCATACTTTTCATACGGATAGGAAAAATCTGGCATATCTCTCTAGTTCATGGACGTGTAAGGTCAGGACGCCTCAAGTGAATTTTACCTCCGACGCATCAGTGTTGCTGATAATAGCTTCGTGATAATTAAAGATTTTCATATTGAAGGAAATCTTGCGGTTCAGCGCCGCTCTCACGAGCTGGCATAACAACTACAGTTAGTGCCGTAAGAAAGTTAAAAATCGCGCGGAAACGCGTTATCGCGTTTTTTATCGTTTTTTCGCCATAAATCGATTGGTATTGATTATTTTTACTAAACATAGGAGGGAGAGCGGTCACGATCGATGACGCCGTCGGAGCGCCGAGCACCTTCACACGGCCGTGCACGTGGATAGCGCGGGGCCGTCACGATGGCGCCACAGCTTTTCCATGGCCATGCACGTCGATCGATGCGGCGGACTTGAGAAGTCGATTGACGAAAAGAAGAGGCTTGAAATGAGGGAAATAACAAATTTATCACCACCCAGGTTTTTACATACCATTCGATAGCATTTTCCCTGAGGAATCGAACGGTGTACAGTTCAATGGAGAATCTCCGGCTGAAAATGAGTTGATAGATGGTTTTTTTCAACAGCATATACATGGAGGCACTGTTTAGGGCCACACCAAGGAACAGGGGTTCGTCCGAAATGGGTTGAACTCTGGAATTCCTACACAGCTGTGAACTTAGATCAAGGATGTGAGGAGACTTCGTTGCCAGTTCACCAAATTTCGAAGAAATTTTGCCTTAAACTTTTCAGAATGTAAAAAATGGCCTAGTACCGAATTCAAGAAAATCAAAAAATTGCGGTACGATTTTGTAGGGCTCGACGAGCTGATTCTAAATCATATATATATTTAGTAGAAGTAATCAATACCAATCGATTTATGGCGAAAAAACGATAAAAAACGCGAAAACGCGTTTTCGCGCGATTTCTAACACTCTTACTGCACTAGCCGTACAGGTTCGAGATCTTTTCGTTTGGACTACTGCTCTTCTAAAAAAAGGTTCTGAGGATAATTACTGCTTCTTTAGACAAAATCCTAAGGAAGACTGACCATCATCTGTATTACCTGTCGTCCCGTTGTTCATCGAGAGCCTCGAGAGAGCGCCAGCAATGTGCCGCGAGCCAAAGCAGTCCAGTGAACGTTTGTGGCTCCAGGGACACATAGCGTCTCGTTTCTTTCGCGCAGAGCTTTCGTGAAGAAGTTTGACCAATGGGACGGCGATCGTCCAGGCGTGCGTTTGACGTTCCGAAGGATCCAGTCGGTAACCGCTCTGGTCCAACGGGCATCGCGATATCGCATGACGTGTCGGGCCCATCTGATCTTCGATTCGTTGGCAAATTCGATGGCGTCCCTGGTCGACGGATTCCCCTTTGCACTTGCGTGTGTCGGGATACTCCGAGCATCGCCCATTCGATGGCGCGTTGGATGACGCCGACCGCATGCTCCTCCTGCGTACGTGGAGTTCAAGTCTCTGAGGCGTATGTTAGGACAGGAAGGACAGCGGAATCGAAGAGATGGGCGCGGACCCGGATGTTCTTCGTCTTCTTCACTACTTCCTCGATAGTCTTGAAAGTTCCCCAAGCCGCTCTTTCCTCCTGCTCAGCCCTGGTCTAAGTCATTCATCATATTGACTTCCTGGCCTAGGTACACATAGCTGAAGCATTCGGTGACGTTCGTTCCGTTGAGCGTGAATGGGGCGTCAGGTACCAATCCGTTTCTCATGAACATCGTCTTCGTCAGTTCAGCTGCAGACCAATCTTTCCACACTCGCAGTCCAAGTCGGCTAGCATCCGTTCCGCTTGCTGGTTTGTCGGTGTTATTAGCACAATGTCGTCAGCGAAGCGGAGGTGGTGTAGATGCCGGCCACCGACCTTCACTCCCACTTCTTCCCATTCAAATTGAGGCATGACGCTCTCAAAAGCGGCGCTGAGTAGTTAAGGCGAGACAGTGTCCCTCCGTTCATCGATATTACGCGTGGTGAATTTTTCAATATCTGGTAAGCTCCAGTGAAGCCCGTTCGTTCGCATGTGGAATGACTTCTTTTCTGAGAGCATATCACCTACCCAGCGCTACGGTTGCCTTTCAAGCAGTCAGCTTGGAGAACTGAACTGCAAAAATCCACTGAGAGTATCATGTATGTATGATAGGGCCCAACATAGTGACCGTAGTCGTAGCGATATGAAAAACGATGCCGGGGTCCTTCCGACTGTACGTAAACCATTGAAGCAAGGTCTTTTGACAAAGTAATCCTATCAACAACTTGTCTTTCGACATAAATATACATTTACGTAGCTTGTTAGTTTTACTGAGACTATTTGATCTGTGTCATGTATGAGTGTGAGAAATGCGAGATCCTCTAGATGTATGTGTTCTAAGTTTCATAGGATTTAGGTACCCATTAAAGGCAGCTTTCGCGAAAATCCGGATGAAAAGTTAAAGAAGTAGTGAATATGAAAGCCGAGATGTCTAGTAACAGGACGGTGGAGAAAAAACGGATGGAAATGGCCAAAAACTCGAGAAGTAGGACCTCTTCCCACCGTTGGTTCTAGGCGCGGACGACCTTTCCGTCAAGACGCGGGTGGTCCGCATAGGTTTTCCACTGGCACTACCGAGACGTAATCATGAAGGGATGTTCGGAAATGCGACAGCATCTATTTTCATGCGGTGGCTTCAAGCTAAAAGTGAGAAAGCGCGATGCGATACTTTCAGTCCTGCCGATTTCCTTGACCAACTATACCTTGACCACCCACTAATCACGTCGCTAGGAGGCGGGCTGCCCTTGTCCAAGGCGGCTTGCCCTGACGAGGCCGCCTCCGCCACAGCTGAAGGGGGCGCCTTTTGCGGGGGATTTCGCCATAGATCGGCCTTTCAGCCCCGTAATTTTAAAGTGCATGCCTTCTTTTGGCGTTCCCTGTCACCCATATTATCGCGAACACTGTCTTTAACATGAATGTGAGAGGCCCAGGATGCGATCCTCTTACGGATATGCGGCTCCGCTTGTACGTAAGAGATCACCTGCATGATGATTATTTACCTGCACCGAATCCTGTGAAGAAACGGGCGATTAACATCGCCCACCTGATACTGGATGGAAGCGTCGGAAGAATGGCGTATAGAAGATTACCTGAACATTTCATTTCAACTCAACTATACGTAGAAGAGCAGGAACCACACAAGAGGAAAGGAATTGATAGTTATGCCCGTGCTCAGTAGTCGAAATATCCGTACGCATATTTTACCACAAATAACGGTTTCCGATCCAACTTTTTGGAAAATGTGGCCATGATCTAAGCAGGATAACGATGGATATTTTTTCCCTTCCCATGTAGCACAAATGCGAACACACGTAATAAGATCTTTTTAGTCAAGGTCCGTATTCGTTGAGTGCGTTGTCATTCACAATAAGTTACCCACAAATTTTTCGAAGTTTGGTCAAAATGTTCATTGAGCTGCGAGGAGCTCTTTGAGTTTGATGTGACTCTCTGAATAAGAATATCACATTAGTACTGAGCAAACATGCTTGTCTTGTCAGTTACAGATGCCTGCGCTTACCATGTGATAGGACTGCTTACTGTACATAACTCTAGAATCGTCCGCTAGTTTGGAAAGCACATATGAATTTATGGCGTCAAGAGCGATGTGACTGCATTGTGAAAGGGCAGATTGATCTATAGATATATCTTCATTGATATATAAACCCTCTTACGGAGACTGAATCTACAGTGCGTTTCATAATTATAAGGTCACTCCCAGATTTTCGGTTTTCAGAACATACAGCCAGCCGAAAATTTTTTAAGTTTTTTTTACAGATTCCCCACCACAGAAAACCCTTCTATACTAGTTTTGATGACATTGACTTATAGCCCGATTTTTCTATAAATATTTTCTGATTTCTGTGCCGTTTCATAATTATAAGATCACTCCGAAGAAAGAGAAGATTTGCTACAGTTAAGAGCGCATTCGAAGGAGCTCATAATCTATGGTTCCCTCCTGTTCAAGAACGACATCAACTAGCCGTTTGGGGAAGTAGAAAGGAAATTTCAAAGAGCCTTACCACAGATATTGTTCCAGTCTTCAACAATTGCCTGTTTCACTAGCTTTGCTTCCTAAAACTGGCCATTATTGGGGTAAATATTTTTGCGGCAATGTTTTCCAGATCTCCCCAATAGAGCTGAGACCAAGACTACATGTTATCTATTGCTGTAGGTCCGTATTTCGGAACTTTAACTACGATTCCGTTGAATGTCCTACGTGAACAACAGCCTTGTCATGCTGTTAGACGCAATTATGAAGAGCCGGTCGACTCCAAAAGGTAACTGATTTCTTCGAAAGATCTTCTAGCAGTCTCTGGAGTCCATTCTACAGGTTTCAAGGCAAGGTTCAATACAACCTCATTGCCGAAAACCACTCAGGCCATCGCCCTTCTCCCAGAAAAATTGCCAAGGCTCCGCTAGATCGGCGCACTTCCCAGACCAAGCTAGTACTACCTCTACCCGTCAGCACCATACAAATAGAGTATTTTCGGGCTCAAAAGTAGGATTCGTATGGAATTATTCGCATGCAGGGTGCAACTGCCATGCAAATCAGTTTCGTTCAATCCGTGGCTCAAGAACAACTTTATGAATTGAAGTCGTTCCGCCCTATGGTGTGCTGTAGGCCTCGGAAACTATTAGGTTGGACGGGAAGTTCTGGGACACTTTTTGTTTTTTCCTGTAGAAACCTGTAAAGCTTCGGGAGCATTTGGTAGTGGGGGGTATATGAAGCGTCTGAAAAGGGCTTCTGAATAGCACATTCATATTCTCTACGGCTTCAACTAGCAGTGAATTTACGGCAATTTCGCGAAAGGTGCGAAATTCACGAACACCGCCTCGGTTCCTCAGCATGCGAGGCCACTAACAAAATTAACCAGTCGATGGACCCAGGTACTGTCTCTCATATGGCGGCAGCCCGATGGCTCGATCGGCTCAAATTGGAACAGGAAAAATTCCAAAAATTTGCACTGAGAAAAAAATGTGATTTTTTCTAAATTTTCAAAAAAAAGGGAAACTGTTACCATTCAGCACGGCAGTCCCTGGCGATCTCTACTGCAGGCAATTGGACAACGTAGCCGCAAAAATTACCGAAAAAATGGCTCTAGACTTCTTCCTCCACGACCACGCTCGCCCACATGTGGCAAAGTTGACGTGCCAAAAGATCCAGGACCTTAGTTGGACGAAGCTCCCCCGTCCATCGTAATCTTCGGACATGGCCCCAACTGACTACCACCTACTCCGATCTCTAACCCACTTCCTAGACGGACGGCAGCTCAAAGATGACGATGATCTCAAAATCGACCTCCAGACTTTCTTCGACCAGAAATCCCCAGACTTCCATGGGCAAAGTATCTATTATCTTCCTGAGCGTTGGCAGTACATTGTAGATCACGATGGTGCATACTTTGGTGACTGAAGTTACATGTGAGTAAAATTAAAATAAATTGAATTTTTCTCACAAGGTGTCCCAGAACTTCCCGTCCAACCTAATACTTCACTATTTCTTCAGTGATGTTTCTGCTCCTTCCTTGCTGCCGTACACGCGGTGATTCCGGACTAAAGATGGTTTAAATCCAAACAAATCTGGTCCATGGAGGAGGTGCTGTAGGAAGTGGCCCCCACAATACCTTCCTCGATAATGGTAATAGTCTCACGCGGGAATCCAGAGCCTGAAAAACATTTAAAGACACCGAATCTTTCAGATGTCATCTAACTGAGCACAGGTATCTTCCGTTTCTTTTTGGAATGGCTCTCAAACTGAGCCTAGCATCACAAGAATCCCAAATCTGGGCTTTTCTCTCGGAACATAGAAGCTAGCCACAAGACGATTGAATATGTATCTCGAAGATGTATTTGGAAGACAAATCTATCATCACAGACCTGCTGGGACCTTACCTTTTTTCTTTTTTCAGGGTGACCTTATAGTTATGAAACGGTGCAAAAAAAAACAAAAAATACTCCTAAAAACATAAGGTAAACTAGACTGCCACCAAAAATCGGACAAGGTGGTTATTTCAGGTGAGGAATCCGTCTATGAGACTGAAAAGATCCCTCAATGGAGTGTTGTCGAAAAAACCTGAAATTTAGGGGTGACCTTATAATAATGAAACGCACTGTATTGGTACTCTTCTAGTTTCACAAATATGAAATAATTGCCTTAAGCTGTTGCTCGGAAGCGGAACGATGACAAATGATAAACTCTCCATGAGTTTTTTTCACATCAGCTGATTCCCTAAAAGCACTGTATGCTACAAATTTGGGTGAGCGAAGGCGAACACACCACTTGCTGACCCGATCATTTAAGAGGATTAGGAATCTAAGGGGACTGATGTGGGTGGTGTGCGCAGTCGATGTGGCCTCACTAAGCCCTAAAGAATTCCACTCTCCGTGAATTGTGTCTTGAAAAGGTATCCATGTAGTAACTCTGTCCGTTTGCTGCTCTTATTCAAAACCCTAAACTCATTCTGATGAATTATGTCTTTGTAATGTTTGTGAATCGTTGTGAAAAAATGTTTGTGAATGTGAATCCCCGAAAAATACTTTAGCCAAAGAGGTCGATGGAGAGGACGAAAGTATCTATCTCAAGTACTTCGCCATTTTCTTCTCCATTCGTCACATTTTCAGCACCGCTACTTCCATAATTAAAAGTGGACCGTATTATCATGTACTATGGATTTAGTCTGGTAGAGAAGCCTAAGCTCAAGCAAACGTACCCAGAGCACAGATGGTAAAACCGAATGAGACGGGAATTTTGGTTGAGCCCGTGCGCTGATTCCACACGCCGAAGATAGGATTAGCCTGAATGTGCAAGTGCAATTATTGCACAGAGGTGTCTGTTAGAGACAGTTCCTGAACCATATACCACAACGTACTTTCCAGCTCACCATATTTACAAGACAAAAAAGCACTTTGTTAATTCGGGTTTCTACCGAACATCTTATTTGGTGCATAATGTCTCGGCTAAGTCGTAACCAGTGCCACATGTCTATTCATATTTAGCGCTAAGTCACATGAGCACTAGAGTAATTCACAGTGAATTGCTCACCAGAGCACATCCTAAACTGCTCGCTGCCGCCACCCAGCCGAAGAACTCCATTGTCGCTTCGGAGTCCACCTGGGAAGAGCTGATTCGAGTGTTTCCATGAGAAAAAGTTGCGCTTAAATATTTCGAAAAGTTGAAGAGCACATACCTCCCTCAAGTACTGCCATGTTGACATGAGATAGATGCTCATTTGAACCCCGGTCAGGCAAAGCATGAAAGTGCACGCATAAATCGATGGCCACGGCGTCTTTCGTTCGTCCATGTCCCTAATGTAGTAAAATAGGTTGAAGCGATCCGTGGAATCATTACAAGTATTTCAGTTAGTGGTCAAACAACTCCTTGGACTCACGTAACAAGGTTCTTGGGAGGCATTGCGGCGAGCAGGTGCGATGCGAAATGGATCGCTTTTATTGTTTCTCTCCACTGCCGAGCGTTTTTGCATAAATTTACTCACGATAATGCTGGTTTAAACGCGTCAAATGCATTCCGTTTATGTTTTTTGAACGTCGGAAGGTAGGTCTTCCAATCACGAACAACAGACACCAACGAAAGAAGAATTCTTCTTAAAAATCCCATTTTCCATTTCAACGTCCAGCCTTCTTCGGGTGCCAGTTTCCCAAAATACGTGACCGTTATTGGGACCGTATGGCACCAAGGTGCACTGGTTGGTACAACAATCTTCTCAACAGGTGTAGTGATGTCGAACATCTTAGTTCTTACTAGGTTAATGAACTCTCATTATTGTGAACATTTCTGTGCATTTATACCGCGTGCATTATTTGCAAGCGAATTGAATGCAACTACTCAGTCGAGTGTGAAAGCATCGCGTAGCATTCGGATCCCTCACTCCACTAGTACACATCGACCGCATGTGAATTTTCTTGATAGAACTGGAAATCCCTATGAACCAAAAAGGGCATTTTCTAGACTAGGTAACCATGTCGTGAAGGGGAACGGTTTGACTCCTAGAAAGACTAAGGGACAGCCAATATCTTTTGATCAAGGTATTCTTCATGTTCACGTCCACACTCTAGGAAGTTGCGCACAATGTTAATAGAGGTTGACTCTCATACTATCAAATATTAGGTTGAACAAAGGGCTTGTGGGATTTTTCCAAAAAGAGCAATAACTCTTGCTTACTTCGAGACAGATCTGGCTATGCTTTCTTACGAAGTATATAATAATAAACCAGATTCCGTGGAAAGAACTACAATGCCCGAAGTCGATACCGCCAAACACGTTGTGTCATCTACTATGAGTGGTCTCGCGGCACCAAAACGAAGGAGGCTTGCCACTGCATTAGCGCTGCATTGGGCAAGGGATGTGTGAGCTATCGGACCGTGGTGCGCTGGTCACTGCTTCAGCAACGGCGTCATTGACATGGAAGACAAGCCACGCTCAGGACTATGTACCTCTGGAACGCGAAAGGAATGCTTTTCTAAGAGGTGCAGGTACAAGGCGAGACAGTCACCGCTACCGTACGCACCCACCAGCTCCAGCAAATCGCCGTCGCGGTTCGAGAAATGCGCCGGAAAAGGTCCACGGTCACCCTACTTCATGACCCAAGATCCCAGGTTGCGAAGAGTACCTGGGCTAAGCTACAGGAGCTCGGCTGGGATGTCCTGCCCCACCCGCCATGCTCCCCAGTCATTGCCCCTTTTGACTATCACCTTACCCATCCTCTTGAATGGCGAAGGGAGAATTCGTTGATTATGGCTTGCTTGCAAAGACGATCGCTGACTTCTTCGACTACCAGAACCCAGAGTTCTGGGAGAACGGAACCAACGATCCACATATGAGGTGGTAGAGTGCTGTCGGTAACAATGATGGATACGTTGTTGCCTAATTGTTGTTCGCTGGAAGAAAAAAATATGAAAAGATGCTCAAAAATAATCCTACAAGAATTTTGGGACAACCTGATATTACATGGTGAACTTTATTCCAGCGATTTCCTTGCTGAAAGAAAGTAATTATACCGAAAATTCAGACCAAATCATCCTTACTACATATAGACAGGGCACTCCCAGGTGTCGAGGAAAATGGCCGCTTCAATGCGACCCCCCCTCTTCGGGTCCTCAAATGCGACCCCCCCCCCTTTCTGTCTTCTAGAGCACCGAGATGCAATTCATCATGTATGTCTGTTATATTCGGGTGGAGTGCAAGTGTTCCGACTGGAGAGGCCAGGTCAGGTTCCGCGGCGGATTGTAATCAGGTAAAGACAGGTAACCAAAGCCAAAACTCCTCCCCTAATAAGGCTCAGGCAAATCTGGGGGAGCCCAGATGGCGAAGGATACGCCACCATTCGGACAAATCACCGATTCGCGGTGACCCGATTCAGTGCCGGCCTCTAGAATCGGAACACTTGCAACTCACCCGTTATATTCATGTACTTGTATTGTCTGTGTACTTGTATTGTCTTTTGTAAATAAATGTTACAAATATATCTTCATTCACTCTTCATTCAAATTTTTCATATATCTAGAAAAAGAAATATATCTTCATTCAATCAATGAACAAATCAATTCAACATTACAAATCATCATCAAAATCTTCAAAATACACCCTCATATCGGGCAGGCATGGTAAGATTCATTAGGGAGTGCATTGCTCCCTATTCCAACAGTATCTGGAATGATCCCTCCTCCATCAGTAATTGCGTGCTCGTATATCCGTGCTCCGCTTCTGCTTTGGTCCCTCCTGACACATGTATACGTCTTGAATACATGTATGCAGAACGACTGAAAAAAAAATATTATAAGCAAAAAGACACGAACACAAGCAGAAGAAACTTACGGAATTGCGAATCCAATGATGAGCACAAACGATATTGCGACCAATGACCTTCTCCATCACTTCATTCGAAAAGCTCTCCCACACTGTGGGAGAGCTTTTCGAACGAAGCTCAATCTGCGTTTCAGTAGTAGTGACACGTATATGACGATCTCCGATCTACAATGCTGACTCAGTAGTAGCGCAGATTACGCAGTAGTAGCGCAGACTACGGAACAAAAATCCTTGCAATACATCACGACGTCCCGGTGAAACGATGGCATCTGAAAGCTTCAGATAAGGAAACAGGTAATAGAATCACATGAAGGAAGCCCAAAAACATATAAACAAACATTAAACACATTCAAAAAGAAAGTATGATAGGAACTATGAAGAATAGTTACGAGAAATAGTCAAAATACATGACTAATTCTGAATGAAATGCAACATACTTCGATGCGATGAACGGCGGCCTCGAGTATTGACGACACCTGAAAAAAACACATATAAACAAACATTAAACACATTCAAAAATAGAGTATGATAAGAACTATACGAATAGTTACGATAAATAGTGAAAATACATGACTAATTCTGAAAGAAATGCAACATACATCGATGCGATGAACGGCGGTCTCGAGTATTGACGACACCTGAAAAAAAACACATATAAACAAACATTAAACACATTCAAAAATAGAGTATGATAAGAACTATACGAATAGTTACGATAAATAGTCAAAATACATGACTAATTCTGAAAGAAATGCAACATACATCGATGCGATGAACGGCGGCCTCGAGTATTGACGACACCTGAAAAAAAACACATACAAACAAACATTAAACAATTTAAACATAAAGCACAACGAAGCATGAACATAAAAACATAAGAAACATTGAACATAACAGAGAAAAACATGAAAAATACCTATTAGAAATTCAAAAACTTGAAATTCGCGGTAACATTCGAAGCGCTGCGGTTGCGTCGCGGTGTGCGAACCTGGAGCGCGCTAATCGACAAAAATGGCTGAAAATCGCGAAAGTAGACCTTGTTTGAACGATCATAACTTTCCTCATTTCTTATGATTTGGGACCTCAGGTGTTTTTCGGAAGAACTAGGTTTGCTCTTTCTAATGACTACTTTAGTTGCTTCAAATGTTCAGAAGTAAGAGAGGAATGCGAGTCGAGGATTAGTCGAGGAAAATGAAAATTGCATGCGAGTTTTTTTACTTCTAACAGTTATAACTTTTTTGCGCTGCATGTTTTGCAACCCCAGTTGTTTTTCTGAAACTAGAGACTTTGCTCTTTCCAACGCGCCCGCGAACTCCTTTGTACGTTGCTTAGTTCTTGAGAAACGTGACTCGAGGAAATGTCGAGGAAAATTTTTTTGCCATCAAGAGCGTGGCAGCGTCACTCAGGGAGCGCTCAAAACCTCCTCAAAAGCAGCGCCATACTTTCTAAACAATTTCGCTGGTAGCAGTGCAGTAAAACCAACACCTTAGCGTTCTCCGCCCTTGCTCTGGGTATGCGGCATGCTCCTACTTTCGCAGTAGATGTGATTGGAAGGGCAGTAGATGTAACTAGAAGGGTGGTCGGCCTAGTAAGATGATCTCGTGCGGCTATCAGATAGGACATACATTCGTGGCTTCCGCTTTAGGGATCCGCCATGCACCGTTTTTCTGCTACAAGTTGCAGATAACATGAAAAGGATGTTCCACGGTGTGAGTGATCGGCGAACGCCCTTTGAATGCTCAATGTTCTAGTGAACAGCGAATACATAAGTGCACTTCCCCGTGAACACAGTAGCGTTCTCCTCTCCTCTTTTCTACTTTTTTTCTCGCCAATGTGAATGCGCTGGTAGCGCGTTGCATTGTCCCTGTACTTATGACTTCACCAATATATCTTACTGCAATTCTTATTGGGCCCTTACGGGTCCTTCTCTAGATGAAAGGAGCTATTGCAGTGGTGAAAATCTCAGGATTCGTTTACAGGTAATAGAAGCGCTTCCCATTACAGTTCAGCCGTGTGTGACAGAAGAAAGCATGCATGTGTGACCTTCGTAGAGACAAGAACGGCATTCGTTTTTATAAAACGCTGCTCGACAACGGATACGCATTAAGGATTCCTCACGTGGTTATTCAGGTAAAGTATATTTGCTATTAATAATTTTGGGAAGTAATTTTCTTGTATGTAGTTCATCAAGTCTGTTCTTGTCATCTCCGCCAGCAATGCCGATCCCGAACGCAGTTTTTCAACAGCCAATACGCTCACAAGAGGTGAAAGGAGCAGCTTAGGAGCTGAAACCTTGGAGAGCCTGATGACGTCAGCTTTACCAACATTTGGCGCTTCATATAGTTCACCTTAAAACTGTTAGTTCTCATCTCCATATCAGGGATCTATTGCAGAGTTCAACGCGATGGACCTAGTGTACTTACCGTTACGCCCAAAGCTCTGGCTAAGCAGTGGCTTAATCCACTTCCCGATTTAGGACTTGCCCACATGCCATCACCGTTTGAAGTTCCGACAGCTTCATGAAGCATGTGATAGAGAGTTATTTCAGGTATCTTTTTCCACTACATGCCTCTTCAATGACAATTGAAGCGCAGGATTTCAGGTGCTGCACAAGATCTTGAGGAGCTATCTGCCCAGCACTCTATGACCTCGCATAAGCTCAACAGCAGACCAGATGCACACGTCATACGACTATCAAAAGAGGATCATGGAACAGCGAAAGCAATGATTTTTTCTTCTGGTGCTTTCCGCGATGATGATAATATTGTTAGAGACATTTCATGAGGCTTTGATTTCTATTTAAACAATGTGCATTTAACCATTTACATGCACCACTGCAACAAAATTATAACAATTCAACAACGTGAACAACAAGCGGGCTTTGCTGGATTGCTTGTTTTCGTTAGACTCCGTTGATAGTATGACTGGTATAGCCTAAAATAATGGTGTATTTTTTTCTCCGAGATGGATACGGACATGTCGTTCTTGCATGCATCAATGAACTCTATGGTAGCAATGCATTAACATAAAGGTATAGTTTACGGTAATGTGGGTATCTCGGTTCTATCCGCTAGTAGATAGGCCCTTCCATAACGATGAGGTGTGTGTCATCATGGCAGTGCGATGTGAGTGCTAAACGCGTAACGCACTCACAAATGATGGCGGCCACCTTTTCAAGATGGTCTACACCCATTTGCGATTTAGCCAGCGAGGTAGCGGTGGCTCTTTTCGTGTATGAGGGGCAGATATCGACTGTACGTTGGGCTAGAGGAAATTCCCATGAAATCATCGCTTAGCTACAGATGCGACCCCCCCTCTTGGCCGGTCAAGTGCGACCCCCCCCGTCGAGGAATCCTCGACTCCCGGAGTGCCCTGCATATAGAGACTTCGCCTGTCTGTGCGTCCGTCCCTCCACCCTCATTCCCTTTCAAGAAATTAGACATTACTTGAAAAACAAGCTGTGGGGCGGAGATGTTTGGGATAGATAGGGCATGGGACAGGAAGTAAAGGGCACATATGAATCAACGAGGAGAGTCCTACAGGTCATGACGCGCTTTAAGAAACGATTTTTCCCATTACATGGGGTACCTACATGAAACATGTAACTGACTTCCTTTTCTGCTGAGCAGCCCTACGTGTGCCAAAGACGGAGTAGAGGAATTTTTTCCAAAGGGCCATTTTAACCCACTAATTGCAACGCATACTTTTTGTAACTTTGTGCATGTACTGATCCAAAGGTGTTCTTCTATTTCACATCCAAGACAAAGCCAAATGTGGAAAGGAGTAGCATCTTACATCCATCACGTTCTAAAAGAGCGTAGCAGTTTCATGACCGTTTTGTTTTCCTAGTTTGAGATCATGCAGCTATCGCCTGGTTTGCTGGATACGACCATTGATTCTCGAACGGTCAATGCATGGGCTCGTGGTTGGGATTTCGGCACTGAAAACCCTTTGTATTTTTTCCTTCACTTTTCATCTTTGAATATGTCTGTTTGTCCCAAATGATTCCGTTGACAGCGTACAGCTTGACTCCATTTACGAATATTCAGTAAGTTGGGTGATCTTACTTTTTTGGGCACGTAAGGGGCCGTAGCACTCGGTATTCGCCATTTCGCATAAACTGTGTGTATGGTCGTGTTCTGGTGGTCAAATTGCTTTTAGTGACACATTTCTAGCCAATTCCAAATAATGACCGTAACTTCGAGGAAATGCAGTGGCCATGAATACATGCTCTTTTTCCTGCCTGTGGAAGTTAATAAAAACACATTCGATAAATATCAAAGGAATATGCACAGCATGAATGCCTAAATTGACGTGCCAAGCCAAACAAACGAAACAGTAAGAATTTCCTGACAAACGATATAGCCGTCTCCTTCGTCGAACGTGCAGTCATGATATGCCACTGCCCAACTCCAATTTTCGAATTCGTATCAATACCTCGATTGGGCTGGGAACTCATCACTGGAAAAGTTCGACCCCCCGAGCACGAATATAAAACCGCTTTTCGCAGAAACGCGTCGTTCGTGCGCCATGAGCGCTAACATGCCCAAAAACTGGTCTGTCAAACTCACTGAAACTGACATTAGATAGTAGTCGAACGAGCTGGATGACGATCGCGAAAGAACGAAACGAATGGAAATCGTGTTGGGGCCCGCACAACCAGTGAAGACGGGCCATCTAAGTATCTAAGAAGTACCCTTGAAGTGAGCGGAAATCCTGAACTCGTTGGGCTTGTAATTTATCGAGTAGTGCTTACAGTAAAATTGCAGTTTATTTCGAGAGTGTTTTGCAGATGAGGAAAGCAAAGGGTGTGGATAGCAGGGTCGAGCGTGGCGTCGAGGAAAATTTTCAAAAAATACGACTCCCACATAAGAAAGGGTGCTCCATACGACCCCTCCCCTCTCTTCAGGTTCCGCTACTTCTGTGGTTTTCACCCAGCCAGTGCGATTAACCAAAATGGAAAGTGGAAATGGAAACATGATTAAGAGCCTGTGGGTGAAAAACACTGAGGCCAAACTCCTGACAAGGGAAATGAGAAGCTAACAAAACTCAGTATTCATATTCATATTCCATTCATATTCCAAAACAAAGGCGTCTAACAATGGAAGGTATTTTACTTCCCATGGAACTTTGAAATGAGATCCGGGGATATCGATAGAGCTTCGAACGCTGATTATAACTGTGAAAACAAAAATTGCCAAATGGCATCCTGAAGCAAGTTACGAGGGGTCAAAGTTTGCCTGTGACTTGCCTGTGACCCCTCAATGGCGAGGCGCTTCGTCATCAGCAGCATGAGCATGTTTCATTGTCAGTAAGTGCTTTACTTCCACTTCTAAACGTTTCCTTGTATAATATTCGCGCGTAGGGGTCGATCTGTGCAAATTTCCAGTCGGATCCAGTTTTTGGCCCAACTTCGGAAAATTAGGGGTGGCCAGGGGTTAAGCAGGAGTTTTCGAATTTCCTTCCACAAGAAAACCCTGCAAGCCGAACAAGATAACCTTATCATACCTATCATACTTGCCCATCACACTGAACGCACGTAACAAGCGCCAAATAAGAGCATTTGCTGGGCAAGGGTACGACTTCTCCTTTGTTAAATGGGTTGCCAGCCTATCAATTTTTCCGAGATTTGGTCAAATTCACGAGTTGGCTGAAAACTTGCTCCATGGGGTAATTTGATCTCCTGAACACGAAAATCACACAGGTTTTGCGTGAAAACGAATGGCTCGCGCGCTATGGGCTTCCAAACATACCATGAAATGGTTTTTTCTTTCAGAAATACCTTCATAACTTCATCCAGGTAATTTTTCGACATATTTTAAATACAGATTTGAGATCAGCATTTGAAAGCGCGTACAGTGGTATGTGTCTCATTGCAAATGGCCATTTCGACAAACCGTCTGATGGCAAAGTGCCTCGCCAATGAGGTGTCACAGGCGAATTTTGACCCCTCGTACCTTGCTTCAGGATGCCATTTGGCAATTTTGGTTTTCACAGTTATGATCAGCGTTCTAAGCTTCATCGATACCCCTCGGTCTCATTTCAAAGTTTCATGGGAAGTAAAATACCTTCCCTTGTAAGATAAGAACCTAACACATTCACTACTTATATTCCGAAACAAAACCGACCATGTGTAAGATGCCCGTCCTCTGATGACAAAGGAGAAGGCTTAATAGTCATGCAAGCTGGGGCAGAGATAAAGGATGAACATTAAGAGTGGAAAAGTTAGTAACTAAATAGGAGCCGTGTAATGCGCTCCACTGCGCTCCATCCGTTGCCGAGTCGCTACTGCGGTAGCGACTCATCGATCGGATGGGGCGCAGTATCATGTCCATACTAAATTTGGACATTTTTTGAATACTTTGAACTTCTCAGACTCCACTTTTCAAAGTACTGTTTTTTCTCAATAGCTTTCTTAGACCAATCTATTTGCCGCTTGGTTCCCCCAATGGTTGTGTAGTTCTCGACATGGGTATCCAGTCGAGGAACATTTCGAAAAAATAACCCTTTCGCTGGTCCGCTGGCACCAAAACCACGTACAAGGACAACTCTGAGATTCAGCTATTGATCCCCGGGAGCGATATCTATCCACAGGTAGCACCGTGGATAAATACTTCAGAAACATGAGATGAAAACGAAAAATCAGTTGACGTGGACTTCTTTCATCCTACTACGACGCATGTACGTAAACTGGTGTTAGCAGGTCACTATGCGGGTCGGGAAAGCATCTGTATTCACTGAGAATGGGAAAAAATCTTCATGCATGACGCATCCCGCAATGAGGCCAGCCGAGGCCAACCACCATCTCCTTGGTTTTCTGAGAGCAGAAGATGCAGAAGATGCGTAATGGAGGCGTAACACACACAATGGATCAATTTTTCCAAAGGTTCACGGGAGGATCTCGCGGCTTCAACAAAAAATTTCTCACTTGACTGGCTTCCCTAGAAATAACTTAATTCATATCGGGGATATGGCATAGCATAGATAATCGTCGGAAAGAGGCAACGTCGCAGACCCACGACAACAAGATCGCACTCGTATGGTTGACTTACAAGGAAGTTACGACTATTTGATCGCGCTACGCATAAGGTTTCTAAAACGATCAAGTTGAATTAGGTTTGTATTCAAAACTTAGGCAATTTTATCCTTCTGCCTTCCTCAGCGATTACAACCCCTTCCCCTCGCAGCGGACCAAATACGACCCCCTGTCGAGGATTCTTCGGTGGAGGCTTGGCCTTGGTCAGCAGAAGCTAATTCTTCGAAGGAAAGACAAATATCAACGGTGGACGGAGCTTCTGCCTGGGGGGCGGAGCTCAAACAAAAATCGTAATGTGGTTCTGAGACCCGGAGACGGGAAGAAAAATGAATAAAGATGCGAGGAAACTCGCTAAGAAGGAAGTGGTAAGCGACAAAGTGGGCTGAGCTTAAATCGGAAAATGCGCAGCATGATATGAGACAGCGGTAAGAGTGAGAAAATTCCATAGTATTCAGCGGAAAGGGAGCGTCTGTTGGTCTGAATCAACAAATGAACACAATCACATAGAGCAAGTTCCGTAGATGTATTTGCATCGATGTCAAACAAAATTCAGTTTTTGCGGAAATAGGTGATGGGCTACTCGGACGTGTAATGCTGCAGAGGCGAAAGTTATATCGAACCAGCAACTATCGATCCACATTGATCAAAATTACCGGTTTTCGTGTAGGGAGCTGGAAATCGCTGTTGAACCAAGAACGGGTGAGTAATGCCACAGAAGTGAAATTTAATAGAATCACATGCTAAGATGACGGGAAGTGTTTTCTTCCAGAGGTAATGTGTACTGAATGAAGTTTATAGAGAACAGCAATTCTGATAGATCTACTGATTGATCTACTGAATGTGTACTGAATGAAGTTTATAGAGAACAGCAATTCTGATAGATCTACTGACGCTCATAGTGTGATGCGCACAGTGGTGTGGGCCAGCTCGATGGTTTCCCATCTGCAATTTCTGTAGCATTTTCGCGTCTTTGTGGCACTTCGATGACGTCGCGGTGAATTTTTACTACTGCGAAAGCGTTGGAATAACAATTTTTTACTTCTCCACTTTTCGCATTCGCAGCTAGCCAGTGCTACAGCGATCTAGGATTGGAAAGCATCATGTTGCTGATTACGCTGGTAGGAGGAGGGGTTCCTATCTCAGCTTGAGAGTGTTTCATTTTTCACAAAATGCTGTACAACTCCTCTAGGAGTGTTAGAAAATGTGCACGAGAAAGTTCCCTGTTACTTATATATTTATGTAGTATTTGCTCAATAAGGACCGCGTGCGAACTTTGACGCCAAATAAGGGTATCCGGCTAAGATACAGGTTTTCAAAGTGGCGGCCTGGAGGAGAGAGAGGGGGGGGGGGGCGGCGGGGGGAGACCACTTGTTGTTAGGCGCCGTTCCCCCTCCCCCTCCGCCCTTTCTCAGATTTTCACTTCCAACTCATTACTGAAAGCCTTTTTCGCGCCACTTCCTTTTCGATTCACTCGTCAGTGACCGTGGGAATCAGTGTCTTCTTTTTCCTGCCAAATGCAGAGCGTAGCTCAAAGCCACGACTGTTTCATTTTTGTACCACTGTTCACCACTTTTTGCACAATGATCCGTCACAACAAGTCCACATTCGAGGTTAGTCACAGTATGGCTCAGAATATTCTTTTCTGCACCTTGCATTGAATAAATGGTGGCTGACACAGCATGCACACCAGCCAATTTGAAATCTGTATGCAAAATCTGCCCAGCGATCTCTTGGGTAGCTTCCAGGTGCGGCTTTGTATGAGCCTCGGCATAATTAGCTAATTTTCTTTACTACATAACTCATCAAGGGGTTGCTAATATGTACCTTTATTGGCTAACTTTTCAGCGAAATCGCTTTCTTCAGAGCCGAAAAGGAGCAGGGCAATACATGACTATCCGGCCAAACACATCGTCAATCCACTAATTCGACACCACCCAGACCACCACGTAACCTAAAAATGAGCCCCCCACCGCAATAATCCGGATCCTGGAGATCAACCGGTCAGCAATGACAGGACGGGTTGTTGCTCAACCTCACTGTTAGGAGGCTATCCTTATATGGGGCATCAATTCCCATGGTATCGTAGGGCATTCTTTTCTTCGGTTCATTTCTGGGTGAATGGACTGAATCCAGAATGTTTCGAAGGATTTCCGCGCGAACAGTTGAGATCTTTGTGCCAACACCTCAACCCTGACCTCGAAGTCGTCTCCGTCATGTTTTTGAACCCAGTGGGTTCCCAGAGCAGTTCATGTGCATGACCTGGTTTTACCGTCTACGTGGTCCTTTAATCTCACGTGCAGAGACCTCGCCGTTTCGCCTATGTACTCATCCCCACACTGTTTATAGACTGCACCTGGATGGTGCAGTCACCTTTCCTGCTCGGACATACCACACAGCCGTAAAGTCCATTGCGAAGGAGGAGATGCTTCAAATCTAAAGGCGGTACATCTACAACAGCACAACGGCAACGTATTTTCAAGATTCGATCTCCTCAGACACTTACTTATGGATGTGCTCACTTCATCGAAAACGAATGACTTTCCTTCGAATGAAGTACCGCCGGGTCTGTTGACTGCACCGCCATTTCTGAATCCATATGAGGTCCGAGCAGTCTCGTAGCCGTTGAGTACAGCTATTTCGCATGCCAATTTCAGTGATTCATTGGGCCTCTCATCTCCCGTGCACACTTTCGCGGCTGTTCTATACATGCTTTTAACAACAGCTCGCTTTGTTTGAAGGGGATGTGCTAATCGAGAATGCACAATGATATTTTTGTTGCTGGATTTTCTCTATCTTTCTGGAACGAAGGTCTCTACAAATTTTTACTTTGATGTCTAAGAGAGAGGCAACCTTTGGAGGGTTTTTCCGTGCCATTATCTGCTCAGATTGCTGATTTAGTAATTCGTAACACAGATCCATTTGTTCTTTAGTTGGACAGATTACAAGCAATCATCATTGTATCGGCAATAAACCATAGGTCAGTTCTAGCACAGGCGCTTCTATTTTGGAAATGAAAGCTATTGCCAATACAAGCGCTTGTCCCGCTAAGCCTCTGATCGGCGCAAAACACCTCCCCGACCATCTGAAAACGCTGCAATTGAGGCACTTATGTAGTAGAGCCATAAGTTGTCCTAGGAAGAGTCCATGCATATTTGTTTCATTACAGTGCTGGTTCAGAAGCTCGCTCGAAGATGGCTTCCATTGCGGCACTGTTGCTTACATTTGTTTATAGTAGGGCTACTACGTGAAAAGATTCCATCGCACAAGTGCTGTTGAGTCGTAGCGCATGAAGACGGTCTAGGAACATTTGGGTCTTGGTGAGGTGCGATGGTATGTATTTAAGTAGCTGCACTGGGATAGTATTTAGGGACCAGGCAATGCGGTCAGTGGAGCCTTCCCGCAGCTACGATGGGTCGAACTTCAATAGTGGTGTGGTGGATTGGTGCAAGATTCTGTTGCCGTGAATTTATGGGTTTTCACAAGCAAATAAGGACTGGACAACAAGGCGACTCAATTTTCTGGCGTGCTATCCAGGTATGTTTCAAACCTGCTAATCGTGCTGAGTAACTGAGTGAAGTTATGGAGGTTTGCTGAGTATATGTTGCTATTACTTGGCACGTTCAGAGGTAGCATGCGAGCCAGACGTTTTCGCGCAAAACCAATGTGACATTCTTTTTCAAAGGATCAAACTGTACCACTGGACAAGCTTTTAGCCATTTCGAGAAGTTGATATTCGTGATATTTCGGAAAAATTCATGGGCTACTGGGTGACAACATCAAACAAGGGTGAACGCGTTGATCTTCGTGAAGAAAATACTCTTATTTCGCGCTAGTTACACTCATTTGATGTCTTTGACATCTGTAATAGGGATGTTCAGGTTATCTTCGTCATGGGCGATGTCTTTTTTATACGGAATTTCAAAAAAAATTTACGTATCCCATGACCCCCCCCCAAATTTTTCGAATTTCGGGTCAAAACTCGGTTTGGCTGACAATTTCCGCAGAGTTCCTGAGCGCATATATCATAGTCGTTCTACGCAACAAGATCGTATCCAAACCCAAGGTGCGACAGCGCTGGCGGACGCGTGCGATCGCTACTGGGGCGTGCCAGATGATTTGAATGTGAGGGTGTGCGCAGTAGGGATTTCATCATAGATAAGGGGAATCTGCTGAGGAATGAAGTGGCGTCGTAAGGATTTCATCATAGATGCACAGATCTGACCAGATCTGCTCGCACTCTCTCTTTCTCATGTTGTTTGTTATAATATTTACGCGTGATTAAAGTGTCAAGCATTTCAGTGTGGTCCTTCTGCTTGTGGCCATCCTACCGGAAGGGTTACACTAATTCAGTTCAGTTGTAGATGTTAGCGTCCACTTAAACGAACAGGAAAAAAGTTAGGCACTTTTCACTTGTCCTCAAAATTTAGATTACAGTATTCTCTTGGTGTTCAAGTCGATTAGAGATACTTTGTACTTCGAACTGAGCTTCTTTTGTTCTAGTAGGATCCTGACCCCTGAGTGACATTATTGGGAACGAATCGCTGCTCCTGTGAGATAGATCCATCTTTTGTGATTTCAAAATCGATCTCACTGAGCAGGTTATCGCGAGTATTTCTGGGGAACATAATTGTTGAGCGCCACAATTTATCGGTTCGCAATGGATCCCTCCCATGTTGAGTTTTATTCAATTTTATTCAATGGCGAGTTTTATTCAATTTTATAATCACTGGTGCATCGCTTTTGCAAGTTTTTGACTTTTTTGTTGAAGTCAACAGTGTACTTGTATTCATACACGGCGTCGAGTAGGGGCCATGAAACGAGCGTCCCACTTTTCACTGAGATCCATTGGTCAGAAATAAGAATTAGGTGGCTCATTCCCTCCAAACAGTCTGCAGCCTGCTTGCGGTTTATAAGAAGATTACAAAAACAAGGAGTCAGCTGTTCTGCGATGTCAAGTGATGACAGAATTTTTGGGTCAGTAGGCATGTCTTAACTTTCTACGAACTGCAAGCAGATTGCAATTGGCTCACAAGGCATGACTACAGCTTTAAAAAGATTTTCTATTGTTTTTTGCAAAGAAATCTCTTTTTGCGGAAAACGGATTCTCCAGCTACTCAGGTATGGATGTAGTCCAAAACAATTTTCCTCTTTTTCTGATTTTGCCATTCCTTTGAAGCCTCTTATACAGTTGCTAGAACTGCACATAGACGATCAAGTGACAATTACCCTCTTTTTTCGAGTTATCTTTCTTGTCCTGACCTGCCGAGTTTCTGTGAGCTTATTTATCTGACGTACCGATTACCGATTTGACACATGTTATGCTAGTTTTATGATCTCTTGAGGTATGGTGGTCAGGTCAATTTCACGTCACTCAAGCGAGCCGAATCGCATTGCAGGTTTCGGCAGGAAGAGAGGAGTTTGATAGCTGTCACCTATGTAAAAGAGTAATACTGCGCAGAAGTGTGAGCAGTTTTTTGAGATCTGTTCATAAGTATTCACAAGAAGAGGTCGACTCAGTGCAGGAGAAAATAAGGATGGAAGCGAGGAGGAACACTTTGTGAATCAAGAAGACTGTGCTGGCCACAGTGAAGCAAATAGCCACGAGTGGGCAAATGGTGAAGAGCAGTACCACACGGTTCATACAGTGACGTTCGCATCGGAGGGAAAATTCAAGGTGTTTGAGGAATACTTTCGTTTGAAAATTTTACGACGTTTGTCTGCACCTACTCTGCGAAAATTCTAGTCACTGTCGCTATAGAGTTTAGCTAGTTCATTTACCGATGGGAGTTGGAGAGTTACTCGATTTTCGCAGATGTGAATCGACGAGTCGAGTAAAAGAACTGTCAATTCCTTGTAAACAAAGTATAACAAGGCAGGAGGCTTCTATTATATGTTGGCTTCTTCTCACTTGTTGCTGTCGAAAAGGTGATATGACTGTTCTGCAGGTGTAATCGTTGTGGAAAGTATGTCTGCGAGGGCGAGCGCCGAATTCGTCCTAGCAAGACGAAAGTTTTTCACTGAACTTGCTTTGTCAGTGCTCGTCACGAATCCAACGGTACAGTCACAGTCAAAGCATGCTTTGGCCGTATTGATTATGATGTCGAACCAGCGCTTATAAAGTTGTCCGATATGCAGAAAATGCTTCTGAAATTTTTACTGGAAGGTAGGCAAAGGGCAGCTACCCCTATGTCGTAGACTACATGAATCCTTTAGAAGCACTCACTCGACTACGTACTTCGTCGATGTAGGCAAGGCTACCCAGCGAGAGAATGGCGGATGCATTTTATAACGAAGGGCGATTTGCGGAATATTATTCACAGGCATGGAATCAAGCCTGTATACCGTGATGCTGCCGACTTGTTATCCTTCCATTTACGAGTAGCCGAGGAATATCGAGACGATGGCATACGTCGGCTAGAGATGCCGGTTGACAGTAGCGGAAAAGGATTCACCATGGGTGAGGATACATGGAAACTTGCACATAAATCACATCAATATCACAACATTCTGGGAATTCAGTGATCATTACACCGCTGCAATTACAAATATCTGAAGGCATTCTCTTTTCGCAGCATCTGTTTGGACCACCAACACAATGCAACATGGTACAATTTGAAACTAGCCACTGTTGTGATTCCTGTTAATGAGGACAGAGTGCTTCCGGCAGGTTAGTTGGGGTTATCTCGGTGTTAGAGTACATCAGACTCACTGTTTCCAGCGTTTATCTTATCTGGTACCATAACGACAGATGATGTTCAAGAGCCTTTTGAAAAGATCAAAAAGCTCATGCCAGAATTCAACACGAAGCAAATACTAACTGATGAAGCACTTTGCTTCTGAAGTGATTTGAGAGCAGCATTTCCGTCATTGACAACTACCCTTCGCTACTGTTGATGGCGTAAAACATGAGAGCGTAAAGTTAGAGAGCTTGTGGAAGTGAGAATTTGTTCTGGAAATAATATAATATTTGTGCGACCTATTAGAACTTTCGCAGTCCCGACACCGACAGTATGTAAACAAGAAGTTGCAACAACTGGTTCGCATTGGACAGTTTGATGATTTTCAGTAGAAGTTCGGGCAAATTGTAGTGTACACGGATGTTGAGAAGCAGAATAAGATTGCACAGTACTTAAGGACCAATTACTTGGGTAAGTTCTACTAGAACGTCCTGTCTCCGTTATAGTGTTGACATTTTTTAGGAAGAATGTGCAGCTGGGGATCTTTCGGGATGCATGGAGCTGTAGTGGATACTACGATGTTGAGTGAACGGTGGTACCCGCGACTAAAAGTGAAATGCTGCACAGAAGCTCTCCAATTTTCAAGCCAAACGCCTGGTAGAGCTTCATATAAGAGAAGTAGAAGACTCAGCAGATTCTAACGACATAGGTAGAGTGTTTGCTGAGTTGCTCGAGAACAGTATTGAAAAGCATGGTCAGGATCGGTGCCCACTTGCGACAGCGTCTTTTTCGGACTCAGTAGACAACGAAGCAACACCGCATAGGGCAGGGACTGTCCGGAAAAATACCCGAAAGATCGTGTCGACAGGCAGCGGCATATGAGGGCCTCAGGAAAAGAAGTCAGAGGAGAAGTTCATAGTGAAAGACGAGAGGATGTACTTGCTTCCGATGAGCAATGCGCACTGTCCTATATGCAGCGTATGACCTTACACTCGGACTTGTACCTGCCTAAATGATAAAACAGGCACTTTCTGTGTTCACCATCATGCCGCAAAGATCTCACACATTATAAAAGCCAGTTCTCGTGAGAAATCCTTGGCACCAGAACCCGCGGATTTTGTTCAGGCGCCAACATAGGAACCTCTGGCACCAAACTCCGGGGATATTGTTCATTCGTCAATATTCACAGAGTGGAGAGTGTGCCGCAGAGTCGACTGAGAAAAGGAAGATGCTCTGGAATACAATAGAACTGGTTGGTTCAGAGCACGAGTATAAAGCTGTTTTATAAAAAAATTATTAAAGCGTTCATCGTAATCATTTGAAATGTGAACAGGATTGTCAATGATGATATGGATGAGGCTTCAGCAAAGCTGCGTGACATTCAATAGCTTATTGATAAATTGTCAAAAATTAGGCTAGAGTCTAGCTTCTCAGGAATTGAACTTTCGATGCGTCCCAAGAATACTAAGCTTGGAGCGAAGCCTCTTTCGAAAAATAGCTACACTTCACACGGAGGGAAAAACATTTGGAGTTAGAAGTACTGATATTCGGTAGAATTTTCAGAGATCAGAGCATAGGAGAAGGCTCAATGTCAATCAGAGGGGCGATGGAGGAGAAGGAAAGCAGCTCAGGTCTTCTTCTCTGTGGACTTAGTCAGGTGACGTCATTGTGCTACGACACCTTCGCTCTACAATGGCTTCATGCCGTACTGCAATAGTATCGGTTTTTTTATTTCACCTTCACCACGCGAGCATGATTCGTTGTTTAGTTATCATTTGACAACTTGTCACCCTAAGTGGAAAATTGTTTAACCGAACTGGTAAAATGAACAATGTCAAGTGAGTCGCATTATTCCCCTGATAAATACCAAAATCAAAAAATGTATTTCGGCTCTCTCCGCCAGTGGTCGCGAGCAAGCACCGCTTTCCGCGAACTCTCTGTGAAGATGGCACTGATGATACTTTCAGAGGGTGATTTAAATAAGTGACGATAGTGAAGAATACGCCGACAATGAGTGATCTCTTACGCGATCCCTTTTTGGTGCAATAGCAAACGACTCTGAAGATTTTTCCGATCTTGTGCTCTTTATATTTGTTCACTAAACCAAATCATAACGATTTTGAATATTTTCTCTTGGTTTGTATTTTTGATATGTGATCATCGAATAAAAACGTATGATATCTGTCGTTATACCACAAAAAGTAGATGCAGGGAGATGCATCTATTCCTTCCAACGAAGCCGATCTCGATAGTCGATCATCTATTGATAATGCGAAAAAGGAACGAAAGAACTGACGTTTCACGATTTTCTTCTCGAAAAGCAAATCTTTACTGCCCTCTCAGCTCTTTATTTCTAACTACAAAATGAAAATGGGATATATCCATATAACACAGAAAAGTATACGCAGAAAGGTGTTCAGTACATGTGGATGAGTCGAATTTAGACAGCTAAGTCGTTTTGCTCTCCCTACCAAATGAAACTCTAGTAATTCGAGAGTGCGAAAAGTGAAAATGGTCGGATATGTGATGACGATACGTTGTGAGAGGACGAGTGTTTGTTTTAACGATCGATACGAGAAATGATTCACGAGTAATGCAGATCATAACGAAATATTAGATACAAACAAAGCATCCTGCGAGTCTCTCACACTCAGAACGGCCCCTAACACGCCCTAGCAACGATACGTACGCGACTGCCCGCGCTGTCGCACCGTAGATTTACCTACGATCTTCAAAAACGCCTAATCCGTGCGCTATGGGAGTCACGGAGTTTTCTACGATCATGAAGGTAGGGATAGTGGGGTACGCGGAAAACGAATATGACCCTTGTTGTACATGACATCACTTTTGGGCCCAGACATAAAAGAGGATGCCCATTGGCAGACTTCGAAAACAGATTTTAAATCAGCGTCCGGAAGCACATCGAGTGATACGAGTTCCATTGCAAATGGCCACCCACTTCAATGAAATCCTTTCCTTGTAAGCGTGGGAACAGTTTAAGTGGCAACCACTTTTCCTTCTTCAAGGCTTCCCTGTATGCAAGCGAACATTACTAGACGCTCTGTTCAGTTACTGCTAACTCGGCTCTCTTCAATTTAACTTGCTCATCTTCCATAATTTGTACTTCAGCTGAACTACGCAAGTCATTGTATAGTCGTAAACGCATTCACCTGCCAACACGATTCTGAATGGAACCTGAATTCGCGGCGCATCCCAACAAGGGATTGATTAACGCGAAACCTTTAGCCTTATACTCATTACAACGCTTACAGTTATAGGTGTTATGTGGGGCAAGATGGTAGTGAAGGTGGGGTGCAAGGAGGCTAGTACTATAGTAGCAAGTGATTACGACTGCTAAGCGTAGATAGCAGGTGAGAACGACGGAATTATGCACGCTCAGCTAGAGCGACCACTATAGTCCAATGACTGAGTGCCCAGTAGGAGAAAACATTTCACCTTCTGATATCATTTGAGCAAAGTACATTGAGTAGTCAAGACTTCCAAGTAATGCTGACTGTTCATGTTCACTACCCAAGTGTAAAACTAATAGTACTTTTTGAACATGCTCACCAAGTGAACTAATCCTACCAGTAGCGACAGAATGCTCAAACCGCTACAGCGCCTAAACTTTTGGAGAGTGGTGGGCGTTTATAGTGACCAGTTTTGCAAGCGCAGAGTCCTGCGCGTATCACGTTGTGGAAGTATGTGATATCAGTTAGTCAATTCGTCCAGGTTCACATGGCGCAAGAGTATAATGGTTCCATCGGCGAGGAATGCTAAATGATTGAAGAACTCAAGAGATGGCGACCACCGTCTCGAGACGGCCTACACACATCTTCGCTTAAGCCAGCGGGACAGCAATGGCTTGTAGGTGTGTAAGAGGCAAGATATCGACTGCAATAAGACATGATAGAAAAAAAATTGTAGCGGCCACCTCACCGGGTTATATATGTATCTCGTGAAACCTTGTCCAAATGCCTGCTTCTAGGCTGCAAACCCGTCGGAATCGGGGTAGAAACACCTTGTTTTCGAGGTTTTTCAAAGTAGAAGTTTAGAACAATCAGAAAAGAACTATACAGCTTGAATAAAAAGAATCGAAGAAATAATAAGGCTATGCTATTCAGAATCATTTCTTCTTCGTATTCCCGACTCCAAAAAAATGTATTCTTTTAAGCTTGCTATGTAGTTTTCAGTTCAATACACCCAATAAGAACAAAGCCACCTCACCCTGCAATTCGCCTACCAAAATATCCACGGTATTTCAGATTATGTTACTATTAACGGAAAAATTAACTCAAGAGTTATCACAGATCACTAAAAACAGCTCTGATAACAATTATAATCATTTGAGAGTTGTGTACAAGTACGCTAGTCCGATTTCACTACCATTATTCAACTATAACAAGTCACTTAAAAACCTGAATTACAATAACCTAGTAACAATTCTTAGAGATAAATGCATAGGTGAAATGAAAGAGTACGATGAATATGTAGACAAAGATCACAAATATATAATTACAGGTAACACGAAAGTACTACCACCTTGAATGAGGATACTGTTAGACAATGGATTAACGACACAGCTGAAGAATGTCCAGAAATTATCAAAAGAAAATATAAGCTCAGAGACTACATATTACAAGACATTTCTCGGTATCTAAAAAGAAATATATCGAACACTCAAACCTGAACTCCACTCAAACTGTTCAAATAGATGCAATGCGGTATTCCCAACTGATAAAGGAAATGAAAGAGCTACAGAATGGATTCATTTTTTGCCCTCCAGACGAAGCCAGCAACAATTACGGCATTGTATGTGAAAGAAATTTTACATCACTAACATTATGAAAGAAATGGGTCTAGGAATTAACAACGACAAAATATTTTATTTCCAGGAAACAGAAAATACGTACACCCTCCTTCCCAACAGTGAAGAAAGAGATATAGTCACCAAACACTATAAATTTAACATGAACAACAATTTTGAAAATTTTGACAGCATGTCTGCTCCAGCTATTCACGCTATTCCCAAACGACTTTAGTTGCCTATCAAATCTAGGTTTATTACAGGAGCAAAACCAAGCAGTCTGCGACCGCTTTCCTTAGAAACTCGTAAACACACTTTTATCGAGACATATTTCATCAATTATAATTATACCCAAGTAGAAATATTAATTTTATTGGATTTTCAGCAACAAAAACATTAATATAGCAGAAGAATTACGAAATATCAAAATGGATAACATCGAATTATTCTCAGCATACTTCACAAACATGCTCACTATCCTACCTCATAATAAAATAATGTCCAGTATAAGAGATATACTGAAAATTTGCTATAAAGTACCAACAAAAGATACATAGTCACTAATAATCACAAAACTTTTTACACAAGTAATAATTCTTACAAAAATTATCGCTACTATACTGTAACAGACATTCTCCACTTTATAGATTATTTACTAAACAACAGTTTCTGTAAATTTTCTCAGCACATTTTCATTCAAAAAATTGTAGTACCACAAGACAGCAATGTTAGTCCCCAACTGGCAAATATACCAGTGAAAGTAGGCATATTTAATCTTATCCTATTATGATTACGTTTGCTCTCTCAAAGAAATGAAAAACACTGATTATACCTTCAAAACTTTACTCTCAACGAAACATGATATTTTATAAGGTTTTGAGATTAAAAACTACACACGGAAGCGATTGCAAATGTAATCATTCAGACTTAGGAATCTTGATCAAAGACAATAGGATTAGTACCAAAATGTATATCAAAAGAGACAATTTCGAATTCCCCATTAAAAGATTTCCTGATACTATTCCCACAAGCTTTTGTTCCAAAATCAAGCACAATACCACAGAAATACCCAGGATGGCACGAACCTGTACCTATCAAAAAGATTTTATTCAAAGAGTTAAACACACTCATGAACAATTACAAAATTCCGGCTACAAACTGGACACCTTTTTGACTTGTCTTACTAGATGCCTTTATCAAAATGACTTCATAAGATACAAGTTCAAGCTACTCCATCTTATGGAACTTTATAACTATTTTATAACTGCTCTACCTAATTCAATAAGGTAGAAACACTGTCGAAGTTTTTGTCATCAAAGTTTATGCTGAGTTATTAAAACAGTATAAGTTTATCATTATTACACTAACCTTTTTTTGATAGTTTTTCACGACGTCTCCCGAATTCCTCACCTTCAACATTATTATTATTTCTTTGTACAAAAATTAATGTGATGATTATGTTTCTATGAACTAAACATTGTCACGAGAGAGTCCACCTGATCCATGGTTCACCGCGTCGCCGTTCCTAGCAGCTATGAATACTACTCGAGATGGTTACCAGCATGGTTAACATGAACCTGTGGCGGCGAGTGAAGTGGGTTCGGGCAAGAAATACGCTGACAGCCTACCTACAACACAGAACATTCGAAAGCGACTCAGGTTGAATGATATATTGATTCTAAGGCAGCGTTCACAGTTTTGGAACTTCCGTTTTTGCGGAATTTGCGTTTTTGCGTTTTTGTGGTAAGAAGAATAGATAAGTATCTATTGGGAGAATTGCGGAATTTGCGTTTTTGTGGAAATGAAGAGCTGTGGGAAGCGTGGAAGCCACGTGCGCGGCGCGTGTCATTTCACGCAGCTCATTGTTCGCGAACGGTCGACCATACTGGACTGTGTTTTTAATCGCTTTCCGTTTGTCATCTTTATGTTGTGATGCCTCTTCACAGACTCTCTTTTCGTCGTACTCTGCGTTTAAGAGAGCATGTGGCGAGCTGCCCGGGTGTGTGCAAGTGTTCCGGTGATTAGTGTGAGGTCAGGTCACTCATGAGTGGGCTTACTTCAAGAGAGAATTGATTTACTACCTATTCAAGATCTCGGCTACGTAGCTGGTCTACCTATGTTACGGATAAGCGTCGAAGTATAAAGGCAGATATTTGTGAAGGTAAATATGTAATAAAGATGGAAAATTTGTAATTCAAATAGTTAGGTTAGGGCATTTTCAAATGCAATTTCTCACTGGAAGAAACAACAACTTATGATGAAGTGCAAGCTAGTCTGCAACAGTCCATATTACATCGCTTTAGTCTTACAAAAATTTTGATTTCGTCGTTACTACCCTCCACACAACACTGGTGACATGAACTCTCGGCATGCTGGTCGGAACACTTGCACGCTAACAGAAGACACTACAGTGTGACAGCAGACGAAATTCACAAATCAAAAACGAAAGATTGAGAGCAGAAAAGAGTGAACGAGAAGGGAAGAAACTGTCTGGTGAAAAAGCAATGTATGAGAATTATCAGTTCCTTCAGTGTAGAAAGTACTTTGTCTTATCATCCACGTTCGCTGACGAAGTAATCGATATGTTTCTTATCCCTCTCCACAGTTCCACAAAACGCAAATTCCACGATTCCGTATTTCCACAAAAACGCACATTACGCAGCTCTCCCTATCGATACGTATCTTATCCCTTTCTGCTGTTTCCACAAAAACGCAAATTCTTCGATTCCACATTTTCACAGAAACGCGAATTCTACGATGCTACACTTTCCATGCCTTTTCTTTCTCTAATCCTCTGGTCTCTTCGTATGGAAATCAATACATATCTAATGGTTTTCCGCATTTCCACAATTGCGCAGTTCCACAAAAACGCAAATCCCGCAGTTCTCCTAACCGAAAAGTACCTTGTCCCTCTCCACAACTCTTCATTTCTGCACATTGCGCAGTTCTGCATTTCCACAACAACGTAAATTTCACAATTCCGCACTTTCTATGCCTTTTCTTTTACTAATCCTCTCTTCTCTTCGTAGCAAGGAAATCGATACGTATCTAATCTTTTCCGCAATTCCACAAAGACGCAAATTCCGCAGTTTTCCCAATCGATACGTATCTATTCTTCTTTCCACAAAAAAAGGCAAATCCCAAAAATATGAGCGTTGCCTAACATTGATGAATAACATATAATAATGTACTATGGTCAAAACAACTTTCACCATGCTTCATTTTTCTTTTACACTCATGAAGGTACGAAGCGCTCACAATATGGTGAGTCAGTTCTTTTTCCAAACAAGCAATCAAAGCAGTCTAATTAGGAAATACTCAGTGATTAACAACACGTAATACATAAATATAAACATGCTTAGTTCTTGTTTTTCTTTTATGATTGGCTTATACTCAGTTTAACTTATAAATATTGCATAAAACATGCTTGTCTCCCTTCCCTTACTGATGAGCACAGCGGAGGTTATCTCTAAGTTAACCCACTGTCTAAGGGCTCGTGCGAAACGGAGGTTAAACTACTTCTTTGTTTCCTCCCCACTAATCCTTTGAAATATGGCTTCTTTGTTTATAACTGTTTATTTCTTTTGGAAGCTTCATTTGTTTTGTCTTCACATGTGGGTTCTTCAGCACACCTAATAGGCTTTATGGAATGCGACGAGGCACGAAATTTACCGTTAACTGTGCCTTACATAATCGGTTCATAGGCAGATCTCTTGCAGTGTCTCCTCTACGTAAATCATGCCTTAATACGGTAGCAAAAATTCTTCGTAAACTGATCGCATGCGTCTCGGTAGGCCTCTTCTTCCAATTGTGGCCGAGTTGATGTGAGCACAGTCCCATGGATGCTCTTCAAAGTATGGATGCCTCCTCTAATGTAAACCAGACCGAATGCAATTTTTATTCACACAAATCTGGCAACGGTGGCTCACGCTGCACGGGACTTGTTTCCGCAGTCTGCAGCCGCTGTCATGAAATTATTCTGCTCTTCTTTAAGGAGCTATCCGCATTTTTCAAATAGACAGAAACACCGATGGATAGAGAACAAACAGTATCTCATCCATTGGCAACATCAGAAAGATGAAATTATGAAAAATTTCTAACAACAATAACAAATTTCTCAGTGTGGATCTGATAACAATTGATATCTCACTATATGAGCTTGTCTTCCATGAGCAAATTTAAGATCATGGATGGCTCTCTATTGTCGTATGTGCGTGTCGTTTTATATAGCGAGGTCACATCCTATAGAAGGTTCCGCGCTTAAACTTTGTCGCTTTGCCCACTGTTGGAGTCAGCTGTAAAGGAATAAGCCGCTTCCGAAGAGCGTACGCCGCCACAGCGCCTATGACGATCATCGACAGGTGGTACAACACAATATACTTGTAGCCTGTTGTTTCAAACAGTTTCCTGAAACTAGACATTATAAACGGAACCAAAAAACACGGAATTACATGCGTTATAGTACAAACGTGGCGAGTATCGGAACGACAAACTGCGCCATGCTACCAAAGAACGCGAAAAATCCTTGGATGGTTCCCTGAAATATTTTCTTTGTTAGTATCGTTTTCTTTCTATCTCACACATTGCTATTGCAATTATACTTCATTATTAGTTACAGTCCCGATTGCAAATAATGATAAAGTATAATTTGCAGCAGCAGAACAGAAAAGAGTCAGGGCTTTGGTGAACAAGTGATGAAATTGGCAGAATAAAAACTCGCGAGTACTCAGATCGATGCAGGAATCCGATTGATACGGACTCCGTCCCAGCTCGAGGTGTTTTCTTGACATCACCCTGTACTGTTGTTCCCTTAATTCTGCCCCTCTATTTTGTGCCTTCTTTCATCCCTCCCTGCCTCTGGGTTGAAGGCGCACCACGCCTGGAGGATCATCACTGGCAAGAGACGTTAAATACACCATTACGGGTGATTTCGGCAGATAGAGCAATGGGTGTTCGACAGGGCAACAATAGAGAAAAATGGAACGAAACGGTTGAGAACCTGAGCAGGGGGACCACAAAAACCTTCCTCTCCCGCACCTATGTACAGGGTCAAGCCTCCGTTGAGGAATCCTCAACAGGGGGGGTCGTATTTGGTCCGCCAGGAGGAGGGGGGGTCGTAATTGCTGAGGTAGGCAGTGATCAAGAGAATTTCTTACGCTGAGGGTCTAAAGTGTGAGAAGAGAAATGATAAAACTGACTAGCTGGATTTGAACCCAAAACTAATTTAACATAATCATCATGGAATCTCATGCATGGCGCGATCCACAACGAAGCCAACCAACGTCAATGACCCTTTCATTGGTTCGCTGCCACCGATTTCACCTACAGAGACACCTCCGAAATTTATTAACTAGCCATGGAAGCGGAATCTATCCACAGTTATCACCGTGGATGAATACTCCAGAAACTATGGGAAGGAAAAGAAAAATTAGCTGATATGGACCTATTTCATATCTTACTACGATCACAAGTACGTAATATAGTGTTGGCGGCCACTATGCGGACCGGAAAAACGTTTGTATTCATTGAGAATGTGGATGAAATCCTCATGCATGGCGCATCCCACAGAAAAGCTGACCGGCGCTTCTCGCCTTCCCACTAGGCCTCCGAGAGCGAAGGATGCATACTGGAAAAATTTCAGTAACAATGAATCGATTTTTGGGAAGATTCGTGGAACGATCTCGCAAATTCGACGAAAAAAAGCTTTCCTCAACACACTTTTTTGAATTTTTCTTGCTTCATTTTGAAGATCTGGCATGGTTCAGGTAGTCATTCGAAAGCGCCAACCTAGTAGACTCTGCCTCACCCAAACGAACTCATATGGTTAAGTTTGAAGGAAGTTATGGCCATTTCCGTGAAACACCCCGAAATTTTCCTCATCAAATCCTCATCACCCTTCCCTCAAAATAACTTCCTTCATTTTTAAGATCTGGCATGGTTCAGGTGGTCATTCGAAAGCGCCAACCTAGTAGACTCTGCCTCACCCAAACGAACTCATATGGTTAAGTTTGAAGAAAGTTATGGCCATTTCCGTGGAACACCCCGAAATTTTCCTCATCAAATCCTCATCAAAAAACCCATATCGAGAACTAAGCAACCATTGGGGAAAGCAAGCGGTCAGTAGATAGGCCTTAGGGAGTTATTAGGAAAACAGGTCACAGCTGCTTGAAAGATGGGCTCTAGGTAAAGTTTGAAGTGTTTTGATAATGTCGGAATTTAGTACGGGGAAGATAACGCGCTCCAACGCGATCGCCGCGTCGCACATCGCCTGAAATGAACAATGAATTCAGTCAAATGTGTTTGATTCTTTGTGTTGTCGTTTCTATTTCGAATGTGTTTCAAGTGTTTCTATCTGCACTCCTTTCGATTCGCTCGTTTTGTTTTTTTTTTCGGACTTTTTGGTTTCTGCAGGGAGGGATTTTATTTTCTCATCGCAAAAAAGAACGGGATGGGATCTCTTTCCCTGGGGTGGGAGGGAAAGGGAGGAAGGGAGGGAATTGTGTTCTCCACCTTTCGATCGCAAAAAGTTTTCTTGGGGTGGGAAGAAGGAAGGGAGGGTGTTTTCTTTGCCACGGAAAGCTGTTTTTTGAGAAAAACTGTGTTAACATTTAAAAATCCTTTATTGAAATGCAACAGATTGTAGCAAAACGAAAAATAACAATAATAGACGTAAAAGAGGGGGGGTCGTATTGAGACCCCCTTTTGGGGGGGGGTCGTATTTTTTGAAAATTTTCCTCATCTGGACGCTTGACCCTGCCTATGTACCACTAACCGCTGAGAGGTGGATGCAAACGGCGAGGGACCGAACTATGCACCCGCAAATGCTGCTTTGTCCCAGCAGCAACCGCAAATAAGCTTCAGTACAACCCAGAACGCGGGCAAACATGGTCGCAGTAAAGAGTCCAACGCGCGCTTTTTCGATGCGAGAGGTCATCTATTCTGAACTTGGATGTTAGCCTACAGAGAACAATTCTTACCAGTTCTCATTTCCTCTTTACCGCTAGCTGTGCCTTTGAGAGGTGTCGCCCCGTTCCTTTAAACGCAAGGGTGGGAGAGTGTGGCGGAATGCTCCCGGCGCTTCTCTACTAGTGATGATGCTGCGCACGCACTCCTTTAACCATAAGCGAACGCGAAATGTCCCTTCAACATCGGTCACAAGTAAAAAGCTTTGCACATCCCATAGAGAATTTAATTTGATATTGTTGCTATTCATTAAGGAGAACGTCGTCAGAGCCTCTTTTTCTAATGCTGAATATCGCCACTTGCTGTAACCAGTCCTTTACATGAATTGAGTTGTGAGATACCTGCTTTCGTGGTCCAAGTATCTCGGACAACAAAGTGTTGCATGGTGCTGAGATCAGTGGAAAGCACAAACCAAGAAGAATGGCTGCGTTGAATAGGTATAATGGCTTGGGAACTCTCAAAAAGGTGTCTTCAGTTTCTCCGAAAATAAAAAGGAAAATTGGTTTGCTACTACCTTGGCGTGTTCCTGCACCAGTCGTATTCATGCGGACAACCACCGCCGCCTGGTACCACAGTTCCATTCACTTAATCACGTTCGTAATTGAAATTACATGCTCCGTGAGGATCATCCCCTCGAAAACCGTACCAACAAAAAGCATTACTATTCGTTTTGTAGAAATTCAGTGGAAAGAGTGCATGCTGATTTAGAAAAAAGCGGGAACACTATCAGAATCTGACTTGCAGAGCTTGCAAAACTTTCGTCGATCGTTAGATGCACTGATTTTTAGCAAGTGGAACGAATAGCGAACCATGTAGTAATGCTTAAGTTACTATGTGCGTCTGTACATGCCTACTACCTGCAGATGACCTTACCAAAATAGAGAAATCGAACAACTGGTCAATCGCTCCCCTCGTTGACGTATTCATCATTATTCAGGTAGATGCACAGCTGCGAACCTTTCCCGCTAACTCCCGGTAATCATTCCATAATTCAACTGATTCGGAAAGAGCATCAAATAAATTTTCTCGAAGTGCAAAAAGAAAAAAATCCTGACCGCTTTTTTCTTGATGCAGGGGGCCGTCATAAAATGGCATCGGATAATGACATATGTGATAAAATAAAAATCCTGCCAGACCCAGGAAGAGGTGAATCCGTCGGTCCCTGAAAGTGCATGCAAGTCCTTTGATGACATGGTCTACAAAGTGTCTCACCATTGTCCAAATTGTGTTGATCCGATGATAAAGTAGCTGAGTGTAGATACGGCACATGAGATTGTTTGAATGATGCCATTGTACAGTACCGCCTCCTCATTCGTCCAGTCATACATGGCCATCGTTACAGGAGCAGACAACCTTAAATTTCTCGGTGTTTCTGAACCTCAAAGTTTCTGAGATCAGTATCAGGAGCATATTCTTATCAACTTCTTACGTTATATCTATCACCCTGCTCAAAAAAAAAATACCCTGCTGAGTGAACCCTCCAGCTCCGAAATCTCCTAAGTCATGCCGAAGACGGTATTAGGCGTAACTATTCGCTCCAATATTATTCACAGTTTTCTTTTTTGGATCTCTTTCTGATTGTTTTCAGAGAAAGGGGGAGTTAACTTTCATACTCCGCAATCAGCCGATGTTCTTTCGGCTGATTGCAGAGTGTGAAAGTCGAGGTGCTAACTGTAAGTAGTGCAACCACTGAGAAAGAAATGGATAAGTCCAATGAGGAATGGAGATAGGCACAGTCCTTCCCAATCTGCCGCCCTTGCATCACAAGCCGCTGAAGAGAGATGCAGACGGCGAGAGCTCGTGCCAACCAGGTTGCTCCTTCCTCGCAGCAACTTGTTCAGAGAAACGCTGCAGCTCAAAGTGAAGCGCGATGAGATCGTGGGTCAGACCCCGAAGACGCGCTTTTTCAACGCAGGTTTTTTCTCAGATTGTCCACCCCCACTCAGCTCGATCGTCCATTCACAAAAAACCAGCATTTCCAGTTCTGCAATTCTTCGAAGTCCTTAAGGTTTATTATCCAACTTTGACTTGCATAGGAACCGGGAGGGGTTGGGAGCAAGAGAAAGATGGGAAGAAATGATCGTTTTGAAATGAACATCCGAGGTTATGAGTGATAATTGGCGAAAAAGCCTGGTTTTGAAGCGTGACGTTGTGGTGTACACTTGCATCCACCGTGCATCTCTTCGAGCTGTAACATCACCTTTCCGAGTTGCTCGCCTAGCAGGTGTCATTTGTTGTCTCGTAGAGTGTATTTTATTCATTCATTCACGATTATGTGAATTAGGTGGAACAACAAACAGCAGCACTCAAGTGGAGCAATGAAACAAGCGAAAGGGTAACAGAAACTGCCAAAACAACCTAACGAACTGCAAGCGTTACGGTAGGTCTTACCGTGCGCCAAATTTTCCTGCTACCAGTGTCCTCAATGAACATTTTTCTCGTTTGATTGCGCTACTGCACATCTCTTTTTGGTTCCAACTAGTCTACTTCATCCTCACCATTTGCAGGAGCGTATTACAGAGGAATTTTACTTCTCAACACAGACAAAAAAGATATAATTAGCGAACCCTCCGCTGCTCGCCACTCCACACATCATCCACCACATAAAGAACAATAGGCAGACAGCGATACGATCAAACTTCGGAATGATTAGGAATGGATCCTCTGAAAAAAGGAGTAGTGATTGTTCTCCTCACCACTGTTCACACTGTCAGAGGCTCGCACTCATTTGGAGGCTGTAAAATTCTGTTTTGAAATATTTTCTCTGCTTCTCCCCTCACCTTTCTTTTCATCGTCGCTGATTATTCCTGCGTAATCTTCCACGAACACTGTATTGGCCAGTATTACCGATACAATGCTGATAGCACACCTGAAAATAAGGTACATTTCCGAATAAGGTTCCATTTTGAAAACAGTGAACTCAGAAGGACTGACATGAAAAATGCGGCGGAAGTGTACATATTGAAGATGACCGGACCTATGGAAAACCCAGTACTACCCAGAGCAACGAAACAGATCTGAAAAGAACGTGCTTGAGCCTTCACTCAGCTTCTCCCAAAGGAAGTAGGTTAAGGGACACAGAAGGCTTAGTGAGGCATAGCTTAGTGAAGTGGCGGCTTTTTCTCCTTATTACTGTGACCAAACACGCATGTTAGGCGACAGAAATGGGAAGAAAATGCCTTATCTGGAAGCAACATTTTGCGTTTGCTAGAATATGGTCCATGACTGAGTCATCACCGGCAGAAGAAGTTGAGAAGTGTTTTCGCCACCATTTCTTCCTTTCTCGACACCTCCTCCGGCTCACTAAAAGACAGGGCAATACGCTTACTAACGCTCTGCTCCCAGCGATGAACCATTTATAACCAATCTCTTGGCAAACCGTAATGTGCCTTTGAGCTATAATGATGCGGTGAAAGCTTGCAGACATTTCTTGCCTGAGAAATTCAAACCCTTCATAATTGGAACTAGCCATGCCATGACATTGATTCTTCGCCCCAAAAATGTCGTCTTTTCTTTCTTCTCTCCACTATTCCTACTTTAACCTTGAACGCCTTCCCTTGCAGCAACCTATGTACTTACCACACCGAACGATGAATGTCGCTGCCTTAGTCGCAGCCCTTTTTTCCACGTTTTTTTCTTGTTGTCTCTTTCGAAAAGTCCAACTAAGGCAAAAAATGAACATTGAACATGACCAGAACTGAGCGAGGTGTGATCTCCCCTTTCCGTACTAAGTCAGTAAGGCGCTAAAGGCCTTCAGTGAATGTGTGGGAAACCTATCCACACTTCAGTGAACAATATGAAACAGCTCGTAGACGCTTCCTCTAAAGCTCCCTCTGAAGACTTCCTCTGAAACCCAGTGTCTGGCCAACATCACTTGCAAACAGCAGGCAGCAGTTTTGCAGGAAGCGCAATCGTGTGAGTGCATGTCTCCAACAACGCAGTTGCATATTGTCGCAAGTGACTGACAGTCCTAATGTTGTCTGAAAAGGCAGTAGTGACCTTCGGAGACCATGCACCCACTACGATGTCATTGTGTCATACCTTCGCTGAATCGAACAAGTATACCAAATGACAAACCTAATTTATTGCAAATGTTACACTCTTTCGAGGCTCATACCAAGCCGTTTCCCCCTTACGGTCTCTCGAAATCATTCAAGTTCTGATTACTTGTGAATAATCATTCTCTGTTTTACACACCCTTGTTACACACTATTTGTCGAAGGATATATCCTGCATTAGTGCCCCCCCCCCCCCGCCCTATCCGAGACCAAATAATACGAGATTGGATGGGTCAAAAGAACATCGACTTGGTATCGAGCTGCCTAAGTTTCTTGCCATCATTCTCATCTTCACTTGTCTTGTCTCTTTGTAAGTGACTTCTAACCTGAATAGCAGGTCCAAGAGAAAGGCCACTAGTTAAGCCAGCTGTACCGAGCGAGACAGCCCGAATCCTATCCTCCTTTGTGCTAGCCGTAGCGATGTAGCTTCGAAGAACCCCGAGCGTACCTATAAATATTAATAGGAAAACGTCCAGCCTCATACTTTGTCAAAGTTCCTCTTTCTGTCATAAGTCATACATAATGACACGTTAGGTTCACATCTGATCGTTCATGGTGAAAAGAGCTGCAAAAGGTCCACGGATGTGACTGGTTGTGGTGAGTTGAGCCGGTGTATTTGAGAGGTGTGGTATCAGCGAGCGGAAGCTCGACTCACCACGCAATTTTGCGCATTTAGCTGATAAATCAGGGAAACTTCGTTACCGAAATGGGTATTAGACTCACAGATTTCCCGTTTTCTTTTGCTACTAGGGTAGTTCTCAGTGCTAAAGTCCAATTCAAGCCTCGTGGACCGCATATGGCCTATTGTAGGAGTTATCTCTGAAGATGGTTCCCCTCTCCATGAGCTGTCTCAGTTTTCGGTAGGCAGAAGACCTCTCCAAGCAGATATAGCAGAAATTATTTCAGTTCAACCTTAAATTCACCTGCTCCAAAGCCTGTGAGGAATCTTGCCGTGAGCATGAACCATTTCACATTCGGAGAAAGTAACGGAAGCAGAGCGTATGTCAAGTTTCCTGAAAGATCGTGAGAATTAGTTGCTCTAGCCTGAATTCAGGTCACCTATGATTTTTCACTGTTAGCGAACTATTCTTTTTGCCATTGAGCATTAATATATTATATACAATACAAAAGAAAAGACTACATAGTCTTGAATAGTCAAAAATGTATAGCTCTCTGAGCGCTCTCCCTAATGATGAGCGGGCACTGCACTTTTTCATATCACACTTCGCTGATGACGCTGTTGATAGTGTAGGTAATGACTTTCCACATATTCGGATAACATAAAGTTCCGTTCTGAAAATTATCGCCGCAGCCTTAGATGCGAAAAGTGTGGTGCGCATTTTGAGCTGTCACCAAAGCTTTTGCACATAACTCAGCGTCCTTACGATAAGGTCACGTTGTTTTATATGAAAGCGAGATGTGCGTGTCGTGTGTAATGGCTGAATTTCAATCGAAGTGGGGTTGTGTGTAATGGCTGAATTTCAATCGAAGTGGGGAGCCGATGAGGCCTCACGAATTACTCACAGCAGAGGTCTTTCAGAAACTGGAGCGCTTTTTGGAAAGGGTTTTTGCGTTTATAGTGGTACTCGCATGGAATGTATAACTGACGTTAATTTTTTTCTGAACGACCCTACGAATGAAAAGGGGAGAAGAGAAAAATATCCGAAACAGCGATTTTACCGCATTTCGTGTGTCGCGTATTCCTTGCTGCGCTGAGTACTTGTTTTCAGACGGGCTCTGCAGTTTCATGTGGAAAAGAGCAAAATAGGTGCAATCGAGGTACATAAGAGTTTCATAAGAGTCAAACTCACAAACTCAAATTTCGACTGTAACTTCGAGATAGTATTAGGTTGTTGCAAAAATAATTTCGGTTTCAAGGTAAGTATAAATAAGTAGATTTTTTACACTGAACTATTCCATCCCAAGGAACGCCAGGCATACTATTTGGTGGGCTTTTTCTGCTCTTTCAGAAACTTCTATGAATGTCGCTCTAACAAGGGAAGGACCCCAGGTCGAAGTGGCCATTCGGAATGAGATGCATATTGTCCGATCTCTTTTCGGACGCTGATCTCGAATCTGCATTCCAAATTTGCAAAACGATTCTCTGAGCGGAGTTATGGAGGTTTTTTTGAATGAACGGTTCATCAGCATGGCCGTTGCTGAGCAGTCAACGGCCTCAGCGGCTCAGTGGTAGTGCTCCGGATCTGCAGGAGAAGGGCCGAGGGTTTGCTCCCCGCCAGTGCGGGTTTTTTTTTGCATTTTGTGTTTCATTGTCAGTAAGTGCTTTTCTTCCACTTCTGGACGTTTCCTTGGACTGGTACCTATCACACCTATCATTTACTCTGCTACTTTATTTATAACTGCTAACATTACTCACAAGGGAAGGATAACAAGTCGAAGAGAATCCCGTACCACACGAAATAGGCGTTTTTGCGTGAAAAGATTATGATTCGTGCACAGGGGGTCGAATTACCCCTCTGTGAAAATTTTCAGCCAAATCTAGTTTTTGGTCCAACTTCGGAAAATTGGTGATGGCCAGGTTATAAAGTGGTAGATTTTGAATTTTCTTCTTCAGAAAACCCTGCAACCTGAACAAGATAGCCTACACATACCTTTTCCACTTGCCCATCGCACTAAATGTACGAAACAAGCGTCAATCAGGAGCATTTCCTAGGCAAGGGTCAACGACTTCTCCTTTGTTCAATGGGCTGCCACCCTGGGCCCGTGAATTTTTCCGAATTTGGTCAAATTCTCGAATTGGCTAAAAACTTGTCTTCTGAGGTAATTTGACTCCCTGAACACGAAAATCTCCCTGGTTTTGCGCAAGAAGGTCTGGCTCGCGTGCTATGGGCTTCCAAACCTACGATAATAGTATTGTTTTTTCAAAAAAACCTCCATAACTCCGCTCAGAGAATCGTTTTGCAAATTTCAAATACAGATTCGAGATCAGCGTCCGGAAATACGTCGGATCATATGTATCCCATTCCGAAAGGCCACTTCGACCTGTGGTCCTTCCCTTTTAAGTTTTCCAGCCGGCCTTTTCCAGGGCTGCGTATAATCATGAACCGACGCGACTATCGAGTCATCATGTTTTATGAGTTTAAATTGGAACACTCCGCAGCGGAGGCAGCTCGTAATCTCAGCAGTGTTTTTGGGACGAGTTGTCCTTGCGAACGAACAGTGGAGCTCTGGTCTGAAAAATTTGCTTCTGACGATTTTGATCTCGAAGAGAAGTCGGGTCGCGGCCGCAGGTCATCGCTTAATGATCAAGATTTAAGGAGAGCCGTCGAAGCAAATCCGGAGACGAATACTCGTACGTTAGCAGAAGACCTAAGCGTACATTACTCTACAGTGGCCAGACATTTGCTGACAATCGGCAAGGTGAAGAAGATGTCGAAGTGGGTGCCTCATGACCTGCGATGAGCAGCGTCTGGCACGTTTCGACACCTGCTCTAATCTCCTAGTTCGCCATAAAAATGAGCCATATGTAAACCGTATTATAACTGGAGATGAAAAATGGTTCTTTATGATAACAGGAAGCGGGGATTAGTCTGGGTAGATAAGGATGCTCCTCCAAAAACTTTTCCTAAACCCGACCACCCTAAAAAGGTTGTGATTACTGTGTGGTGGTGTTGTAAAGGTGTAATCCATTACAGTTTCTTGCAACCTGGTCAGCCAGTCACAGCAGAGTCTTACTGTTGTGATCTGGAGCAAATGTATAGAAAGTTGCAAAAATTGTGGCCGGCGGTGTTGAATAGAGGAGGGCCGATCCTGTTGCAGGACAACGCAAGGCCACACACCTCACAAATCACTCGGCAAAAATTGACCCACTTGGGTATAGAAGTTCTCCCTCACCCAGCGTATTCCCCCGACATTTCCCCAACAGACTATCACTTTTTTCGAGCCCTCAATTCTCATCTGCGTCAGAAACAATTTACTAATTTAGACGATGTTGAATTTGCCTTCCTTGACTTCGTTGATTCTCGTGATAGTAGTTTTTATAGTGAAGGCTTAGATTTATTGCCTGTTCGTTGGCAAAAGTGTGTAGATTCTGACGGTTTTTACTTCGATTAATAAACTTGTGTTTAAGCTGAGTTATAGCAGTTTGGAGTATGCGGTCTATTTCCGAAATTAATTTTGCAACAACCAAATATATTTGGCCGTAGGTAGAAGGTCCCCTTTTTATTTGTAAAAGTGAATTATCAACAAATTTGATGAGAATTAATGGAAATGAGAAGTGTGTAATTAATAATGTCAGTGAAAATCCATGGAATCTACTAACCATGACCGCAAGTGCCTACCACTGTTAGTTCACCTATCAAACATCAAACAAGAAAAATAGTCAAGTCTACCCGACATTAACACCAATTTTTTCTTCTGTGAACGTGCAACTGAAGGTTCACCAATGTCCAGCACAAGATTTCGAGTTCGAGACAAGATCGTGATTAGACTAAAAGTGTCTTTAAAAGTATCTTTTCGGGGAGTTCTTCGACCCCCTCCCCCCTTCCCCCCTCCTGAATGAGAATATCCCATTCGTTTAGCCTGGAAGCCTGTGTGCTAAATGCTAGCAGGCCCAAAAAATTAGACCGTCACATCCGCCGAAAAACAATACTAGGAAGTAGGCTGACATCTCAAAAGTGTTTATTGAACTCAGTTTTTACATTCCAATTTTTACGAACTCAGAAAATGAAAATCTAAGCTATGCAGAAATTCGTCTTCAGTGAGGATCGAAGCATTAACCTCCTTTTTTGGCATACCAAGGGAACAGTGAAGGTCAGGTATATGTTTCATGCACGTATATGATGCAAAAACGCACCATGTCCTAAAGGACATGGTGCGTTTCAAAAAGCGCACCATGTCCTGAAGGACATTTCCCTTACGAAGACAGGCGCGAGGCATCTCACTGCACTACCCGCGTCAACTCCTCCTGCATTGACCTTTCATGCATTGTTGAAGAACTTTACCAAACTGCTTCAATGTGCTTGCATATGGAAGGGACACCAAAAGCTCTTGCCTATTATGTCTGAGGAAGCCTCATTTGCAAGAAGACAGGAAAGAGTGATCATACTCGGAAAATATTCTTACCAAGAGCACAAATACTGAAACCAAAGGTGATCGGTGACGTCGTCGACAATGTCATCTGATTCCAATGCCCAAATAAGGGATTAGCCTGAAAGAACAAAGTGGGAACATCACTTGAACTGACCTCTGGGCTTTACACGATTGAAGTGATAAGGGAAGAACTAGCTCTCAGATTTTGAACTTACAACAGCGCATCCTAAGCTGCACGCTGCTACAATCCAACCGAAAAATTCGATCGTTGCTGATGGGTCAATCTGGAATGTTATGAAGATTCTGGTGAAGGTTCTGAGTGGATCAGAAAAGGCTTCTCATGATGTTGTATAAATGTAAAAAAGCATACGATCACAACATGAAGTTTGTTGATAACGGAAACCGTGCAATGCGAACGTGAACACCTTCATCGCTCTCTGATATCGGCACCCAGTAATGCTGGTATACAAGCCATTTATGCGCCCACTGTCTATGAATTTGTCCGCAATTGAATTTCATGTAGGCATCAATGAACAAGTCTGTGTTGCACAATGTCATTTTCAAAATGAATAGTAGAGCCTTAATGAGGGAGGGGGGGGGGGGCTGAACATGTATGATCCTAAAAAGCTGATATTACTCACCAACACTATGTAATGGCTTGTTATACATCAATTAACTGGGTGTGGGTTATTAGGCCAGAAAATTCGCGCTACGGCGTCTGGCGTGCTTCGTGATGGTGCGAGTTATGCACCCCACATTGGATTACTCCTGCAGCAATGAAGGTATCCTACGTCTTATTTTGGCATCGCTTCAGGATCAGCCAGTATAGCGCTCCTGTCTAGTTTCATCTCGTGCGCGCCGAATGCGGCCGCGCGAACTTTTTGTCCTAATGGCACACAACCCGTTACATGTTGCCCACCTCTTTAACCTAGCCTCTGTATAGCAAACTGACTGCTTTTTCATACAACAATACAGAAAGTAAAGACGTACTTCTCTGAGATACTGCCACGTCGACATGAAGTAGATGCTCATCTGAACGCCAGTGAGCGCTAGCATAAACGCTGCTGCAAACACCGATGGCCATGGAGTTCGCCGCTTTTGCACATCGCTGAAAAGCGATGTCCAGGCGAAGGATATTCGAGATGGACAGGAGTATTAGAATTAAAATGAACACTTCCGAAGGAAGGGAATGTCGCAACTTTCAAGAACCACATGCTTGCCTATGTAATGAACATGCACACACAAGGTTTCTCTGGCACGGGGAATGTTGGCGTCTGAGCCATCCATTTTGGGTCAGAGTTGACTACCGCAGATGATGATACACATTCAGAAAAAAAGTAGGCGGAAGATGTAAAGGTGGACATTGTTATAAACATACGAAGCAGGCGCCTGCTTACAAACCCGCTTATCATGAGAGGGAAGAGGATAAGTGAACGCCGCTAAGAAAAGCGAAGAAGCTTTTAGCGGATTTCGCTGCTCAAAGGAATCGTCCACAGAAAAATGAGTTTCTTTGTTACGCATATATTTATGTTGTAGTTGCCTGAGACATGCAAAGTTCCGTCCGAAAAAAACGAGAATCCAGCAAGATACAGCACCACAGTCTCGGCTGGGTGGACGGAGCCTCCGAAGAAGGGCCGACCCTTCGCGTGCCGCGGTCGGAGACGCAATGTAAGTACAGAAAGTTACGTAAACGGTCGACTCTGTGTTCCTAATCGCGGCTGACGACGAGACGGGGCTTTTATGAGAATTCGGGGAGTTGTATCTTAGCCGAATTCTCATTTCTTCCTTTGAAACTTTGCATGCTGCGCTTATTGGGCAAACACAACATAAAAATATGCGTAACAGAGAAACTCGTTTTTTCCGTGGACGAGTCCTTTGAGCAATCCAGCTGTCTAGGTGCTCCCTGAATCTTAACATGATATGACTGTTTTGAAGGTTTCTTAAAGTGCAGAAAATGAAGTATCAAGCCACTGAAGTACTAGGTTTCATGAGTCACATTCAATATTACTTACCATTCCTGCTGCTTTGCTGCCATGTGTGTGGACAGAGTAGTGAGCACGAGTGCGTCGAATTTTTCTACCAGATTATCCTACACATTTACATAATATGCGATGATGTTTGTCCAGTTACAAAGACTTTTCCGGTAAAGGTTCGAGTCCAGTTTCACGAACACAAAGTATTTGCTGATATCAGTCTTTCAGCGAACTGTGTTGCTTTTATGGACCTTTGTGCACATACATTGCGAAATTTGTATACCCACATTGAAAATCTTGTATAACCCAAGACGAGCTGTCCGCGAAAGCACTTCTGCAAATGAAAGCTGGCAGCCCACCGCGTAGAATTATGTATATGTTCAACAAATCATCCCTCTCCAACGATTTTCAGAAAGGTAGTTAACACTTCTGGACGACATTTTTCGGAAAACCATGTCCGAAGATTCAATGGAATGAATCGGCCTTCGACGTAGCTTGGTGCTGCGTACTACTGCAATTTGCTACAGCATGGATTGAGCCTTGGAAACAATATTTGGAATTCGAATTTTCGTAAGCAGCGGAAAACGTGCAAGAAGGACCAATTGTTTTTCTGCCGTGAGAACCGGAAACATTGCGAAAATAAAGTACACGGAAAGGTAATCCCGTATGGCAAACTTGGAGAATCCAATAACAGGCATATGTATACAATAGTGCTCAAAAGTCTTCGGCCAAACACTTTTTGTCATAACTTTTTTCTACTTGACCAAATTCGACAAAATTTTAATATGTGGTGCTTGAACCTATTGTCAACATTTCCTACTTTTTGAGTACCGCTTGACTCTTTTCATTGTTTTTTACAAGAATTTATTACAAAATCACCGGAGAAAAGGAAAAGGCTTAGTCAAGAAAAGCGGCTTTCTTTACAAAAAAGTAATTAGCAAGCCTCAAGCAAGTAAATAGCAATATCGGGTGGTGTTCTTGAGCATTCCGTTTTTCCGGTTTCCTAGCGCCCTTAGTTTCCACGAACCAGGACAAACCACTGAAATCCCTCCGGAGGCGGGTTTGAGGCATGAAAAATGATACTTCGGGTCATAGAAGCGTTGCCCGAGCAGCAAGGGCTCTGTGACTTCTACGAACCGGAGGATCAATCCTCAGAAAGCTTCCCACAAAGAACCTACCACGGAACCTGGCTCCTCCATTATTCCAAGCGGACCTTGATTCCGTAAGTGCACGGAAGTCCGACTGCCCGACTGCGCGGACTGAAGGCTCCATATTTTTATGAGAGTGAATTTAGTGAGTCTCAGCTTGTTCCTGCTTTTAGGGGAAAGGGTATTTCGCCCCTAAACTCTAATCTCTTTCCCTATGTTTTGCATACGAGGCGGATGTGAGCCGTGAGCAGAATAACTCTTACTTTAGCACCCCCTGTATATGTGCTAATTGTCCAATCACATTTATCGTTTTTGGTGTTCGAAGGCAAAGGTTCGATTTGGTCAATTATTTTTTGAAAATGGTGGTACTAAGGTATGTAAATTTTGTAACAGTAGAGGAGCAACTCAATAAGATGGACACGGGAATAAACTTCCTAGCTCTCTCCGAAAAAGGAAATCTCCACCCTCTCTATTACAGGAGGGTTGTGGCAACAGCCAAGCCACGGATGTTGCCTCGCCCATCACAGCTACTCACTATAGCGCACCATGATAGCAGGGCCAGGATAAAGATAGATGCCTCTCAGCGTGAGTTGAGCCATAGATCTTCTCTGTGAAACTGTGCGGCTCGGAGTGGTGTAAATCGCTAGGACAGAACCGTCGCGTGGCCGTGTTCGGCACGCGACGTTTCTGTCCGAGCGATATACACCCCGGCTCGGAGAGCTGGAAACGTCCGGCACAGAATCAACGCATGAGTAGCCCCACCTCTTTGGTTTTGACCACTCGTTTCGCTCTAATCTATTGTCGCACCAAATGGCGTCTCTACTCCCAGCATTGTTGAATTATCATTGGATTTCTAACTTCAGTGACTGTCGCGGATCGCCGCGACTATGGCCTCGGGGCACCGTGCTCCCCGGCCCTCGCGCTGCGGCGCCGCTTTTCGCGCCACGCGACAGCGGTGGCTGGGTGTGCACCTTTAGTTCCAATAGAGTACTGTAGGTGTACGGTAATATAATTACAAGATTACTCAGGTCACTTCGCACCTCACCTCGCACCTCCTAGCCTTGCCGCCTTGCATGTTGGGTGACCTTTGCCATAGCTTGCAGTGACCGTTGACATCTCCCCCACTGACTGATTTTACGATATGTAATGGACCTACTAGAAATTGCACGTGTGTAATTACAATTATAATTGTGTTTTTATTACAACGATTCTATTACACTAACTTACCCACGAAAAGCAAACAGAAAAATGTCTAGATGTCTAAAAACAGAAAAACGTCCGAACGTCATCTAAATGCAAAGCTTACTCAAAAAAAAGCTCTCTTCTTCGAAATGAAATAAGCTGAGCATTCCAATGTTATTATCAGCTAGTTATTGTCTAATTACTGGATTCCGTTTTCAAAACTCTAGTGTAAAGAAAACCATACATGATGTGCAATCAAGACTATAGTGACCGACTCCAAAGCGTGAGACTAAATCACGCAATCACAATTGTATCAATCGTATTTAGTTTTGGTTAACTACCACGAACGACACAGTTTCTATTCTCTACACCATAAAGGATAATGGATAAAGTTTTTGGCGTTAATCAATCCCTTCTGTGGGATGCGCCGCACATTCTAGTTCCATTCAGAATCGTGATGGCTGGTGAAAGTAATGTGGCCCATACAACGACTTGCGGTGGCCAGCCGATGTACAAGTCAGTGCTTTTATCCTCCCAGACGAGTCTGGTACCAATTTACCGACCCCGAAAGGATGGAAGGCTTGGTTGGCCTGGGCGGGCGTTGATGCGAGATTTGATCCACGCACCATGAGAGTGGGGTGCGCGCCACCTGTCACTACACCACCTCCGCCCTCTCTACACCATAAAAGGAGTGATAGTGCAAAGACTTCAAATGTTAAAGATTTCCTGATTCATCATTATATCAGGGCGGGCTGGTGTAGGGACTAGCGGCGCGCACCCTACCCTCACGGCACGTGATCAAATCCCCGTCAGCGCCCGCCCACGCTTACCAAGCCTTCCATCCCTCTGGGGTAGTTATGTTGGTACCATTCTCGCCTACAAGAGTGGAAGGACTGTCTTGTTCATCGGCTGTCCTTCGCAAGTCTTTGTATAGCCAAACCACATTCACTTGCCACCACGATTCTGAATGGAACTGGGATGCAAGGCGCATCCCACAGAAGGGACGACTAACGCCAAAAACACCCCAAATCTATCTATTATTATATAAAAGAGTACATCACTGCTCTCCTCTACTTACTAGCTTGGATTTTCATCTAAAACCTTACTAATCAAGGCACAGATGTGGCGCGATTGTGGTTACTGATAACAAACCTGGGAATCTCGTTTGTAGCAATGAAGATTCACTGCGAACCACGAATAATTTTATTATTGATTCGCTTTCTCCTCTTCCGTTTTACATGGGCATTACTGTTTTACTAAAAGATCAATTGTCAATGCGAGCAGTCAAGTGGGGCCACCCGATAGGCAGGGCCAGGAGGTGCGAGGTGAGGTGCGAAGTGACCTGAGTAATCTTGTAATTATGCTACCGTATACCTACAGTACACTATTGGAACTAAAGACCCTCACCCGCGGTGGCTGCGCCCTCTGGTCGAAGTCGGTATATAAGGCCGGCTGCCAGCTGCCAGTCGGTTTCCATCGCGCAACGCCATGATGTTGCTCGGGGTCTGGGGGTGCGGTGCACCTTCAGCATCCGAGTAGTGGAGCGCTAGCACATGAGCTGGCCGGTGTCTACCACTGCTCCGCGACTGGGAGCAGCCGTGGTTGGATCCCCATACCAGGCACCGTCGGCCACACGCCTACGTGATACCAGCCGGATGGGGGTCTAATACGTTAGCCGACTGCCGGAAGTCGCCCTAGCGGAGGCGACTTTTGGGAGTCAGGTTGATACATTGTATTGTCCTTATTTGATAAATGTGTGGCGTATATTTCTGTTATGTAGTTTATATGTTATTCATATGTTATATATCTATGTTGTGTCTTATCATAGTTAGTACTGGGGGCAGGTTTTCAGCGACGTGACGCAGGGTTCGACAGCCCTAGGGAGGGTGCTGTGACCAGTACCCAAGAAAGGTCGGTAAGACCCTTGGTCCCCAGGGTGGGTCCATCTTACTGGCCGTTGTGACGGCCGGCGGGGTGTCTCCGGTGGGGGCGTCTGGGGGAGGAGGGGGGGGGGCACCATCAACCATTGGGTGTCTCCTGGACGCGAGAGGTTTGTGTGCGCTAGGACGATGCAGCCGCGAAGTCCAAAGGATGCCTCTGATACGCGACAGTGACCGAAGGAGCTTTCTCTTCGTGAAACATACACACGAAAGTAGCACTACCATCAATTTGCCAGGCCTTTATTAGAGGCTCAATGCCTCTAACAAAGGTGATCTCTATTAAATACGTTTGCCGTGATATAAAGTTAGATGCTGTCTTCTTTATCTTCCCGTAACACTTCGTTCCACAGAAACGAAGGGCTGTAGTATGTAATGTTTGGAATATGACATGCAAAAAGTCTTATCAGTGAATGGTTGACACAGAGTCATTGCTGCATACTCTTTCCTCAGAACCATTCCAAAGCAGACATACTCAGTCAACAATGCTGTTCACCGCTCTTTTTCTCTTTTTCTGCTGAGCCATTGATTCCATTCGAACTTCAGTGCTTACTCATTTTCTCTAGAGATTCATGTCTTAAGTGTCTATCCCTATGTATGCTTCTGTGAGTGCTTGGATTGTTTTTCCATTACCTTCGCTCGTCCCCTTTACCGTTATTCGGAGAGAAAAAACTACATATTTCCGCAATCCTCGTTGAAGTAGGCAGTAGGCGTCTTCTATGAATTCTGTCATAGGCCCATATCGCCAAGCATCCATGTACCCCATATGTATATATTTATTCTAGTGACGCCATGTAGTTCATTCAAGGAGTAGTAGGCTTCGGCATAATGCTTCAAAAGACAACGATGCCGTCAGCGAGGCGAATCCTCAAATGAATGCGTTCACTCGAGTGCAGTTATCTTTGCCTGCGAACAAATGCTGCTTTCGATTTATGTAGAAGAGATAAAGATACAGACTGATCATCGAAATGATTGTTGGGCTTAATGTTCCGTGAACGGGTGACATCTGAAAGCGTGTGTGTCGTGTGTGAGCCAGGGGTGCAGTATGTAGGTGCGTCCTGGAGCGAAGCTGTGTCTCACGCCTAGAATGAGGTTCAATCGTTTTAGAACCCTTACGGTCATGCTAACACGCACCCGCTTCAAACTGCTGTGGCAGTAAGTATTAGGTCTATGCAGAATAAATGGCCAAAACGGACTGCTTTTTTCAAAACGCCATAACTTCGCTCAGACACAATTCTATTTGTCGAAATAAAAACCATTCGAATCTACACAACCTTGCCAATGATCTGGTAGAGAAAATATGCAAGCATGATGAAATTCTGGATTGCGAAAATTAATGAAGTCAACGATGGCATTTTCAAGATGCATCGTTTCGGCGAACTCCTTCTGACCCAGGTTTGCATCGAGCATCGGGAACCGGGAAAAAGTGGTAATTCGTCAGAGATAGGTCTGAGAATAAGGGGGTGAGGGAGAGGCTCGATCAGTTTCTGCCGGGTGACATGCGAACTGTGGGGTTTTGCGTTGTTTTGCGCACCCAGTAAAAAAATGATGCAGTTAGGCATCGAGCCTCTCCCTCACCCCCCTTATTCCTCAGACCTACCCCTGACGGATAACCACTTTTTCCGGGTTCCCGATGCAAACCTGCGGCAGAAAAATTATGCACGGTAAAAATGCCATTTCTGACTTTATTGATTCTCGCAATCCAGAATTTGATCGTGATGGTATATTTTCCTTACCAGATCGTTGGCAAAATTCTGTAGATTCGAATGGTTTTTGTTTCGACAAATAAAGTTGTGTCCGAGCGAAGTTATGGCCAATTACGTTTCGGCCATTTATTCTGCATAGACCTAATATAACATATAAATTCATGCGACGGTCCCGTTAACGCACATCCTGTCGCACGCCACATACCGCGGTGAAATCCTGTCTAGACGGCACAAACTACGAAATTTCCACAGACCCGAGAATATTCTCGAAGTTCATCACTCACACCAATTCGTCGTTATGCGCTGTTGTGAGAGAATCGAAAATTTAACCGAAACTATCAGGGCATAGCTCCGTGGAAGGTGAGCCTCGTTTCCGCCTACCGCAAATCGAACACTCGTGCGTAGTGTATCGATTGGTAGGATAGTCATTACGGAGGAAAAAGTGTATTGGAGATTTCGTCCCAGTCTTTTTCTTCGGTTCCAGGAACATGCACTTTAACGAGATTATGTCTTATCGGTCACATCAGGAATGGCACATATCAATAGAGAAGCAAATTTGCCTGATCGATTGCGTGCTAAAGCTGACAAACCTGACTACTATACGAACCATTTCACGACAGATAATTGAGAGTAGACAGCTAAAGAACCTTCATATTATGGGAAACGCTAATTTCACCCAGTACTACTGGAAATAAAACTTTGGGGTGTAACTCTAGCTTTCAAACGATAGAGTGATGATCTTTCGCTTTTGCATATGCTTATGGAAGTGTTGAACCTGATAGCCTTGTGTCATCAAGTCATCTATCACTAGAGGTTCTATCATCAAGTAGAACCGGGGGTGCCAATAAAAAAAAGTAATTTTTTCCTCCACTTTTGACGCCACATAAGTCGAACTTTAGCAAACTTTCACGAGGTATTCCATCCCCAAATGCAAGAGCTCACTTCACACTATCACTGAACCTCGTGGGAGCCTCCTACACGAAGAGGAACCGGAGCCTATTCCGAGTGAACATGATGTGTCCCTCAACAGGGCAAAATCCGAAACTTCGTCGCTCTCGTTCACAACCTTGCTGAGGTCCGTTTACTCTGGGTACCTAAAGGGACTCATATTGGGTGGTGTTCTTGAACATTACGTTTTTTCCGGGTTCGTGGCGCCCTTCGTTTTCCAACAACAACAGCGTGCCGTTACCGCTAAAACCCCTGCGTAGGCAGGTTTGAGGCACGAAAAATGATACCTCGGATCATAGCAGCATTGTTCAAGCAGCAAGAGCTCTGTGACTTCCATGACCGAAGAGCTAATCCTTAGGAAGCTTTCCACAGAAGACCTACCACGAAACCTGGCTCCACTATTTTAAGGCTTGATACCGCAGGTGCTCTTAAGCCCGACTGCGCCCACTGAAAGCTTCATATTTTTGGAAGGTTAACGTAGTGAACCACAGCTTGTTCCTGTTTTAAGAGGGAGGAACATTTTGCCTCGAAACTTTCCTCTCTTTTGTTTCCCCGTGTTTTGTATACATGGCGGATGTGAGCCGTGAGCAAAATTACTTTTTTTTGGCACCCCCTTTAATGCAGGTAAGGAAGAACTCAACTTAGACGTAATTTTTTTATTCATGGAGTTTATTTTTTATTACATAAGCTCAGTAGAAAACACTGTACCGTCGCGCCAGAGTACATTCAAAAGATTGTTGGGTAAGCACTGAGCCCATGTGGCTTTGCAGTTGGCACAGGACTATGTATTAGGTTGTTCCAAAAGTCCTGTAGTATTTTTCCAAAAAAAAAATCAGTAACTCTTATTCACTTCGAGGCAGGTCCAGGCGGCTCAGGAATATGGTAGAACGTTCCCTAAGCTTTCTAGGAAAATATATATTGACCCACCAGATCCCGTGGAGAGAGCTACAATGCCCGTTGTCAATACCCACCCAACACGCGGCGTCATCTACTATGAGCGGTCTTGCGGCACCAAAACGACTGAAGCTTGCCACTCCATCAGCGCTGCATTGGGCAGGGGATGAGTGAGCTACAGACCGTGCGCCGCTGGTTCATCAGCTTCAGCAACGGCAAGATTGACATGGAAGACAAACTGCGCTCAGGACTGTGCTACTTCTGGGAAGCGGAACGAATGCTTTTCCGCGAGGTGCTGGTACAAGGCGAGACAGTCACCGCTGCCGTATGCACCCACCAGCTCCAGCAGCTCGCCGTCGCTGTTCGAGAAAGGTGCCAAGGTACGCCGTCACCCTTCTTCACGACGACGCCCGCTCCCATTTTGCTCCCATTTCGCGAAAAGTTCCCAGGCCACGTTATAGGAGCTCGGCTGGGATGTGCTGCCCCACCCGCCATACTCTCCAGACATTGCCCCTTCTGGCTATCACCTTACCCATCCTCTCGAATCCTTCCTGGCCAAGAGAAAATTCGTTGATTACGACTTGCTTGCGAAGGCAATCGCTGACTTCTCCGACTCTCCGAACCCAAAGTTTTGGGAAAAGGGAATCAACGATTTTCCTATAAAGTGGCAAAGGGTTACCGATTGTGGAAGGGGAAGTGAATGCACGTTATGACCGTGACGACACAGGAAGAAAAAAAAATAGCAGAAATTTGTTTCTAGTGGTACCCTTCATGCTTTGCTATTTGCCAATAACCACCTGCAGTTGGAGGGGGGGGGGGTTACGACGAAAATGTTTCATGAATTACTTATGCTTACATGATATCCGAACGCTAGAATAGATGATAAGGAATGGTCTGTATTGTTCATTATCAGAGGGAAAATAGTTGTTTCTTCAACATCTGTACCCGATCCCTTCGAATTTCGAGAAGCAGTATAGTAGCTACTTTTTTCTGCTATTCGTACGACATTTGTACGAAAGTTCAGCTCGTGCTCATTTCGGATAAATCGTAGTCATTCACAGTTCAGCTTGCTCATAGTACAGATTAAATATGTCTCAGATAGTGATAAAATGAGTAGCTGTGTATAGATTGTCAGCCAGTTCTTCCCACACGCGTCCGACGAGTGAAATTGGAACGATGTCCCATGCAGTTCAGAAGTAAGGTTTGCATAAAAATTCGGAATTAGCATGAACACGTTCACTATAAAATCGTTCGACGTAGAAGATGAATAAACGTCGTTTTGTACGGCTCACGAATCCTAACATTGACACCGTCGAGAGCCTGCATACCATGCTCCAAACAATGGTAGGTGAATTCGAGCGGATTCCCTTGTTTTGTCCATAGCTACATACTTCCACTACTCCTCAAGTTATACAAAGCCCTGAAAAGAGAAACTATATAAAATAAAGCAGGTAGTACAAAACAGACTCATGCATTTTCATTTCAATACTCCACACAGATTTCTTCCACGTTTGTTCTTCAATTGAAATTTTGGTTTGTTCTTCATTGATCGCAAAAGCGCTGCTTTTATACTTTGCTGATTTTTTATTCGTCACTGCAAGTTAGAGTCCTGATGAGTCTCAAAGTAAACCTGCTGAGGAATTACGCGATTAGTTCCCGCGAAATGCCTGTTCATTACAAAATTTCCACACTGTTTACACTTCGTTTCAGCTTTCGTCTCAAAGACGGTATATTCAGCACTTGAAGTGAACGTGATATGAGGAGTCATGCCGAAAGTTTTCGAGATGTGGCCAAGGTAAGATCTGCTGAAGGTGAATGGCGCTGTAAGAATCTTTCCCATGCACATAGAAGGCTAACAGACAGGCTGATGTTGTTCACACGTTGTTTAGAGGCCCAAAACTCACTTCGAAAGCGATCGACATGAAAATCGGGTTGGGAATTTACATAAAAGTACAGGCGAACTTTGAGCCATCGAGGAATATGGCACTTACGCTAACGCCGTAAACAGGGATTTTGCTCCACCTTTTGTTTTAAGCAGATTACCCGCGCAAAGTATCCTTGGGCCGCGGTCATACTTTTCGGTGCCGGCGGCAGGGCGTGGCTGCGTAACTCTTCCTCTCCGCCTATGCCCCTGCCTCCTTGCCTCCGTCATCTCTCCGCCTCCCCCGTGCCACTCTCTCTCGCTGCCTGTAAACGAAGCCACCCCTGTCGGCGGTGGGTATGACTGCGGCCTTAGCAGGTAGGAGGGAACTATGCAAACCAATGATGCGTGCTGAGGATGTTCATTACATGTAGCCGTCATTTATTTGCGGGCGTCGGAGCGTTGCTGCCCTGTCCAGGTAGAGTAGGTGCCCCAGTTTTCACGTTTTCGGCCATTTGTTATTCGGCCCATTGGGATGCGTCTGCAACAGCTAACCAATCTGCCACACCTACTTCCTCTTACTATCACTCGCTGCGGAGCCTTCCATCGCAAAACGCCCCAAACGCTTTTATGTGGACACCAGCTTCCCTTTATGATACCTGTTTGTCCTTCAAGAAACCACAGAAGCTTTCAACACAGGCTTTAAAGAATAGCTGATTGACCGGGTCTCAAAAGAGCAATTCGAATGTGATGCCAGTGGTCGTAGTATGATTCACCAGTGCACAGAGGTACCGCAAAAAGTGAGAATATGAATCTCATTTGAAAGACGTTATGAGCGATACATGCAGAATGGCAGCGACGTATATGAATGCAACGTTATACATGATATGTTGAATGTGATTCCTTGTCAAAGGTGACGATTGACGATTGGTTAGCATCCTGATCGTCTATAGGTGCCGGCGCAGCAATCTTCAAGATCACTCTTCCTCTGAGCCAGTCTATTGATTGTTCGTTTAGAACACACTCACAGGTGTACGATTGGGTAATGCTCAAGTAAATCACAACCAAGAGTGAATCTTTTCACATAGCGTGCAGATGCAAGTAAAAATAACTATTTCTTCTTTTGTAAAGCCCTAGGTTCTTAGTTTTTTTTCGTTTTCATCCCACTTTTCTATTTTGCTCTCATCTTTTTTCGTTGCTTCCAACATATCTTATCACGAGCTACGGAGGCTATTCAGCAATTGAAGCCCCAGCGGGTTTGAGAAACGTCGAGCAGCCCTCGAGTCTTTTTTATCGAGTCGACTGCACCTTGTGTTGGGTCGTGTCGCTTACAGTGAATGCTATATTCGTGATCAGGATCAACAGCTACCCGTATTACCGTATTCCATCTAAATTGTTCTTGCGTAAAGTATTCGATTTTTGGGGTTGGATCAAATTTTATAGATCCCCTCTTTAACAACACTGCTGATCGTATGGAAGCTCGGAGCCTGTTGGAAAAAGATTAAGGGACGATTTTGATCTCCGCCACACGTACTATAAAGTTATCTGTACAAAAACAAAAGAAGTTTACCATTGACTGGACTCACAACTGAAATGTGGTAATGATAAGACCCAGTAAACTTCATTTGTTATCGGCTTTCATCGGAATTAATCAAATGCCAAAGGATGGCAGGATCCGATCCAGGAACACCGCACAAATCTTGTCTATCCATTCGTAAATTTTGTTCCTCGAAATCTAAAAACGCTGGAAGGCGAGAAATGTCGAACTCGAGGTCGAACTTTGCCTGCTGAATGAGAGCATCTTTGGGTGAACTTTAGTACGTTTTCATGGGATTGTTGGTTACATCGACAGGTAGCGAAGTGGTTCATGGAATTTGTGATATACTGCGCCCATGGTATGACACAGGGATTGGCTAGATTTCGGAAGGCTGCTTTTCACCGCATGGCAGAGTAATTACAAATATAGTCGTCAAATAGCGCGAGCCAATTCTGGTGTGTTTCCACCATGAGAGGCATCGAATGCAAGCAGACAGAAATTGTTGTTTTCTGTGTTTTCGGATAAACCAGAAAACCGTCGCTTGTGAGTGGAGCGCTAAGTCTTTTTATGTGGAAGGTAAAGTACATTTTCACCTACAGCTTGGTACCTGGACGTTTCCAAAAATTGCGAGACATTCAACTAAAAAATCTCAAAAAATAGTTGGCGTTTGAAACTGCAAGACTTTCTCGTACGACCTGACATCAACAGCCTATTGCGCACCATTGGAAGAGGACCGGTAACTGGCAAAAAAATCAGGACAAGGTTCACCGGGAAAAAACAATTAGCAGCGGATCACTTGGAACGCACCGCACTTTGTGTTTTAAAAACCAAATTGATGCGTGTGGCCAATAACAACGTCGGCACGTCATGTGTTGAAGTTTGTTTGACTGTACAACGTGTCCCAAATTACGGGCGCCAATGTACAGCGATATTTTGTTCGCGTCAGCAGTGTAAATAGAAAATCAACCCATTCATAATGCAGTCGTATCAGTCCCGCAAGCTTTACGCTGATATCGACGAAAACCAACAGGGTGTCATTATTGAACACATCGCTACTGAGACCGCCTTACTGGTATCCAAACATCCTATCTGCACGGTGTACCCCACAAGACCTTCTTGGCTTCGATGGATTGCCTTCAGCACTTCAACTAGTGAAAAATTTTGCATTTGAACAAAATTATGGTGACGTGAGTGTAACCGTTGAAGCAAATGACCGCGAAGGCATTTGAAAGTTCTTAAAATTTCAGAAGTATCATCAGCTTTACCCGACGCATCCCAGTAGAAGAGGATCGTGTGCATCCACTGAGCAGCAAATGGAAGAAATCGAATAGGCTTATTTGAATAGAGGAATTCACAGAGACAAGAACTCAGGCGCCCAAAATTCTAGGACACCCTGCAGGTAGCGCACTTACACGTAGGCAGTGCCAGAAAAATGGAAAAGCGGGAACGTCAGGGTTACAATGTGGACGGTTGTGGCACGCCAGTGTTTCTCACGAAAAGACGTTTGCCGGAAATGCATAAGATTATATTTTACAAATTATGGCAGGATTATGAAAACACAATTACAACTTTCAGGGATTGATCAGGATGTCTTGGAGTAAGCATGTAGCTGATAATACACTCATCGCTGCCCTAAAAACGTGACCAAAAATTTGAAAAAAAAAATCGCGAAAATATCGGAGTGGATTGCCTCTCCCATCCAGACCAGCTGCCATATCCTTTTCACGTTACTTTATGCTGAACGCCGCAAGCTCAGATTTTCAGTTAAGCACTTAATGCATGTCCCAAGTGTTACAGAGGGTCGCTTCGTCATAATCTTCTATGGGTGAAACTTGCATCCTTCGGGGATTACAAAAAAGAATGACAAAAATGTTTACGGCGCACTCAAATAATAACTACCCGCTCGTCATACACAATATGGTGGTAATTCAGAAATGGCTCAGGCAAAAAATATTCTTGAGCGTGTAAATAGACCCCCCAGAAATGCTTAGGTGAGCAACTTTTTATAAGATTTTTTCCCTCCACTGCTATGGGGCCGTCATTTCTGAACAGTTTCAAAGGTTGGAATTCTCCTGCGTACATATCTCTGCAAAATAGTCCACAGATTATGGTTCAACACAATATGAAAAAAAAGTAGACTGGGAGATTATCGTCAGCGAGCGAGTTTTGGAACTTTGAACTCTCAAGTTTTCCAAACGATATAGTGCAATATGACTGGTGATTGTATTCGAAAAACGCCGTATCTAGAAAGAAAAAATATGTAAAATTATGTAAATTTCTATGGCGTACCATGCATTTCTGACAAACAATCTTTTCAGACTGCTGTTATGCCACCGACGGAGCCTAGCAATGGGTAGGTTCTGTAGTACCGTTTTCCATTTTGTATGGATTATTGAAAATTGTCTTTTTTACTGTGTCGATTAGTAGCAGTCCTTGTTGAAGTTGGAGAGCCTTGTCGTACGATCCGAAACATCTCTGGCCATGCCACTCACATTCTTCCTGGTCAACTCCGTTTCCCAATTGGAGTTCCTCATGAACAGTTCCTCCCATATCGACGTCTAGCGTTGCTCACAGTGCTTTTAAAGGATTCGTCCACGGAGAAACGAGTATCTTTGTTATCCACACGTTGTATTTGCCTAATAAGGGCCGCATGCAAAATTTCACGCGAAGAAGTGAGGATTCGGCTACGATACAGCTCCCCAATTTTTTGGCCGGATGGGCGGGGTTTCCGAGCAAGTGCCCACCTTGTCATCATCCGTGGTCAGAGACACACTGTAGGGTCAAAAGGTTACGTAGACAGTCCCACTCTTCGTTCTCAACAGCGACGAACAAGGGGACGGGCTTTCACTTGGAGGCCCAGCCTACCCAGCCGAGAATTTGGGGAGCTGTATCTAAGCCGAATTCTCAATTTTCGCGTGAAACTTTGCATGCGGCCGTTGTTAGGCAAATACAACATAAATATATCGGTCACGAAACTCATTTTCCATGAACCATTCCTTTAAGCTGCAATCACTACTCCTCCATCAATGCTAGAAAGAATCATTGTTTTGCCAGTGGCGCATGTTGCTCTAACATGCAGTCGTTTTCTGCTTAGCTACGGTCAATGCTTGGAGACGGGGAGCATGTGCGCGGTATTGCGATTTAGACCAGAGGTATGAAATCGCCTATGACTCTTTAGAATAGGGCTTGTCGAACAGGAAGAATCGATTAGGCTTCATGACAAGGGAGTGCGCTCATTACTCTCAGAACGTGTACTAGGAAATCTTTATTTACATATGTACATCCATTGCACGCTGCCTTTATGTGAAATTTAGGACGTTGTCTACTCTAAACCAGAGAAAATCACCATGGCGCTCCATATGGATTTCTATTGGGATGCAATTTATAGTGGGGGTCCAGACGTCGATCTATTATATGTCCATGTGGCCATATCTCAGCAACGTAAGTGCCATTACTTGTCAGTTCCAAGTCATTTTGAACAGTTGGTGGGCGTTATCAGTCTTCTGCGTGTTTTTGTTTCAAGGAATATTCAGGAAGAATTATGACAGTTCAGAACATTTGCGCGTCAATAGTTCGGTCCACGATGTAGAGGCTGTACCTAGGCCGCGGCTCAAGATTGAGTCATCAGACACGTAGAGCTCATGCAGAGTGACTCAAATCCTTTTGATCGGCAGCCTACCTTTGATGAAAATTGACCAGTTGTTGCTTCTCGTCGCTCTCCCAACACCATCTCTCCCTCGCCTATTTTATACGATTTCGCACCGCATAATAACTTAAATCGAAGATTGCTAAAGAATTTGCACTGAGGGTGTGAGATGGCCTTGTTTTGCTTCTAGGTATCCGTGAAAAGAGCCTGTAACTCTGACATCTTCCTCCTCAGATGAAGAGCGACATCCCTGAAGACTGATCTATACTATGGTGTACCGTTTTTCATTACAGGTTGATAAAACAGCAACGGTCGATTTCCTGGGATGGGTAATCGCTGCATGCAGTCTTGGATGTTCAGTTGTGAGTCTTTGTGAAACTGAAGGGGTATCAGACGTTTTCTCTTCTTCGATTCCTCGCAAGTGAAATACAGGAGTAATGTTCGAGGTGTGCTTTCCTATAGAGGTCGGAGCGAATACACGACAATTTGCATTTCGTAGTGGATTTAGCATTGGCTATATGCAATACGTAAAGAAGTGCAAGTACTCCAGCATGTTCACTGCCCTGCATGCGCGGGTGTGATACCCTGTTCACTGGCATCCTGATTGCCTAACTGCTCCACTGCAGAGACTGTAACTAAATCATTCAATCTCTGCTCGCAGGATAAAGGGCATAATTTTTATCATTATGGGAGGTCCACGGATTTCTTAAAATCTCTGAAGACTCTTCTAAAGAAGAAGTCGCCCATTCAAAAAAATTAAACTTGCGTTTCCGTCACAAATCTCTATCACTCAAATACCCTAATCATTGCTCGCCTGTGTTTCCATTCGTTGACGATATTTTGTTCGAGCACTATCCACAAAAGCACAAAGCTCTCTCCTAAGAAGCAGAACAGCATTTTCTTCTTTTCAGGCGAATCCGCTCTTCGGGTATTGGAACCAAAAAACGATGTCCATCAAGGCTCCAGTTGTTGTGGGAATGATAATGATGATTATCGGTATATCAAAGTTCAAGTTGATGGCATCAAACGCGCACACCCGAAGCATCACCAATTTATTAGAAAGATTTATTTGACATCCTCTTTCATTGAAGGGGTTCTGTTAAGAATCCGATTCTGATTTTTATGTTAGGTATCTTTCGAGGAATCATGGGGATCAGCGGAACATTTTTTCTCTGAAAATACTGTGCATAGTGTATGTATAAAAATCCTGTACGCTCGAAAATGCTATACATACTACATGTCGTATAACGGTGTCAGCTACTCTTCCGCACCGTTATTGTTCGTCTTGCCACCTTAGAAGCAATTCAGTAAGAGATGTAATTGAAGGACACAGAATAATTCACCTTTTTTAAGTACCATTTGAGTTTCGTCTCATAGTGAAAAAGCGAGTTTCCGCACTGTCTACACGTAGAACGTCAATTAATGCAACAATTCAAGGCTATCATATGCAATCTCTAAGGTGGGAATATTCATGCCGTATTTTTCGATGATGATGCATCCGGCGCGGCAGAAATCGTGAAGAGAGAAAGCTCTGTTTCTATTATGCTTCTTGTCGAAAAATACCACAAGAGGGATGACAAAAAATGGCGTGCGCTTATCAAGGGTATTCCAAAGTCCATACAGATGGCGGAATTGGCAAAGGGGGCTCCCTGTAATGTATACAGGGGGTGCCAAAAAAAGTAATTTTGCCCACGGCTCACATCTCCCAATTATACAAAACATAGGGAAACGAAAAAATCAAAGTATTGGGGCAAAATATTCCCGAAATATTCCTCTAAAAGCAGAAACAAGCTGAGACTCACTACTTTCATTTTCATAAAAATATAGAACCTTTAAGCGGCGCAGTCGGGCTTCGGAATACCCACGGTATCAAGGTCCCCTTAAAACAGTGGAGCCAGGTTCCATGGTAGGTCTTTTGTGGGAAGCTTCGTAAGGATTGGCCCTTCTGTTCATGGAAGTCACAGAACCCCTGCTGCTTGGATAAGGCTGCTATGATCCGAAGTATCATTTTCGTGCCCAAATCCGCCTCCGAAGGGGTTACAGGTGTAGGTGCACGTACTGGCTATTGGAAGAAGGGCCCGGAGGAACCCGGAAAAAACGGGATCCTAAAGAACACCACCCAATATGAATCCCCTTAGGCACCCAGAGTGAACGGACCTCAGCGGGGTTGTGAACGAGGGCGACGAAATTTCGCCCAGTTGAGGTGACACATCTTGTTCACTATTTCCTCGTATTTCCTCGCTCCCTTTCCTGCTCGTGCAGAAGGCTGCCACGGAGTATAGTGATAGAGTGAGGTCTGCTCTTGAATCTGGGGATTGAAGACCTCAACAGAATTCGCTGTAGTTCGACTAAAGTGAGGTGAAAGTGGACGAGACAAAATTACTTTTTTTTGGCACCCCCTGTATAGTATTTAGAGCCAGCAATTCAAGATTGGTTTTGTTCGCATTTCTATAGTCGTTTTGCAACAACCTAAATTATGATAATTTAGGTCAGGCCATATTTGGTTTACTTCCAGTATTCGATTCCGGTCAGAAATGGATTATGTTATTTGCAAGATTGATGACAGGCTTCGGAGCAGGTGGTGTCGTGCAGAAAAATTGTTCATCCTTTCTTCATGGCATTCCCTAATCCAAATTACATATTTTTAGGAACATTATCGGTATTGAGAGCATATGCGGCCACCGCTTCCACACCTCGTGATCGCCTCCAAGCTGTTTCATTTGGTACTGCCGGATATGTGCTTGGTCTCTCTTTCGGACCCGCAATACAGGCACGAATCTCTGATTGAAAAGTGTCATCGAGATTTCAGTTAGCTTCGACTGATTTCTGAAACCATAACAAATTGACTACATTGCCGATTGTTGCCGTACTTAAAGGAATACAGGGAAAAACGAGCTTCTCTGTGTTTATGTTGTATATGCTCAATAAAGGCGGCATGTTTTGGCGCGAAAAAGTTCCGGCTAAAATACAGTTCCCCAAAGTGGCGGCCGAGGGGGCTGGGCCTCGGGGTAAATACCCGCACCGTCGTCAATCGCTGTCGGAGACTCATAATGGGAACACAAAGTTATGTAAACACCCCCAATCTCCGTCTCCAAGCGAGGCAGACATCGGGTAGGGCATATACTCTGAGGTCCCGCTCCCGCGGCCATCACTTCGAGAAGCTGTATCTTAGTCAGATTCTCACGTCCCAGCGTGGAACTTTGCATGCAGTCCTTATTAGGCGTATACAACATAGGTATTAGGTTGTCCCAAAAGTCTTGTAGGATTTTTTCGATAATCACTTTTTATTATTTTTTCTTCCAAGAAACAACAATTAGGCAACAACGTATTCACCATTGTTATCGACAACACTCTGCCCCTTCATAGGTATATCGTTGATTCCCTCCTCCCAGAACTCTGGGTTCTGAGAGTCGAAGAAGTCAGTGATCGCCCTTGCAAGCAAGTCATAATCAACGATTTTCTCTTGGCCAGGGAGGATTCAAGAGGATGGGTAAGGTAATAGTCAGAAGGGGCAATGTCTGGAGGGTATGGCGGTTGGGGTTGGACATTCCAGCTGGGCTCTTGTAGCTTGGCCTGGGTACACATCGTGACGTAGAGGCGCGTTGTCATGAAGTCAGGGCGTCAGGGCGTGAAGTCCATCGCGACAGCACCTTCCGATAACCGGGCTCGTGGAGGCAACGATTTACGGTCATGGGTGCTTGTCCGTTCCTCTCCACCAGCTTGCGCATTGTGGTTTCAGGATCGGCGCAAACGGCGGAGAGTAGCGTCTCGTCGTCCAATGCGTGTGGGCGTCCCGTGCGTGTCCCATGTTAATCTCGCCGTTGCTGAAGCTGATGAGCCAGCGGCGCACGGTCTCGTAGCTCACACATCCCTTGCCCAATGCAGCGTTGATGGAGTCGCAAGCTTGCGTCGCTTTGCTGCCCCAGGACCACTCATAATAGAAGACACCGCGTGTTGGGTGGGTATCGACTACGGGCACTGTAGCTCTTTCCACGGAATCTGGTTAGTCAATATATATTTTACTAGAAAGCCTAGAGAACGTTCTACCGCACTCCTGAAGCGTCTAGACCTGTCTCGAAGTGAACGAGAGTTATTGATTTTTTTTTGGAAAAATCCTACAAGACGTTTGGAACAACTTAATATATATTTATGTAACAGAGATACTCATTTTCCCGCCCACAATCAATTGAATTAGCTGCCCACTGTATCGAGGATCTCGATATGCCGCAAATACTGAGATATTTTGTCAAAGTTTCTCCGTCTCTGCAGCACCCATAACATTTTCTTGAAGGTTTAACATTTTCAGGCAGTTTTTACACCCGTAGGAGAGCATGGATTCAGCATTGGTCGCGTTATTTTCAACATGTACACGTTGCCAGCAGTTTTCATGGTGCTGCTCTCCATTGCCTGTTGCCTCATAATTAATTTATTTTTCAAAGAAGAGTATGCTGGTATAATTGAAAAGAAACAAGACGGTAATTGCACGTACGGAATCCTTTTGTCAGTCCACAGAATCTCTGGTCAAGAGCTCATGTTTATCATAAATGAGTAACGAGAGTGTTTTAGAAACATATGCCTTCATGGTAGTCCCAAAATACGATGTGGTGCCAGCCGTTATATGCATTTACCTGTGGATGGTCTCATGTATGGTTGCGACCAATATTGAAGTGTTAGTTCACTTCTTATTTCACCACGTCATCATATCGCAATGCCAGAGGAGTGCGCTTTAAAGGTCATAGAAATGGGAAATATGGTGGAACCGCGTAGTAACTGCCTACTACTTTGGATCTCACCGCTATTTTCTAAAAATTCTCTCTTGGTTGATAAGAGTGAAGGAACAGCGAAAGGTGGCTGTGATCAAAGCGTAATGACCAAAAGGGTCATCACGAAAAATCTGAGGCTCATTTTTGTCGCGGTTAACAGTTGCAAGTTGTAGTTTCTTGAAGCGTGCTGTAGAAGAATGACAGGAAAGCTCAGAAAACTAGGACGTCCACAAAGTATAAAAGCATCTGTTGATATGTTCACTCTGTACATGAAGGAGATTGGATGCAGCAATGTCAGAAGTCCAATGTTGGGAAGCACTGTTGAACTTCTCGTACACTTACGAATGTATGAGGCCGAATGCAAAATGCCACCTTCTACACATGGACAAAAGTGTGTATGGTTGCATACATAATCGAAGAAGTTTGGTTTAGATGACTGTTAATAAATTGCTGAACCTGCCTATTGCTAAAAGTAAACGCTCAAAATAACTATTGGTCCTTGAGGCAGAAGGTTTTCTGGTTGTGTATGGAGACTGCAGTGCATGGCAAGTCACATTCGCAGCCAAGTAGCAGCTTATAACAAGACGTCTGTCATAGATCTTGCCAGTGTCGGCTCATAGCTTTCATAGCAAAATGCTTTGGTGTTTTGAACTGCATCACGGTTCGATGAGATTTGATGGTTCTGCGGTGGCAGACGCTAAGCAACATCTATAGAACTATTTATCTTACTAACAGAATAACACGATATAGGTGTTTAGATTAAGTGACAGGTTCATTGTGTGGTCCGTGATTATTGCATGTCGGCGTTGTGAGGCTTTTGTGGCAGTTCTTTTAGGTGCTTATCTTTATTCATTTCACCTAGCTTATCGAGGCTTAAGATTAGGGCCGTCCTTATGGACGGGTAGACTAAGTTGCTTATTGGAGAGCTAGGAGCGCCGGTGAAGAGCTAGATGCGAGTGCCCCAGGCTCACCGGAGAGCGGCCTCTATACCCAATTTCGGGGGCGGTATTAATACCCAATCTAGTGGGCGTTACAGGCCCCTCCTTATTACCGTGCCGCGGGAAGCCGCTGATAACTCAATGGGCGTCTCGCGTGGCCAGGGCCGCCGCTGAACCGACCGCCGAACTCACAGGGGACCTGCCGCCGCCGAAACAATTTGAGGGGTCTTCCCAGGAATCATGACGGGAAGTCATGACATTTGGGAAGTGAAGGCAACATAAAGCTTGTACAAACGTTGGCAGCATCATAGCGATAGTAAGAACATTTCCTTCGTAGTTGTGAGGGGTGGAGCATCATGATAAGAGTTAGATCCTTCTCAAGTACTCGTAATGTTATAGAGGGCAACAGATGAAACATGATGACCGTCTGTTACAAATGTGAAAACTTGAAACTTGCGACCATTGCATTGCACGAACTAAGGATCTTGACTCATTCATCAAAATTGTACTAACGTATACCTAAACAGCTATCTCTTTTGTTCGTTTATCTAAGGCTCTGTGTTGAGGTGATCTTTTTTTGCACCTTTGCGGTTTTTTCTTCACGTCGATTGAGTCACATTTGTTTTTTAACCTGCTCTAAAATTTTTTTGATGCTCTTCAACCTCGTTATCGTTACCTACCCTCAGCCCTAACTCCTAAGGCCTTCAGTGTAATCTCATGGTAACTGTGCATTGGGGAACGCTTTACCATTTTTGCACTTCATAAACACTTCATAAAGTATTTCCTACTTTAGGATATCAACTCCTTGGTCCGTTGTCATGTATAATTGGAAGGACGCCGATGCTGTTCTTTACAATGGAATTTTCCAGACAGCGTCTTGTTTAGTGTCATCCGGAAATAGTTTTCTAATTGGCTCCACACGCATAGGAAAAATGTGATTGATTTTTAGACAGCTATTTTTTACTTTTCATTCTCTGTAATACGAGCAATGAATTGGCTACATGGAAGAACTCTGGCTCTAACCTGAAGAATCATTTCCAATAACCAGTCTCGTTACAGTGAGAAAAGAACGCAAATCATGTTTGGCGTCACGGTGTTTCTATTGTTTCATATTATCAACTTCCCATGGCCGTTCTACCCTGGACCACTAGACTATATTCCTGAAGGTGAACAGGTGTTCTTCGAAAAGTTTTATTTATGAGCAACGAATGAAATTTTCTGACAACCCATCATTCGTGTTCTGTTTTTCTTCTGAAGCCTCACCATTCATTGCTTTCTTATAGAACTTCAGCGTTGTTTGTAAAGGAAGTTTCCGTAACAATATCAGTTATACGTATAAAATTTGAAGGTTTTCCAAAGAATAATCGAGACTAATCCATGCCATATTCCATTGTCACCGTTCAGTACATTAATGGAAATTATAACATTTACTTCTCCTACATTCCAGCACGTAAAAACTGACACTGAAAGAAGATATTCTAGAAATCTACAATCTTTCAGGAAAAAATTCAAGCGAAATTGGTGGATGCCTTCCTTCGTATAAATGGTGCGAGACAACTGTACGGGTACCGTTTCCAATATATTTGATCTGCTTTGTTTTCTTCTTCGGCGTTTCATTCCCTTTTACCGGTTCTCCATCGGCTACGCTCTACTCACAAATTCTCGGACCGCGTAAACAGGTACACATGCTTGTTCTTCTCAGTTAGCAGCATGCACTGCAGTCGTTGATATTATCAGCTTTTTGATAGCTGCTCTCTTTCCGGCAACGTACCGTCTGGCAAGGGCAAGCATTTGCCCCCTCTGTCGAACCATGATCGAGCCCGCGACTTTTTTCAAAGTTAAGAAAAGACGAAACGTTATTTATGGTGTCTACTCGATTTTTATGATCTATTGCAACTTCCTGCAGTGGACCAGACAAATTGAATAGATCCCTCTGACCGACCCATAACAGCCTTCTGAGAATAAGCGAAAATTTGAAAAGTCCCCGCGAGAATCACTGCAAACTCAAGAACTGCGATTCACCTTAGTGAATGGGGAGTACCGACTCATCTCACGACAATCCACAGTCCAACGTTCGGCAACAACTACCGCAGAGGCTAAACTGGCTGGGCTACGGAAGTCTTCCTTGCCGATTACATTAGGGTGACCTTCTACTCACAGATATCGCTTTGTCGAGCATTATCCTCCAGAAGAAATGACTCAGCATAACGGTGAAATAGAATTCAGTAAGATGATCGTGCTAAAAGCTCCGAAGCTATGCATACCACCATATCTATGCATAAGTTTTATAGGCGATGGACGTTGATTATATCCGTTTTGATTTTGATGCATTGTTTGAGCTGAGCTATGCGCATTTGAGACTGCAGCTTGGAAAAGGCAAATATTTTTCACCAGCAGTACTCTGTGCATGCTTAAAACCCCATATTTATATCTAAAATACTCATCTGTAGCGAACAACTTTTACCGATCCATGCTCTGATACATCGTCTACGCATTCGTATCGTCTACGTATTCTGCCACAAAACCATCTGCAAATCATGAACACCGCTGCTGGGATGAAAGGACAGTGCGATATCCCACCATTTTATGTGTGAAGAATGTTTCCATTTTTATCAGTAATTGAAAACAGCGACAAGGGTAATGTGGGTAAAAATGAAACTCTTAAAGTTGTCGTTCACTTGAAACTAGGTGTCTAGGAAGCCTACCTGCGGCGAATATCCCCGCTAAAATAAGCGCCCCCGTGCTGTGGCGGTGACAGCGTTTTTGGCCTCAGCAGCCTTTCTAGGCTCGATCCGGTTCCTAGGGTTGACTTTACCGAGTGACTGAGGTGTAATGAGCATGATAGCAGTACGATACTTATCCTATCGTGTTAATACCGTATTGATCGAAAGGGCGTGGTGCTCGACGTCTAAGTCGTGGTGAAAACGTCCACTGAGCAGGCTTGAAGACTGGAATGAATGATGCATCCAAATTACCCCAACCACTGCTTTAACCGAGTGAAAAGGCGTGCGAAAGCAATCAATCGGATGTTAGACAAATCTCACAAATATTTGTTACCCTTATTGAAAGATGCAGAAGCTCATAAGGATAGAAAAGAAGGATTCGAGAAGAATAAAATCAAGCTTTTGCCAGTGAGATATCAATATTTAAAAACAACAATTTCAGGGAACGATGCAAGGAATTCACTCCTTCGCTGGCAGTTTCGCTCAGTTCATAGCTCCCATATGGGCAACGTGAGTTTGAAAGTTAGTAGATGCGACAGTGGTCATCTCTGGTCAATTATTGAAAATGGTAGTGGAGATATTAGGTAGCAATGCGCTGGAAAAAAACTCACGCCAAATTGGTGTCCGCAGCACTACTCAGCCCATAACAGAGGCTTGAAGGAGTCGTAGATGTTGAACTTGTTCCGCTGCCTTGAGCGCGTCTTTCCGACTCAACCCCTTACAACCCAATTCAAAGAACTCGTTCACGAAAATTAGCATTTGGGAACTTCTGTTCTGTAGCCCATTTATAGGTTGCTGTACAGCGAAACACTTCCAAGATTTTTTGTGGTTTTTTGTGGTTGGCGCCCTTGCACGTTGTCGAGTGCTGATAGCATACATAGTGAGTATCAGCGCGTTTCGACGAGTAATATGAGATGGTCTCACTGCATAACAAGTGACGACCCGAATTCGAAAATCCATCTCTGGGGAACAGCTGCTAATATTAGGTCGTTAGAGAAGTTCTGGCCGTTTGCGCGTTCACAAGTTAAATTCTAATTTTGAAGCGCATTACATGAATTAGATTACATATTGGTCTTCTTAAATAGACAGTAAGTCTCTTTTCCGGATATATGTTTTCTTTGTAATGCCGAAAGTTTTCGAAATATGACGGAAATTTTAAAGTACTGCGGAAATGGCACATTCTGGATGAGTTCACTTCATGAGTTCTTGTTTAGTCGAGTCCCAACGGCGGCAACCACAAATGTGAGTACTACAAAGGATGGGGGGGGGGGGGGGGGGGGAATTAAGCCATTGTCTCAGGTTTCAGAAGTGCAGATGAGTATGAACTCCTCAAAGTTTCAAGCGATCTCATCGCTTCAACTGGAACAGCAGGAAGCTATGAGCGCCTATACTTGCAGGGGATATCTGGAAGTAATGATCTTTTCCACAAAAATAAGGTTGACCGTCTGAAGTGATCCCATTGCAAAAACCCTACCAAGGGGCGAGTAGTCCTTGAATCGTCTTCCACGAGCGCATTCTCCTTAAATCGTCTTCGAAAAACTGAAGCGGTTGCGGGATGAAGCCCTTACCCGTTCACCATAGTCATCAGATCTAGCGCTGACTGAGCCCGTTTTCCCAAATATCTGGACAGCTCCTTTTTTGATTACGCGCAATATAAATCGTCAGCCTTTCATCAAAATGAGATGCAAAAAGGCATAATGTTGCAAAAAGTGTAGCGAATGGAATGGTGCTCATTCCGTGAGAAAAGATGCAGTTTGGGAGGACTTATGATCTTCCGAAGATGAAAACATGCCAAAACTTTTCTCACAACCTAATATTAGTGCTACATTCAGTGTTAATGCCATCTATTATCCTACAGTGTCTCGCAGCTTCCGGTCTCGAGTCAGGAAATGTGAATCTTGGTGCCCACCCATCCACAAGTGGTCGAACTCCCACAGGAACGAATTATTCCTGGACCTTTGGAAGCGAATTTAAAGACAACTTTGCGATAACTAACAGCAACACCTACCGTACCCATACGACAATCGGAAGACTACCAAATAGTCATGGCTCCCGGAAACTGTAGGCGACCTGAGTGCCTTACCAATTCAGTCAGTCAAATAAGGCAAAACTGTGTATGAATGGCTAGGAATCTTTGTTGTGAGGTCCTTGATTGACCACACATCTGTGAGTCGTTATAATTGGAGATGAACCTGGATCCTCTACGTCAATCATAACGCTAGATGCCACTGACAAGGAAGTGGAGGGTCGTCTCTATGTGTTGCAATAGCTAGATTTCTGATCAGAGCTATGTATTTGCGACAGATTTGCTCAGGACAACTGGAGTTTCACCCGTGTACTTCTGCAATGGCTATTGTTTTTGTTGAGCAACTGTACAAACCGTCGAAAAATACCTTTCACCTTTTCCGAAGAGCAGCTGCTCCGTTCAGCAACATGATTATGTATCCATTATATTGCAAGGATAAGACAGGAAATAATAAAGAGCTGAGCGAAAGTTCCTCTTCATCCTGCACATGCTCTAAATAGAGATTGTCCCAACTACACTTAATCAGCGCCGTGAGCATTACACAAAAAACGAAGTTCGTTCATACAACTACACACAAAATGTGTATCGATGTGCTTTTCAAAACGTAGGTTATGGCTTTCTGAGGAGCCTTGAGCAGCTGCTCAGTCATAGAGGTTAGTGGTAGATGGCAATAATAGCTATGCAGCCTATTTTTATCCCAAGGTTTTGAAGTAATGACGCAGTGAAAAAGCTCACATGTCGCAAAACTTATGCACGGGCCTAATATTTATGTTGCCTTTCCCCATCCTCTCGAAACCTCGGCATGATGTTCGCATATTCCGTAAGCTGCTTTGCCAAACAAGTTTTTCAGGTGGATCAGTTTTATTAAAGGCCTGACGTTTCGACCCTTTCGTCGTCTTCAGAGGCATAAAAAACGAAGTTCGCTGGACTTTGTTAACTTATCCCGTTATCCACCGCGGAAGGTGGGACGCCGCTAGCGACTCTTGCTAGTATAATGTTTTATATAGTATAATGTGCGATTGAGAAGCACTACGGAGTGGTGCTGATATGGTGTCTATGTTCCGAATGGCCATTTCGACCTGGGGTCCTTCCCTTGTGAGATGGATGAATGCTCTCGTATTCTTAACGAAAAATATCGATACATCAAGCTCTCTTGAGAGAAGCCAAGGAGTGGTTGACTCCCTTACCCCGACACCCAGATAAAAGTGTCCGACGACATGATCAGCGTTAAGTGGTATAGGAGAGGAAGGTCTGAAATATCTTGACCCACGCGTAATCGACCCACCCATTGCTGTAAGGATGACTGTTGTAGACAAATTGTATAGTAATGTGCACGGGAAATGAAGAAAGACGCGTGGGCTTCTCGTACAGCTGCTCAAATCGGCCACAATCAGCCATCATACCACTTAAGAATATTTCCAAATCACAGAAGGCTAGAAACCCCTTCCAGGACCTCGTACCTTCGTGTCTACCGTTTATCTCTGAAACACTATTCTCAGCAGTACGTCGATGCCTAGTTTGCATAGCTTCAAAACGATGTCGTTTATGTCAATGTTCCGAACGACAATATTAAAAATCGGCTGTACGCGCAACAGGCTCCGCGACTGCGAATGTGTTTCAGAGAATTGCCTGATTTGCTCCTATGGTAAGACAGGATACTGTACAAAATCTGGTGTGGTTTATGAAATTGATGTAGGGCGTGCAATGACAAATATATTGGGGGACCGGGCGCGATTTGATAACGCGCATAAGTGAACATCTGGTCAGTAGGAGGACGGGAACAATAACAAATCCACTTGGGAGGCACAGGCATGATCACCACAGCGAGAATGACTATGACGTGAAGTGCAAAACTCTGTCACATGATACCGAGATTTCATCTAGAAAGGCATTAGGAGCGTTTTCGATATCCGCGAGGAATCTCATAATGAACAATAGAAATAAGTGTCCTTCAATCACATGTGAATTCCTGCCGTTGTTACCGCCTTGTGGCTTAGAATGATGTCGCGACTGACAGCAGCGTCAATTTGTCATCACCTTCGCTGTATATCAATTTCCAGTCGCACATTATACTAACATGAGTCGGTAGCAACGTCGCACCATTCATGGTGTATAACGGCGTAAGTTCAATTTCTTGCTTCCGTTTATTCGACGTCTCCATGGATTGAATGGACAAGTCCGAACGCTAGGGGCTTTTGGTGCTCTAAGACTGTTCCACCTAAAAACCTCGTGCGGCAAAGTAGCACATGGATGATATACTGCCTTTGCTTGATAAAGGCCAGATGCAAAGATACACGCGAAAAAAAGGATCCGGCTGAGGTAGAGTTCTCCAAAGGAAGTCTGCGTTGGGTGAGCTGTCCGTGGAGGCGAAGCCCTAGGACTCTGGGAGCAATGCGACGGCTCATGATCGGAGACGCAGAGGGGGAAACAAATCAATTTGGCGCGAATTACCGGATCGCGTTCCTTCCTGCGCCACAAATGTTTGAGGGGAAATTGGAAGGAAGAGTGAACATCCAAACAAGTTGCTGCTTTCCGAGTATTTCCGATCCTCGGTTGTTTTCACGTTTCTATTCATGTGCTGTCTCTATAGTTTGGGACATGCCAAGGCTCGAATTCGTGGGCTCTCGCCACAATCATCATACTGTGGTTTGACCGGATCGAGCGTTTTACACAGGGAGCGCCTCACCGCGGCCGCCTTGATCGGCGGCAGCCACATGATTTTGACGCCGTCGCTGCCGGCGTCGGTGCACAAAGTATGAACGCGGCCTGGGAACGATTTGGAAAGGAATTAGAAACATAGCATTTCCGTAGAGGTACCCAAATGCTTGAGTTAACGAGAAATGTCTAGACTTCTGTGATTCTGATTGATTAGATAGTACAATATAGAAGTATTGCTCATTTCCTATTGATTTTTTTTGTGTTTTCAGGTATTTGTTCAAAACCTCTGGCTACAAATACGTGATGGTCACGCAAATTTGCACATTAGGAATAGCACTTGTGCTGGTTGTCGGCTTCTATCGTCGCCTAGTACCACTGAAAATGAAACCTTTACCGGGTAAAGCGGCAAAGTACAAAGACGGCATATTCTATGCTATGTGAATAGTTTGGTCTTTGTTTGATTTCTTGGTTTCGGTAAGACTTTCATGATGAGTGCAATAAATGCTTGAAAAGGTCTCGAACAGCAAGTAAGCAGTAGTAATTGAACACTTGAATGATTCAGTATAATTCGAGTATGTTCAAAGGCATCCTGGAACAAATACGACGTTCATAGCACCTTTCAATAATACGCTCACTTATACTTATTGCTATACATAGTAAAGGCGGCTAGCCCTGCGGTACCACTGTGATGCAGAGATTATGCACCAAGATCGTCACTCAGTATAATAACATGGTAATACCTGAGTTCGGTCCACGCCTTTGCCATGAGATGCATGGTGAGGCACATGCTCCAAAACGCAGAACTCAAATCTGTGGAGCGATTGTTCTGGAAAAGTTACAAAATTCGTTTCAAAACTTCCACACAAGAAATGTCTCATATGAACGATTGAGACAACAGAGAAATCAAGCGAGCGAACCCACGGAGAATTTTAACCACCCACGACAGGATAAAAGAGCTAAGTTGCAAAAACTCATAGTTGTTAGCAACAAAATTGCAACACAACACATAACATCAGTGCAAGCTAATTGCTTCATTGGAAGCCGGGCACGCGTTCTGATCCTTGACGCAGTAGCTATGCTCTTTGCTCTTTTTGGGAACTTTTCATGTGAGTTGTACAACACGCATATCTGTTTGCGTGATGGATTTCTCACATCATTTGTCAGGGACTATATACCACTCTGAATTACTCTTTCCTTACTTCGTTTTTAGCTTCCATTATGACTATTCTGATACAAAACATTCGTGTTCATATGTACGTAACATTTCGATATTTTATGCACGATATAAATTTATTCTGCACTATACGGCCATCACAACCCAAGAAATTGCAACTTGGACAAAGAAAAGCGATTTCCGCCGAAACTTCTGTATTCTGGGCGACGGTCAAGGGTATGACCACAGCCTTTGACTTTTCCGCCAGTTCGGCACTATTTGCACCAATTTAGCATTTTTTCCTCGCCGACTTCAAAATTCTTAGTAACTGATCTTGGTAGTCGAAACTATGACACTTTTTCGCTGTTGATGTTATAGGGAGAGAGTGGCACACATTTTCCCACGTGGTGCTCTTCCACCTGGTGCTCTACCACAAAATCTGCGCTCTGGATCATACAATTTACCCTATTATTTTAGCCCGTATATTAACTCAGGCTTAGTGCGCAGGAAAGGCATTCCCTTGTCCTCTGAAGGAGTAGGCAAAATTGGCACAAGGCACTATATTGGGGTGGCACTTCTCCCAATGACATCCAGCCCTTTCCTTTCAAACGCCAATTTCATTTAGCGCTACTATGGCTGCAACCAAAGCACACTGACGAAATAGAGCCAAACAGCGTTGGTGCCAAGATCGAACAGTGGATGTAAGGGCGCCAACGTTGAATGGGAGCTTTACTCGCAATCAACTCTTCGAATAACCTTACAGACAAAAATTCAACAAGCATCCTCTTGCCGAACATTGCGTTTTTGTGGTTGCAACAACCGTACATTACCGTGTACTCCACAAAATGATCCAAAGACATCGGCTTCCTACGACTGTAATTATATGTAAACAGGAGCAAATGCGCGCCTTGTCTAACCATGATTCCATTCAATTCATTTTGTTATTTTGGGAAGAAACCTCAAAATGACAGCCGGTATTACAGCCTTTGCTCACTCTCTTAATGCACACTCCTCCATGCAACATGGATCACGCAAGGCGTCCTGCTTCCTCATTATGCTGCTTCGCTTCCCATTTGGAATGTG